>PYXC01001311.1:480000-530000 GCA_015244755.2 Tenualosa ilisha
TCACACTAACTAAAAGCACAGAGTCACACTAACTAAAACACAGTCACATTAATTAAAAGCACAGAGTCACACTGACAAAAAGGCACAAGGACATTTTACCTTCAAAATCTCCAGGACCTCGTCAGCCTTCTTCTGAGACACGATGGCGTCATCGTAGAAACGGCTGAGCTGTCGCTGGAGCCAGAAGGCGTCGATGTCACGCGGGTGCAGGTCCTTCTTCTTAGCGCTCATCACATCACCCGCAGCGCCCAACTATATACACACACACACACACACACACACACACACACACAGAGAGCACATATTCACATCTCTGTGTCAAGTCCAGCTGATGTGGTAAAAAGACTGCTGTGTGTGTGTGTGTGTGTGTGTGTGTGTGTGTGTGTTCCATCCTTACATTAGCTGAGAGTGTTGCGCCCACATCAGCCTCTTCTCCTTCACTGTCCTCATCTGAGCCTTCATCCCTCACTTCTCCATACTGGTCCTCATCACCCTCCTGCACACACACACACACACATTAACATGGACACACACACACGCACATCATCGAACTGGTCCATATCACCCTTCTGCACACAAACACACGCGCATGCACGCACTCACACACGAGTGACCTGAACAACCCTGCTCCCAACTCACACACAGAGGTCTCAATCAAATGGCAAACAAGGAGGGCAAACTCACCTCCTCATCTGACTCAAACTGCACATTGACTCCATATGTTTCATCAATGTTATCATCTGCAAGAAAGAACAGTTCTCAGGTCAGTATGTGAGAGCAAATGGAATCAGTGTTAAAAAGGTTCCTCTACTCATGAGCACGCTGGCGTGTCATCATCTCTAAGGAAGGACAGTTCTCAGGTCAGAACATGAGATCAAAGGTCAAAGAGGCTCCTCTACTGCTGAGAATGCTGGCGTGTGCACTTGACATGGAAAAATATCTGATTAATGGATCCATGAGCATGAAATTCCTTAAAAACAATTCAACCATCAACATCATACATGTCACAGCTGCATCATCATTCCAATAATCCTGATGCTTCTTGTCAGTACAATCTCAGTGTTACATTTCTATATGGTTGACTACCATGACCTGGATGAAAGAATGAATCTCCAGACATATTCCATATGGTTGCAATCCCTGTCAGTGTACTGTGTCACCCTCCTCACCCATGTTCTGGAGCTCCTTGTCTCCTCCGTAGTCGGAGATCTTCTTGCCCAGGTTGACGAGCACGTGGTAGCGCGTGTCATCAGTGGGGCCTAGCAGCTGCTCCACCTCCCGCCGCCGTTCCTTGTCCCGCATCTTATCGCTTTTCAGCACGGCCAACACCTCGTCTGCCGCTCCGCACAGGATGTCCCGCGGCTGCACGGAGCAGGAATGGGGCAGTGGGGTGAATGAGGCGCCTAAAATGGGGTTTTTCCCCCTTTTTAACAATAAGCCAGTTTGAGTGTGTGTGTGTGTTTACCTGGTCTCCCAGTGCAGCCTGGATGAAGCTGAGCAGGATCTCATAGGTCTCCCTGGTTTCCTTGGTCTTAGGCTTATAGACAATGCCCACCATGTCATCAATTCCCTCCGACAGCAGGGTGAAACCCTTCATCTTGTTAATGTCGTGGCGATCTTCGTCTCGCTTTCTACGCCTTCACACCAACACACACACACACTCAGTCAGGGGATGACTGCGCATGTTTTACTGAGGCTGCACACATTAGTCTCTATCAACTCATACATGCTGTTTGAACCGGTGGCCATAATAGAGGATTAAACTCTAAACAATAGGATCTGCAACAGCAACACGGGGGCTTAAAACCACAACCCCAATCAATATGCACCTTCTTAACACAATCAGTCTGGGCCAACCAGGCGAGATATTTGGATAAAGGAAGATGATAATGCAGAATCAAAACAACAGCCTCACAGACACCTGAAAAATCAGAACGATTCGATTCCTGGACACATACAAGACAGATAAACTATTGATGGTAATATTACTCACTTAGCTCGTCTCTCCTCCAGCATCTGCGGCTTGGTTCTCTGGGCCTTATCACCCATCTTGGTCCCCTCCAGTTTCCCCACGAGCGACAGAACCTCTCCGGTGGGCTCATCACGCCGAGTGCGGTCGATCAGCGAACGGTCCGCTTGCAAGACCAAGTTAGAGTTCTACAGGCATAAAAGCATGTTTTACAGGGGTAAGCTTCGCATGCCTTACAACCTCACATACGTACATCCATGCCTACAGAACCTCATTAGGGAGACTCGGTGACTGCAAATACCTTCTTTGGTAAATTCCCACAACATGTGAAACAAGTGGTCAAAACTAGAACTATACGCCTAAACGCGCAAGTATTGGATAACTTTTCATTCAACCTAAACAAACATGAAGGGCCTGCTGAAAGGCTGAAGACAAGTGGTAGTCTTCATAACTCCGAATGTGTGTTTTATGCGTCTTACTGAGTTAATTAAGCTGTCCCTCAGACTAAAATATCCAAACAAAACATTTATAGAGGCTGAATTCGTACTACTGAGTTGTGTTAGTTCATGTTAGTTATGTAGCTAATGCTAACTGCGCAAAGCTAAGTGTGCCTGACTAAGATGGCTAACAACAATCAACTGGCAGACCGTGCAGAGAGATGAAAACCAAAACATCTGCAAATATTTACAGAATTCACAAGTCTCATCACTTGATATTTTTGTGTCAGGAACAAGAGCCTTACCGCTTTGTACTCATACTGCAAGCTACGAGCAGTAACATCCGCCATAACTTCGCTGTGTTGGTTCCGTGATCAACACGGCTGCAAATTAATAAAGGAAGGCCTTGCTTATATACGGAGTTATTCAAAGTAGTTCACTACAGTTATGCGCAGACCTGTTATTCCTCCTCTACCGTTTAGGCGAGGAGAAATTTAAGATAAATGTAGAAGTTCCACTATACTGCAGCAGTAACAACAGTAAACTTCTCACAAACCTCCCTCTAACTTTTCAAACACGCTCGTCTGCAATCTGCGCTAACGAGTGGATCACAATATCAAGCTTCCGCTTCCGGTTAAAGGGTCAACATGGATTTATTCTCAGTCTTGTCATGCCACCTATGGGCGGACAGGTGCATAGCGCCTTATGCACTTCACTTGTTACAGTATCGAGCGCATGTAAACATTGAATTCCTCAAAAGTCACATTTGCTCTTCTTTAACGGGACTGTAGTTACATAAAGTGATGACAGTGAAGACTAAACTAACTAATTCACCAAACATTAGTCTCCTTCAAGTCACCATTAAGTTATTTTGCTCCAACAAATTGTGATAGGGCAGAGTGTAGTAGGGGTGAACAAGTGGTGGGCCTCTCAAGGGGTGACATCAAAAGCCTGAGACGATGGAGATACCACAGGCACAGCACCACTTTGCTTGGCCTCTACTGAGAAGGTTGTTGGGACATGGAGGTGATCAGGAGGACCCTACACATGGGTGTCAGGGCTGCCACTGGATGATAGACTGGACTAGTGGTTAGCCAATCAAATTGGGGTGATGTGTAGGGAGGCTATGGAACATTTAACCAGTAGAATACTGGTTGACGTTTCACCTGTCCAGACATCCCAAGTCTCCTATATTTTGGTTGCCTACTACTTCCTCTGAAACAATTTTTTTTCAGGTTGTGATGTCATGTCAGTTGTGAGTATGGGCAAAGGGCCTAGCTGTGTGACGTATGGCTGGACTAGTGAGAATTGTGTCTGTGGCTTGGTTCAGAGATGAATCAAGATGGAGAGGGCAGAAACAGATGTCCACTGTGGAGTGCATAGACAATACCTGCCATCCATATCGTATGACATCCAGCTATGTTGATGTTTCCAGATGCCTGTAGTCCCTCAAATATGCCTGTAGGTGGAGCCAACACTCACGGTTCTAAATTGTTCTAAAATCATCAACACGTATGAGTCAGGGGGTACTCGTGGGATGACAAAAAAGCTCAGGGGGTTACAAGACAAAAAAGCTCAGGGGTTCACAAGACAAGAAAGGTTGGGAAACACTGCAGTAGACTGTAGCAGACTGCCAAAGTTAGCGTCTCTTAGAGGTAAGAGATCCAAACTTATAACAATCCCTTTTGACACTGAGTTTAAAGAAAAACAGAGGTTAAAAAAAAGCTCAGATCCAGTCAGCTGTTACCATGAGCACTGGGCAGTAGCTGTAAAAGGGATGGCTGGACAGCTTGGGACTGGATTCAGAGATGGACCAACCTGAGTTGAGATGGAGAGGACAGGAACAGATGTCTACTGTGGAGAATCCCTACAGCCCTAATCCCTACTGTCATTGTTACAACACACTTGTGGTGCATGTAGTCCCTCACCTGTGCCTGCAGGTGGAGGCCTATGCTCACGCTGTAATTGTCTTTGGTTCCATGCTATGTTTGGCTATTCTGCACTATTCAGTGCAGAATGCATCGCTGGTTGCATGGTGGTCTGGATAAATTCAGTTCATGTTGAATGCGCCTGTTGTTACAAGATGCCTGTAAGTACTCAGTTGTGCCTATCGATGGAGGTCTACAGTCAGCTCAAAGAGTACTATGTTGTCTGTGGGACTGGCGATGTTTGCTTCTCTAAGTGATAAGATAAGAATTTATTTTGAAATTTCTTTACATGTAAGCTGCAAATTTATTTCTGATTGACACTGAGTTGTTTAAATAGTGGCTTTTCATACAGTGTGGCCGTTTGTCACTAATATGCTTTTGTAAGGTTCAGAGAGGTTTGTGTTGTTGTTGTTGACCATCGGTAACAAAGACAAGTCAGATACACATAATTAAAATGAGATTTATTTTAGTTCATGCATACAGTACATCAATGTTGATCAAAAAAATCATTCATTCTACTTTAATCACCAAGAATATAAATAGATAGAAAACCCTGATCAATTTTAGTATTATTAAAGAAGTGTTATAATATAAAATCATAAACTAAAGATCTGGTGAGTTGAGTTGCAATTTCTCTCCATGCAATTTCTGTTACTGGCAGGACTGTGCAAGTTATGTACAATGATCCAAAGAAAAAAGCTCACATTGCTTTATGCCAGCACTAGTGATTACCTCAAGATGAACGTACCCAATGTCTGAAACACAGACACACTTAAACTAATACTGGCCCAATGACCAATATGGGTGATGGAATGACTATGTGAATGCAGCATCATAGAGCTGTGTGTTTGGTCCTGATGAATTGAGATTCAGGGAAGATTCAGAGGAACAGTCGAGATGGCCGCAGTGTTTGGTTTGTGTAGCAGAGCCTTCATAGCGGCTCTGTTGAGGTACCTGGTGCAGCCCTCCACCTTGGCCTCATGGTAGGAACGGCAGGTGATGATTTAGATCAACACAGACAAAAGCAGGTGTGTACAAGTGCTGTTGCATTATGGGATCTTTAGGTGATGATGCATGAGAACAGTGAAATAGGTAAATTTATACAGGTCCTGTTGCATGATGAGAGGTTCAGATGATGACGTAGGTGAACAGGGCCATGATGGCCGCACTGATGAGCCCAGAGATGGGCACCGTCACAAACCAGGCGATGAAGATGTTCCGGAACAGACGCCAGTCAACTGCCTTACGAGAACGTAGCCAACCCACTGCTACCACAGAGCCCACCTGAGTAGGGCACACACACACATACACACAGACAAATACACACACACACACAGTAACAGTAAATTATACTCATCATTATATAAAGCCTTAGAGCAATAAAGGAGCTGAACATAAAAGCTCTCTTTCCTCAGATCACATGAGAGTTTATTCTCTCACTCTACCGATTCACATGAGAGTTTATTCTCTCACTCCACTGATTCACATGAGAGTTTATTCTCTCACTCTACTGATTCACATGAGTTTATTCTCTCACTCTACTGATTCACATGAGAGTTTATTCTCTCACTTCACATTGAATATTTTTCTGGTTGATGCAAATAATCTACTGTATACCAAATCCAGTGTCAAAAAGATTCAAAATTGTTCAAATCATTCAAATACAGTCACTAGTGATGGCAGCCCAGACCAACTTTGACTATCACTATTGCATGTGCTGAGCTGAGGAGACGACAAATGAAACCTGAGGACCTGGTCACCTTCAGCAGGCCTGGGAGAGCTGCCTGTCTCAGCTCCAATAGGGCCACACTGAGCTCAGGCTTGGCTGACACGCGTGTGTCAGTGGTAATGAGTCATGCCTGCAGTGCATTGTGGGATGTCCGTGACTTCTGACCTCACCTTGCAGTGTGTGGTGCTGACAGGAAGTCCGATGTTGGATGCCACGACGACAGTTGCGGCCGAGGCGAGCTCGATGCTGAAGCCGCTGTGGAGGAAAACAAAGGTCAAAGTTCAAACCGTGTGAGCACATGTGCAAAAGAGGGAGGCCAGAGAGCACCAGACTCCGGTCCACATCTATCTCTGATCTGGCCCTCACCCAGCTGTGTTCTGACTCCGATCTGTCAGCGCCATGTTTTTTCTCGGTCCATATGTGTAAGTAAAGTCCTCCCGCACGGTTCATACCTGGGCTCGAGCCCACAACCTCTCGGATCAGATCACAAGTTGAGCACAATCGCTGTCATCCATTGGCAGCTGTCATACTGCATCTTTTGTGTGGCTTGTGTGCAGTAGCACAAGTTTAAATGCAGTACTTAAATACAGCTCTGGCACTGGCCTGTTGTTGGGTTATGAGAGAAGTCAATGAAGCAGACTGTACAGGACTGTCAGTGGATCAGCTGGTGTTGTTGGGTTATGAGAGAAGTCTATGACGCAGACTGTACGGGACTGTAAGTGGGTCAGTGCGTGTGGTTAGTGGCTGAGAGAGGCAGAAGAATGAAGGCAAATGTTTATTCCAGACTAAACTCCATCCCTTTGATAAAGACAGGAAGGTCGCGGGGGTCGTGGTGACCAAGGAAAGGTCATTCTGTGCGAAAATGTTGAGCAAACAAACAGCTCTAAGGGACGTGAGAGAGGCAGGGAGCTAAAATTAGATGCTTAGACAGTTCAGGCCCCACACCACTCTACTGGAAAACCTCAACTCTTAGGAAACTCTCAGGGCCTTCAGTGCTCTGACTGGAACAAAACTAAACATTCTGGTACAACTAGCTACTCAAGAGTTGATCGCGGTGTGTGTGTGTGTATATGTGTATATGAAATCTAAACACTCTTACTAATACAACTAGTCTACTTAAGAGTTGGCAACGGCAGAGACGTGTGTGTGTGTGTGTGTGTGTACATGAAAACTAAACACTCTTACTAATACAACCAGTCTACTCAAGAGTTGGTTGTGGCAGAGATATAAGTGTGTGTGTGTGTGTAGGGGGGGGGGGATGAGGTCTTCGCCCATGGTTTGGAAGAGTGTGTGTGTGTGTGTGTGTGTGTACTTGCCTGGAGGGGGTGATGGGGGTGAGGTCTTTGCCCATGGTTTGGATGACTCTGCGTCCCCAGACCCAGAGGCCGGCGCAGATGCCCACCCCCCCATAGAGGAGGAGCCAGATGGGGGTGGGAGAGCTGGACACCACCGAGCCACTGTCATATACCAACCACAGCGCCACCAAGGGGCCGATCGCATTACTGCAGGACACACACACACACACAAACACAGAACAGAACATCAGTGTCACTGCCACTCAAATACCTCTTGCTATCTACCTGCATCCTTCAATGTGTGTACGATGACATAACTTCCCGTTTACCTGACATCATTTCCTCCATGGGCGAAGGAGCCGAAGCAGGCGGTGAGGATTTGCAGGAACTGGAAGAGAAGCGACACCTCTGGCCGATCCACCTCCAGCTCATCCACTTCCTCCTCCTCCAACGCGTCCTCCCTGCTGACCTCATCCTCCACCTCCAGCGCCACGGACGCCTCCACCTCCACGTCTCCCGCCGCTCCTCCATCCGCGACCGCCGTGCAGTAGCTGTTGTAGCTGTCCATGCGGGTGCGCCGCCGCTCCCCTCCGTCGTCCGAGCGGCTCTCCGCGTCTTTTGAGCCTCCGTGGATGCCATAGATGGCCATGGTGTAGGAGGTGTAGCTGTTGTTACGGCGGATGGGCCGCTCCCCGCTCTCCCACATGCAGTCACCCACTTTGGCTATGTGCAGCTTGTGCAGCAGGTCCTTGTACAGGCCCGAATCTTTGTGAACCGTGTGGTGCTGTCCGCTGGTCAGCTCAGGGACGGGCATGGCGCCCGCGTGGCCATTCAGAGCTGCAGGAGACAGAAATCAGCCTTTACGGCGGACCGCACTTACACTGCGCCCTGTCATACCCACGTCTGCGTTTCCAGTGAAAGACAACATAGAGGGGAAGACATAGGATTGGGAACGGTTTAAATAACACAATATTTCTGAGTTCAAACCAATAGCTCAGAATCACATGAAAAAGATTAAGAAATTTGGCTTCCAAACAGACAAAGAAAAGTTTCTAATGACAACTTTGATGTCATCATTCAGGTGAGGAGATGACCAGTAAAACACAACCACTAATGTGGTCCTGTTCTGTCTTATCAAGAGAATTCATCTCTGTAGGCCATAGAGGAGATCTTACCATTGGTTTCCAGGTCCTTGGTGTCAAACTCTTTGCTGTCCAGATCGGCGTCGTCAGACCCCCCGATGTTGAAAGCCACACGGCCGTTCTCAGCGGGGGGATTCTGGGGGATGAGGGTGTATTCGCGAGGGTTTGTGGGAGGTGCAGGCGTATCATCTGCGTTGGGTTTGGGGAGGCTGTCCACCAGGGGGGTCTCACAAGGGTTCACGGCCATCTCACCTGCTCGAAGAACACAAGGAGGGGTCAGTGTCACAGTGGACAACCCATAATAATCACATTAAGCTATCAACCAATAACTGGAATTCTAAAAGGAAAATAACTTGATTTATGACTGAACTGGCATTATATTAACAATATTACATTACATTATAATATTACATTATATTAACAATATTACATGTTATATTAACAATACTATGTTAACATTATATTACTAGTCATGAATAATAAATACCTGTATACACTTAAATATGAATTTGATCAATGTAAATGTAATGTGTGTGTGTGTGTGTGCTGGTTTGAGTTGAAAGCTGAAAGTGTGAGGGGTTGGCCTACGTTTGATCTTCCTCTTGAGGCGCGGACACACCACCAGCCAGACAGTGGCAGCAGTGAGTAGAGCACAGCCCAGTGAGATGAGGAGGGTCCCCCACCAGGGCACGCGGTCAAAGCCCAGCACTGCACACAAACAACAATAATCATCTATTAGATTAATGAGGACACAAATGGAGCACCGCTTTCAGCCCAGACTGTGTGTGTGTGTGTGTGTGTGTGTGTGTGTGTGTGTGTGTGTGTGTGTGTGTGTGTGTGTTTGAAGCCCCTCACTTCGGAGAGAGCCCAGGATACATACGGGAAATAGCTTCCAGCCCAGAATGTATATGTGTGTCTGTGTGGTGTGTGTGTGTGTGTGTGTGTTGTGTGTCTGTGTGTGTGTGTGTGCGAGTTTGAAGCCCAGGCCAGGATACACATGAGACACAACTTTCAGTCAAGATGGCTGGTGGAGGCAAGTGTGTGTGTGTGTGTGTCTGTGTGTGTGTGCTTGTGTGTGTGTGCATGCTCGTGTGTGTGTGCGTGCTATCTCTGACAGACACTCCTGAAGGGCAGGAACGTTAGCAGGAACAGCAACGTGCTTATCAGATATCCCTTCACAAAACAACATTTCAGATGAAAAGAGGCTAACTAGCTAACTATAGCAAGGAAGCTGCACTGAAACCTACACAAGTAAAACTCTCTCCTGTCCCAGTACAGTGACGCTGTCTGCAACAACATGTCCGTAAGCTCCATATTTCTCTCACAAGTTATGACAGTCTTAAGCTTTTATCCTTTCAAATGTGGACTGACATGAAAGCCACTGCTCAGAAAGAAGACCTTAGAGTAACAGTAAACAAGTAAATCCTTTACCAACAACAGCAGATTAGTTCACTACAAATGCATACAGTCTCTAGCAAACAGGGCAAAGCTGACTTTTGCGAATGCTTTGGTAGCACATGTTAAATTGATTTGTATCACAACTGACTTAATTCTTCAGCTGCTACAGACAAGAGCTGAAATGACTGACACACACACACACACACACACACACACACACACACACACGCACAAACACACACACAAACTCCGAGAAAGAGCAGGAGAAATGCCTGGTTACACTTCACCCAGTTCAAACGCCCTTGGGTCTCTGCCATGTTCTTTTACACCTAAACTGGTTCAATAGCTGGAATCTGCTGAGCATGTGACCACTGCCTGACGACAGCTTTTATAACTTCTAGCCAACAGGCTAAAGTGTGTGTGTGTGTGTATGTTAGCGTCTCTGTGTGAGAGAGGGCCCAAGTGTGTGTGTCAGTGTTTGAGAGAGAGGGCAGGTGTGTGTGCATGAGAGAGAGAGTGAGCGAGTGTGTGTGTGTGTGTTAGCGTCTCTGTGAGAGAGAGGGCAGGTGTGTGTGCATGAGAGAGAGAGAGGGAGGGAGGGAGGGAGTATGTATGTGTGTGTGTGTGTGTGTGTGTGTGTGTGTGTGTGTGTGTGGTGTGTGTGTGTGTCTGAGAAAAGTAAACAGAGCTAAGACGTTTTGCTGGAGTCACATGAGCTCCCCAGTCAGTCATTCAGACTCAGGAGGAATGTGTGTGTGTGTGTGTGTGTGTGTGTGTGTGTGTGTGTGTGTGTGTGTGTGTGTGTGGTGTGTGTGTGTGTTTGGTGTGTATGTGTGTGTGTGCGTGTGTGTGTGTGCGCGTGTGAACACATGCTCTGACAGAGGGGCTGGCACTAGCTCTCGCCCTCTCGGCGCTAACACACTCTTACCAAGAATTATCACACACACTGCACATGCATGGCACCCACAGATCACAAGTATCACAAGTAGACCACTGCCAAGTGAAGATTACTGCCAGAACCTAATCAACAAAAGCAGAACTGGCCCAAACCCACATGGTGGCGCAGGCTGGGCAGGCGTTCCACTCAGCACGCCACTGCTCGCTAGGCCACCGCTCATTACACCACTTACACTCACTAGGCTACCGCTCACTACACCACTGCTAGACAGGGTAATGCTCACTAGGCTACTACTCACTACATCAATGCTAGATAGTGTATTACTCACTAGGCTACCGCTCACTACACCACTGCTCGCTACGCCACTGCTCGCTAGGCTACTGCTCACTACGCCACTGCTCGCTACACCACTGATCGCTAGGCTACTGCTCACTACACCGCTGTCACACACTAGGCTACTGCTAGCTAGGCTACTGCTCACTACACTACTGCTCGCTAGGCTACTGCTCACTACACTACTGCTCGCTAGGCTGCTGCTCGCTAGGCTACTGCTCACTGTACCACTGCTCTCTAAGCTACTGCTCACTACACCGCTGTCACACATTAGGCTGCTGCTCGCTAGGCTACTGCTCACTACACCACTGCTCACTACACTACTGCTCGCTAGGCTACTGCTCACTACACTACTGCTCGCTAGGCTGCTGCTCGCTAGGTTACTGCTCACTGTACCACTGCTCTCTAACCTACTGCTCACTACACCGCTGTCACACATTAGGCTGCTGCTCGCTAGGCTACTGCTCACTACACCACTGCTCACTAGGCTACTGCTTGCTAGGCTACTGCTCACCACATCACTGTTCGCTATGCTTCCGGCTCACTACACCACTGCTCACTAGGCCACCGAGTAGGTCCACACTATTTATTCCATTAAGCCAGAGCACTTCCATGTGTGACATATTACCTACTACTGTAGAACATAATCTCACTATGGCACATCCCAGACTCTGTAGCCTGCAACCTGTATGTAGTCTAGTGGCCTACATCAGTATGGCATTTCAGAAACAGCCTTATAGGCTGAACACTTCCCTAGAGCACTCTGCATAGTGGGCAGAACTGGGCTCTTTGGCGTCTGCCACTAAGGCAACTTTAGACTACCACATTCAGCCCAAAATAACCTAACATGCTGCTCAGGGCTTCTGGAAACCACTTCAGGTCATTATTCACTACACAGTGAGAACAGCAGTGGGCATAATTGCAGGAACTGCATGAGATTATATGGGATTGGTATTACATCATGGACACACACACACACACACACACAAAAATGGAATTGCAGGGGTTAGTAAAAGCAACAGCTAGACTAAACGTGGAGGTGTGTTGCTGTATGAGCTATGGGTTGTGCAGGTAAATAACAGTAATGTGTGTGTGTGTGTTGTTGTCCATTGTTTATGAATGTCTGGAATGAATGAATGAATGTTTATTCAAACACCATAGTTAATGTGTGTCACTGTCTGTGTGACTCAGTAGAGTTTCAGGCCTAGTGCAGTTGTCAGAGTGCAGCAACTGAAGACCTGAGATGGCACAGATGGTATG
Organism: Tenualosa ilisha; assembly: GCA_015244755.2. Classification (NCBI taxonomy): domain Eukaryota; kingdom Metazoa; phylum Chordata; class Actinopteri; order Clupeiformes; family Clupeidae; genus Tenualosa; species Tenualosa ilisha. The sequence goes on from PYXC01001311.1 coordinate 492,390, forward strand.
GAGCTCTACCAGTGTCACGACTGAAGACCTGAGATGGCACAGATGGTATGGAGCTCTACCAGTGTCACGACTGAAGACCTGAGATGGCACAGATGGTATGGAGCTCTACCAGTGTCACGACTGAAGACCTGAGATGGCACAGATGGTATGGAGCTCTACCAGTGTCACGACTGAAGACCTGAGATGGCACAGATGGTATGGAGCTCTACCAGTGTCACGACTGAAGACCTGAGATGGCACAGATGGTATGGAGCTCTACCAGTGTCACGACTGAAGACCTGAGATGGCACAGATGGTATGGAGCTCTACCAGTGTCACGACTGAAGACCTGAGATGGCACAGTTGGCATGGAGCTGTACCAGTGTCCCGGGCACTGCCCATTTCCAGCATGCCATCATTTACATGTGGCACTGTGAGGGTGGCATGGTGTAGTAAAGTGCCACCACACAACATATTAGCCAAGGGCAGAGTGGGGTTCAGCTCCTCCTCTATGAGAGGGTTACAGTAAATGCATTATGGGTACTGTAGTTTTCAAGTCTAAGGGTTGTGAACTGAAACTTGGCAGGACCAAGCCAAGAATGCTGCTACACTTATTGAATCTGCACCCCCAAATTTCATGAGTGTAACCCGTGCAAAGAGTGAGACGGGAGGGGGAATAGCCTAGATATTCAAAGACACTTTTGAGAGCAAAAACACATCCTCTGGTGACCTTGCATCCTTTGAGGACCTAAGTGGCCTAACTGAGTGCTCTCCTACTATCTTATTACTACTTATTATGACTGCTTACAGGCCTCCCAGGCACTCAAAAAAGTCACCACACACAGAGATCACCATGGAAACATGATCCAATAGTCAAGCAGATAAATAGAGAATGATGGCGAACTGAAAGATCTCCACTACAGATCTTAACTACCAAATCCACAAAGATATGTGTGCTAGTTCTATACAACTACGCCGCCTGTGTGCCATTTGCCATGGCTGAAACATTAACAAATCCCCCTAATCAATTAGCACCTGAGCTCATTTCTGCAGAACAGTGTGAGGAGTTTGCAATCTTTTTCACAGGCAAAATTAAAAAAAATAAGACTGAATATTTCGTCTCCCCTGCACGCAACCGGCCTAGACCTACCAACCACAAAGAACTGGGTTTTACATGTAATGTCAGAATTCAACCTTGTTGATTATCAAACTCTTAAAGGAACAGTACATCCGTGTCTCAGCTCATCCACCTCTCAACTGGATACTCTGCCAACTAGCTTCTTCAAGTCTGTCCTTCATTTCATTGTGACTGACACACCTCACATTATAAACACATCATTACAGACTGCCAACAGTTGTAGTAAAGCCTTTACTCAAAAAGAAGAATTGAAATGCTTCAGTACTGAGTAACTACAGACCAATATCCAACTTACCATTTACTGGAAAGATCACTGAAAAATAGTTTTTAATCAGTAAACTGCTTTCTTAACATCTAACAGATCCATGGTTATTGGGAATCTCATACAGGGCATGCCTAAGTGCATGGATCCATTGTTACTGGAAATCTGGATCCTGTCACTGGCCCCTGAACCAGGTATGAAATACACTGTACATATTAAGACACTTTCCTTCCATCTAATGATTTGGATCTCAGCAGGTCTATGGAAGTGTGTGACAATGTGGGGTAATTTTTCTCCACACACACAAACACACACGCACAAACACACACACACACACACACACTGGCCTACTTCCACCCCTCTGCTGGTTTGGATCTCATCACCTGGAAACCCCCACAGACCAAAGACTTCAACAGACTTAATCATACTTCAGCCTACACACTTCAATGGTTACGCTCATGGGGGCACAACAAACAAAGTTGGTGTGTTTATATATATACACATACTGTATATGCCCAAACGTATACATACATGTGTCATACATGTCTGTGTCTGTGTGCAGAGGAAGTGAGAGTTAGAATGTGTGTGTGTGGATTACAGAGAGAAAGAGAGAGAGTGAGAAAGCTAGCGTGAGAGAGCGTACAGGCATGTGTGTGTGTGTGTGTGTGTGTGTGTGTGTGTATACGAGTGTATGTGTTTGAAGGTGAGAGAGTGTGTGTGTGTGAGAGAGTGAGTTTACATGCATGTGTGTGTGTGCGCGCGTGTGTGTTTGTGTGTGTGTGTATTATAAGGTGAGAGAGAGTATGTGTGTGTATGTGTGAGAGAGAGAGAGAGTATATGCACATGCGTGTAAGTGTTTACTAGAGAGTGTGTGTGTGTGAGAGAGAAGAACCAAGCATGTGTGTGTGAGAGAGAGTGTGTACTCACTCGGTGCTCCAGTAAACATGATGGAGAAGAGGTTGATTCCCATGGTGATGGCGTAGAAAACAGGAAGAGCTCGCAAGCCGTTGGGAACAGGATCCTCCTGCCAGACCAAGCCAGCAAGAACATTAACACAGGCTAGCCTATGCTCCTCACACACACACATGCACAAACACACACACACATACACCACAGACAAGTAGCCTATGCCTCTGCTCAGGAAAGAGCCCAGTCCAGTTGGACAAAAGCAATTGCTAAGCGAAGTAGATATACAGTAATGTAAACCCCAGATGGACATCATCTCAGACGACCCCTGGCTGTCCAGTAGATTATAATCTCTTAATCCCTGGTGGCCTACATGGCAACTGCAAATTATCAATTCTGTGCTGAAACCATGGTGACGAGTGGCAAACAATCCCTGCCGTGAGCATCTTAAACTTAAAGCTGGCCCTGCTTTCTCTTCACATGTTTAAGGAAACACAAAGCTGGCTGAGCCGCTGGTTATAAAACAAAGATGTCTGCTGCTCACTGAAGCTTTAAAACACTAGCGGCTAGCGATGGTCATTATATCACCTGCAAACCAATAGCAGCTGGCGATGGCCATTATATCACCTGCAAACCACTTAGGGGCTAGCGGCTGGTGATGGTCATTATATCAGCTTTCTAACTGGATTTACTACAGGATAATAAAAGTATTGATCTATCTAGAGTCTAGCAATGGTCATTATATCACCTGCAAGATTAATTCACTGTGATTCACAATGATCAGCCACTATTTGGAGTTTGTAACTATATCTGTACTTCTACAAGGAAGGGTGGGGGAGGGGGATCCAATACTACTAATCCCAATACTTTCAGTCTAGTGCTGAATTTAACATTATGTAATGAGCCATTCAGTTGAAGTGACTTAATCAATTGGAAGATAGGGACTATCGGCATGACTTAAAAGAAAGATCTGTTTGAGTCACCATGAGATGGTGTCGCATTAAGTACATGATATCTGGTGGTGGCAGATACTGTACCTGTGTGTGTGCGTGTGTGTGTGTGTCTCAATGAAATTTTGAGGAGGCAGCTACTGTACCTGTGTGCGTGTGTGTGTGTGTCTCAATGAAATGTGGTGGAGGCAGCTACTGTACCTGTGTGTGTGTGTGTGTGCGTGTGTGTGTGTGTGTGTGTGTGTGTGTGTGAGTGTGTGTGTGTGTCTCAATGAAATGTGGTGGAGGCAGCTACTGTACCTGTGTGTGTGTGTGTGTGTGTGTGTGTGTGTGTGTGTGTGTGTGTGTGTGTGTGTGTGTCTCAATGAAATGTGGTGGAGGCAGCTACTGTACCTGTGTGTGTGTGTGTGTGTGTGTGTGTGTGTGTGTGTGTGTGAGTGTGTGTGTCTCAAAGAAATGTGGTGCGGGCAGCTACTGTACCTGTGTGTGTGTGTGTGTGTGTGTGTGTGTGTGTGAGTGTGTGAGTGTGTGTGTCTCAAAGAAATGTGGTGCGGGCAGCTACTGTACCTGTGTGTGTGTGTGTGTGTGTGTGTGTGTGTGTGTGTGTGTGTGTGAGTGTGTGTGTCTCAAAGAAATGTGGTGCGGGCAGCTACTGTACCTGTGTGTGTGTGTGTGTGTGTGTGTGTGTGTGAGTGTGTGAGTGTGTGTGTCTCAAAGAAATGTGGTGCGGGCAGCTACTGTACCTGTGTGTGTGTGTGTGTGAGTGTGTGTGTGTGTGTGTGTGTGTGTGTGTGTGTCTCAAAGAAATGTGGTGCGGGCAGCTACTGTACCTGTGTGTGTGTGTGTGTGTGTGTGTGTGTGTGTGTGTGAGTGTGTGAGTGTGTGAGTGTGTGTGTCTCAAAGAAATGTGGTGCGGGCAGCTACTGTACCTGTGTGTGTGTGTGTGTGTCTCAATGAAATGTGTGTGTGTGTGTGTGTGTGTGTGGTGTGTGTGTCCACGCACATGCATGTCTCTGTGTGTGTGACACGCACTGTGTGTGTGCGTGTGTGACATCCGTCTGTTTGTTCGTGTTGTGATGTATGTCTGTCCCTCTGTTAGTGCATGTGTGTATCTTTCTGTCTGTGTGGTGGAGGCAGCTATTATACCTGTGTGTGTGTCAGTGTGTGTGTGTGTGTCTAAATGAAATGTGGTGGAGGCAGTTATTGTTGTACCTGTGTGTGTGTGTGTTTGTGTGTGTGTCTCAATGAAATGTGGTGGAGGCAGCCACAGTATCTGTGTGTGTGTGTGTGTGTGTGTGTGTGTGTGTGTCTCAATGAAATGTGGTAGAGGCAGCTACTGTACCTGTGTGTGTGTGTGTGCGTGTCTCAATGAAATGTGGTGTGTATGTGTGTCCACGCACATGTGTGTGTGCATGTGTGACATCTGTCTGTCTGTTTGTGGCAGCCACAGTACCTGTGTCGGTGTGTGTTTGTGTGTGTGTGTGTGTGTGTGTGTGTGTGTGTGTGTGTGTGTGTCTCAATGAAATGTGGTGAAGGCAGCCACAGTACCTGTGTCGGTGTGTGTGTGTGTGTGTGTGTGTCTCAATGAAATGTGGTGAAGGCAGCCACAGTACCTGTGTCGGTGTGTGTGTGTGTGTGTGTGTGTGTGTGTGTGTGTGTGTCTCAATGAAATGTGGTGAAGGCAGCCACAGTACCTGTGTCGGTGTGTGTGTGTGTGTGTGTGTGTGTGTGTGCGTCTCAATGAAATGTGGTGAAGGCAGGTACTGTACCTTGTTGAGGATGAACCTGCGCACAAAGTAGAAAAGCACAGCAGACATGATACCAGACAGAAGTGGAGACAGGAACCAGGAGGCCACTGTGAGGGAGAGAGGGATGAACAAAGAGAGAGGGAAGAAGTGGAAGGGAAGGAGAGATGAGGACAGGACCGCGAGAGAGAGTAAGACAGCAAAGGGATGAAGGGGGGGGGGCAGCATGAGTTATATAATGTTCACGGGCACACTGGACACCACACTGGACACCACCCACCCCACATCCCCTCACACAGGGCTGTGACTCTGTGTTGGCATCTGGACATGGGGTGATAAGAATCACAGGAGCACAGCGCAATGTTTACCCTTCTGGCTCTGCTATCTGACCATCATGTGCCTGTCACCTTTCTCAGAACCAGGAGCCCATGAGCTCTATGTGTGTGTGTGTGCGTGTGTGTGTGTGTCCATAAACATGCTAAAGCCTCTGAGAGAGAAAGGGACAGTACTGTACTGTCCTCAAAATAGCCCCTAGTCTGGGAGCAGAGAGAGAGAGACAGAGAGAGAGAGAGACTTTTGCAACATGCAGTGTTTGAGGGTAAATATGGGGGTCAAGGCCTGGAAAACAAAACTTGCTGAAGGGGACTTTGAGCTCCGATTGAAAGGATGGGGCAAGTCTAGTGCTATGGACGTGACACAACATGAGTAGAGTGCACATAGTAGAGTGAACAGAGTGAACATAGTAGAGTGAGCAGAGTGAACATAGTAGAGTGAACATAGTTGAGTGAACAGAGTGAACATAGTAGAGTGAACAGAGTGAACATAGTAGAGTGAGCAGAGTGAACATAGTAGAGTGAACATAGTTGAGTGAACAGAGTGAACATAGTAGAGTGAGCAGAGTGAACATAGTAGAGTGAACAGAGTGAACATAGTAGTGTGAACATAGTGAACATAGTAGAGTGAGCAAAGTGAACATAGTAGAGTGAACAGAGTGAACATAGTAGAGTGAGCAGAGTGAACATAGTAGAGTGAACAGAGTGAACATAGTAGTGTGAACATAGTGAACATAGTAAAGTGAGCAGAGTGAACACAGTAGAGTGAGCAGAGTGAACATAGTAGAGTGAACATAGTGAACATGGTAGAGTGAGCAGAGTGAACATGAGTAGAGTGAACATAGTAGAGTGAGCGGAGTGAACACAGTAGAGTGAGCAGTGTGAACATAGTAGAGTGAACATAGTGAACATAGTAGAGTGAACATAGTAGAGTGAACAGAGTGAACATAGTAGAGTGAGCAGAGTGAACATGAGTAAAGTGAACATAGTAGAGTGAGCAGAGTGAACATGAGTAGAGTGAGCAGAGTGAACATAGTAAAGTGAACAGAGTGAACATAGTGGAGTGAACAGAGTGAACACAGTAGAGTGAGCAGAGTGAACATAGTAGAGTGAACATAGTAGAGTGAGCAGAATAAACACAGTCGAGTGAGCAGAGTGAACATAGTAGAGTGAACAGAGTGAACATAGTAGAGTGAGCAGAGTGAACATAGTAGAGTAAGAGAGTGAACATTGTAGCTTTTTATTGAGCTCCAGTGTAAAGGATGGGTAAATGCAGCTCTATGGGCGTGACTTATGTAAACAAAAATTATTTCTGAAATATTTAGTATAAATTGTCATGTGACCACTGCATCTGAAAGCAAGAGATTCTCAGATGCCATTTGGTGATTTCCATCATAAAAACAGTGCTGCGATTGGGATTCATGGAGTGTGCTGCTCTGGTTGAGCTAAGGCTGAGATGTACCCCAGTCTGATGACCATGGGGAGACAGCATGGCATCTGTGTGTGTGTGTGCCTGTGTGTGTGTGTGTTTGTGTGTGTCTGACACTCACCAATGCGCAGAAGCTCAAGCCACTTCACACCCTGGGGTCCCCTAGCCACCATAGAGAAGCCGATGGTTGCACCCACAATGCAATGCGTTCCAGAGATGGGCAGCTTCAGGAAGGAAGCCATCAGCTGCCACACTGCAGAGCCTGATGGGAAATAAACACAACGGACCAAAACTCAACCTTTTCAAAATCACACTGTCTATTACAAGAATAAATGTGAACAAAGACAACATAATTGATAACAGATTGATTACATCTAAATTACATATTAATTACATTTAAAAAAATGACTACCATGACTGAAAGACAGGTACTATTTATTCAGAAACTATTTTATATTATATTATATATTATATATATATATTATATTACTACTATATGATTCATTCAATTCATCAATGAGTGATATATGTCCGGTATAATGAGGGATTCCAATGATTTATAAATACATTGGTTAGTAGTGTGTGTGTGTGTGTGTGTGCGTGTGTGTGTGTGTTCCTCACCAAACATGGCACTGATGGAGCCTGCCATAAGTGTGGCCTCGGAGCCGTTGTACATGTTCGGGTCAATGATGCCACTACGGATAGTCTCACTGACCTTTGCCCCCAGGAGTATGGCCCCCACCGTCTCAAACACAGTAGCCAACACGCAGGCCTGCCGCAGGGTCACGACCCCTGACCCCACGGCTGTGCCAAAGGAGTTGGCCACATCATTGGCACCCACTGAGAAGGCCAGGACAAAGGCGATGACGAACCCCAGCACCAACAGCCACAAGTATTCAGACATGTCTGTTGCCGTGGCAATGCTAAACGTCGCCATCGTTGCCAGAGCAGCTAGTGAAGTAGATTCCATTTCTGCAAACTTTGTTTAATTAATATGACTCTCTTCAGGAAGTGACTTGCACTTATTTTTAAATAAACTTTTATTTCAAAATAAGTTAAATATTAAATAGATGTCTGTTCTTAAATAGCTAACGTTACTCTTCCAATTGGAATCTGAGGTAAGAGGGGTGTGTGTGTGTGTGTGTGTAGTGTACTTAATAAATAGGCTTTTTCAGGCCTTCACCCTTCCAATAAGAGGAGGACTACAGTAAAGGCTCCTGGGATACTAGAGAAATGCCCTGTTCCTTTCCTAGAGGCAAGAGGGGAAAGGAAATGGGACAAGGGCAATTGCTATCTGCGTATACTGAGTTTGGAGAGAGGTGTGGATTGGCTGATGGAGGCTATGAACGCTGAGCGGACACCCATTGTGTATCAAGGTCCAGTGAAGACAGAGGGAACATTCTGGAAGAAACAAAAAACAAGAGAGGAAAGAGAGACACTGAGAGAGGCGACTCATCAAAACCAAGGGAAGTAAGGTATATAATCAAGCTTGAACCACTTCTTATATATAGAAAAAAACACCACACATTTTTGACTCAATGCCTAAACGCAGAACACGTAAACAAGAATCTGTCACACAATGGGCAGGATAAACAAACAAACAGAATCCCTATGGTTTTTGGTTTTAATTAGGGAAAGCTGAGAGAAGTGTTTGTGTTTGAGGCTGCATGAGAGCACCCAACCACACAACCCACTCACACCCCACATACATCATACCAGGCCCACAATCCCTACCCCCACCCAACCACCAACTCTACATCAGCTCTATTCACAACTTTCCAACAACGCATCCAGGGTCCTTATTCTTTTTTTTCTGACTCCAGTCATATGACTGACCTTGGAGACATAGTGGCAATCATGTATCAAACACGCAGTAAAGTCAGTACAGCTTTGGTCCAGTAGATGGCGAAAAAACGCACACTGACAGAAACTTATACGTGACGGAAGACTATATTGTAGATAATAATTTACTTGTGTTGACACTCTTGAACATTCCAGAGTTACCAAAGCTGTTGACTCATTTAACGTGTATCATAACGCAGCTTCCCTAAGAGTCAAGTAGCCTAAAAGACGAATGAGGATTATTCTGGGAGAAAAAGCTTTGGTGAATAAATAAACTATGTGAGCGCACATGACAGCATGCGCCCTGCACTGAGTCAGCTCGTCATAACAGCAGCCAGTGGGACTGGCAATGCCGTCGGGGCAGAGAAACACACCAACCCGAAACGCTCATGCCCACGACTGTTTTGCTAAACGGTCACATTGTTTGGTGAAAAGAAAACAAAAGAAAACAAAAATGTCATTTTCAGTCGTGGTTTTCCAACTAATTTGAGCCAGTCTGGCTGTTTTGACAGGGGAATTGTGGAAACATGAACTTGAGTGGGGTGTTTCCAACGACGGCTTAATTAAAATAAAGCCGCGAAATGCTTCATTAAGCATGTAATTTAATTATGCACTTGAAAATACTTCAATTTTGTAGTGCCTGCTTATGAGTAGACTCTTGCGTAACATGTTCACTAAATCAAAGGAAAACTGAGGCGACAAGCCGCCTAAAATAAGGCGATAAGGACCAGCCGGCAGTTTTGTGTTGGTCAGAAACACGCACCACATTCCTCAAATGCAACATACACACGAACATCTGTGACGCATTCACCATTCATAAACTGCGCAAAGGTGTATTCGTGGTACCAGACCCAGGTTTACATTCAGACATTTGTCTACAGGTGTAGTAGGCCTATACTGCACAATTCTTGTGACCTTCCCACTTGATACATTGTTAATTTTAGATTTGGATTATTTCGCATGACCGACTGATATAGTGATCCATGTCAACTCTAAAGTGATTTATTCGTAAAATCAACTGTAAGGAAAGGCCACAAATAACTTCCTTACGAACTGCTAGACCAAACGACATTATGTCATTTCGATGAAAAAGGGACCGCTTTCTTTAGGACTATTTGATAAATAAGATCGGGGTGAAATAAACTTAAAATGAATGTGATAAGTTTAAATATGTAATATAGCTGAATATGACATTGCGCAAAGAGGATAAGATGCTGAGACACGGAATCAAAACTTACCAGCAACTTGGTGTTGAATATTTCTTCCGATGCAGCAGGCGAGCAATGAATATTTGGCGCCAGCAAAACTTCCGCGCCCTACGCTTCGTGTGTAAGTAGAAAAGTTACTGTAAATGGCCTAAAGCTTGCGTGTTATTCCCCAAGTGAAACCAATTTAGTGGGAGCTGTAGGAGTGATGCGGCTGCGCCAGTGTCTGACTGCACGATTGCCGGGGCCGAAAGTGCGGAGTTCCAGGGTATTATACACAGTTGAAGAACAAGGAGGGGCGACAGTCACGTGTTCATCAAGTACCGTTTTCCATGGCTTTAGCAGAATAGGCTACTTAATGTTTAGCTCATTTACAAAAACCTGCGGTCAATGATCTATAGCGGAACTCATCTTCGGTTCGAATGAGGGTGTTTTTACCCCCCCCCCCCCTCTCTCTCTCTCTCTCTCTCTCTCTCTCTCTCTCTCTCTCTGTGTGTGTCTGTTTATCCCGCAACAACGTACCCTATAGTTCTAACCTACTGTCCATTCATGGGAGAGAAGGTAGGAGATCTATTGCATAACTTAAGATTTTCCCTCAAGCCGAAAGGAGAAAAGCCTACTCCTGGCTTATAACCTTTGTCTGGGAAATCTTTTGACACTAACCTCTGGCTTAATAAGAACGCGCAATTATGCGAAGACGCTCGTTGTTTCTCTCTGTCACCATTACGCTCTTTGGAGTTAATTACACAGCCTGCACTTTGAAATGTTGAAGCATTGTATACTGTAAAGGATGAAATATTGAAGTTTATATTGTAAAGGTGTAATGCAAAGGACTCGTCAGTGATGTGGTCATAGTGCACAATACTCACGGTCTTTGCTAATGCGTCTTTAACGTATATGAAGTTCTTGGGCCTGTTTTCAGGTATGTGACATGCTTGTGTGAATGTGTTAATGTCTCTATGAGTTACAGGATTACACTGACTGAAGTGTGTTAATTAAAAACACATTTACAGCTAAATGTTGACGTCACCTCTAAACATGCTATTGTGGTCCTTCAGTGATGGCAGAGGGTCGTAGGCTACTACCAAAAAACAAGCACTACATTTTCACGCAAAGACCTCCCCTGTTGCTCCCCTGAGGCTCACACCAAATCCCTAATGTTGTGACTGTGTGCCTAAGAACCTGTCTAGCTGTCTGTTCTCAAATCCCTACCTGCCAAAACATCCAATTTACTGTGACAGAACTCTACTCCCCAATTATTTCGTTTTTTTTTTTGTTTAGCAAACAAACCTTCTCAGAAAAGCTAATTCTATGGTATTTCATCGTCCTTCCTTGACTGCTCAAGAGCACTTTGGGTTAAACTAAGGAATAGCTGCTGACTTCTAATGTGCTGTTTGCCCTGTCTTATGAGGAGATTCCAGACTGTTTCCTTCAGTCTAATGGTGTTGGTTTCACATGGGAATGGCAGAAGCGTTACTTTCTTTCTCCAGAGCCGGTATCTGCCACAGGCCGCCGTGGCCAGTCACCTAGGGTGCAACATTTCAGAAGGGCATCACACTCTTCTTTTTTCTCTTTTCTTCAGCTTTTCACGTGTATTTCTATATTTCCACAAACAACTACCCCAAATCACATACTACTTTGACAAAGTTATTTCATAAATATGATGTAGCAATGCTACTTTTCTAAAACTATATGATGCTCGTGTCTAAGGCTGCTGTAAGCCAAGCTGTATTTGATTTGGTGCAAGGGTTCAATCAGCAGGTTAATCGCTAACACTATTGAGAGGCTTTTTTCCATGATGAGAGAGGGCACCTGTTCTGGGGTCAGCACATATGCTTTGGGATGAGCTCAGAATCGCTGACAACTTCCTCTTGGCCATTATTTATTAGTCACTCTTTACGTGCCCGAAGCTGTGTTCATGTGTGCCTGTGCGTGCATGCGTCTGTGTGTGTGTGTGTGTGTCTGTGTGCATCTCTCTCTCTCTCTATTTGTGTGTGGGCGTGGAACTGTGTGTTCAGCATAAACTGATCGGACATGTTTTGGGGAGTGAACTTTGACCCCTCTACTGAATTTGAACTGGGGCCCAGGATAACTGGAGTCCTGCCAGAAGAGGCAGAGAGCCCTTAAACAATATAGTAAGCAAAAAATATGAACGGACATGTAAAATAACTTGGCAAAACACTCCTGGTGTCATTCGCTTGAGATCGTTCAGAGCAAACAGTGACATGATTTGGCCAACTTGTTGATGCAGCTCCATCTGTGTGTGTTTGTGTGTGTGTGTGTGTTTGTTTGTGTGTTTGTGTGTGTGTGAGAGTGTGTTTGTGTGTGTGTGTTTGTGTGTGTGTAAGAGTGTGTTTGTGTGTGTTGCCGTAATTGCAATTCTTTGTGAAGTTTTTCTTCCCAGGATATTCTCCCTCTTTGCCGTGACCACAACCACAAGCATGTGTAAGGGAGGGGGCATATATGTGTGTGTGTGTGTGTGTGTGTGTGTGTGTGTGTGTGTGTGTGTGTGTGGAGGGGGACAGATACATGTATGTAGAGGTGGGCAGATACAAGGAAGTTAGGGAAGCAGATGTATTGGAGGGAGGCAGATGTGTGTGGGGCAGTGTGTGTGTGTGTGTGAGTAAGGAGGGCAGATGTGTGTGTGTGTGTGAGTGAGGGGGGCAGATGTGTGTGTGTGTGTGTGTGTGTCAGTGAGGGGGCCCTTGGTCCCTCCAGTCTCTGCTGTGCTCAGAAGCTCACAGCTTGTAAATGTTTTAATAACAGTGAGCTATTCCCAGTGTGTGTGTGTTTGTGTGTGTGTGAGTGCGCCTGTGTCTGTGTGTGAGTGTGTGACTGTGTGTGTGTGTATCCTTCTGTAATAAGAGTGAGCTATTCCCAGTGTGTGTGTGTATTTGTTTTTGTGTGTGTGTGTGTGTGTGTACGCCTGTGTCTATGTGTGAGTGTGTGACTGTGTGTGTGTATATGTGTGTGTGTCTATGTGTGTGTGACTGTGTGTGTGTGTGTGTGTGTGTTCTGTAATAAGAGTGAGCTATTCCCAGCTCCAGTTATTCTCACTGCTCAAAATGGCACACAGGGTTTGTGTGTGTGTGTGTGTGTGTGTGTGTTGCGGTTAGAGGCTGGGCTCCCTTGTTAGTGGTGGATGTTGGAAACTGTTGTGCCCCTTCCATTTCCTTTTGACAGCCTCCAGCCATAACACGGGCATCAGGTCAGTGTGTCTGTGGCAGGTCTTGTCCCTGAGTGTGTGTGTGTGTGTGTGTGTGTGTGTATCTGTGTATGTGTGTGTATGTATGTTTGTGTAGCTGTGTTTGTGTGTGTGTGTCTGTATATGTATATGTGTATGTGGTGGAGGCAGCTACTGTACCTGTGTGTGTGTGTGTGTGTGTGTCTCAATGAAATGTGGTGTGTGTGTGTGTGTGTGTCCACGCACATGTGCGTGTCTGTCCCTCTGTTAGTGCATGTGAGTATCTTTCTGTCTGTGTGGTGGAAGCAGCTGTTATACCTCTGTGTGTGTGTATAGTATGTGTATGTGTGTAATTGTATGCGTGTGTGCGTTTGTTCCTGTGTGTGAGAAACTAATTTTCCAGGGCTCAAAAATAAAGGCAGCCCTGAGTGTCGCGTAGCCACAGTGGATCCAGTGTTAGCCAGCTCTCTCTCCCCATCCTAAACCTCCTGCTTTGGGTCCAGCTAGCGGCTGAAAAAACAGGAAAAGCCTCCTCAGACTAAATAGCTGGGTTAGCAACGCCTCACCCACGTCCCCCTTCAGCCCTGTCCCTCTGACCACAAGCAGACCAGGACTCCGACACCCGCCAGCCAGCCAGCCAGCCAGCCGGACGCTAAAATAAGACAACTCCTCCTCATCCTCCGACTGCAGCAGCAAACACCATCCAGCTTTACGTAACAGGAGCAGAAATATTTCCAAGAAAAGCAAATATATGGGTCAGTTCTTGTCTATCACAGTTTTCTGTCAGGTTCACCTTTTGTGTGCGAAAGTTGTTAAGCCTCAAAATGAAAGTTCATGACCTGTCCGTGATCGTGAATTTCACTCTTTGAAAACTGCTTTTGCGACATCATACACTGAACCTTACATAACACTGCACAAATATTTTTCAGTGGGTGAGTGTCACATCCAACATGTTACCAGTAATACTGCATGCAACACTACTAGGTGATTTATTTCTGTGAAAAACCCAGCATGTGAAAAGACTCCCCTTTCTGCAACACTTTTGAATCCTATACAGCATTTGAGTGAACACACGTTGGCTCAGACGGGTCACTCACCTTTCAGAGTCTGGCAGAAACACAATATCTACAGCTTCTGGAACAATCTTAATATCTTTACAGCTTCTGGAACAAGCTTAATATCTTTACAGCTTCTGAAACAATCTTAATATCTTTACAGCTTCTGGAACAATCTTAAAACCTTTACAGCTTTTGGAACAAGCTTAATATCTTTACAGCTTTATAGTAAGCTTTATGTGATCAGTAGTCTACTAGGCATCAGAGAGCGATAGAGACAGGCATCTTCTATCTATCTATCTATCTATTTATTACATTTTTTTTTTAATTGCTAACGAGTATTAACCTATACTTAAAATACTTTTTCTAAACACACCAAAATACCTATATCACACAATCAGCCAAACAGTTAGTTCTCTTAGCAAAACCACAATTTGTTAACAAAACACAGACAACCTGGCTCAAAATCAAATAATCCAAACACTAGCATATGTTTTCTTTACACAGTGGACATGTAGTCAGTCAGAGTATACTGACCTTCAAAATTTTAACAAGTGATTGGATTGCACACTTCATGGACGACATTGACTTCAAAACCCAGTTCCATTTACTTACAGTAACCACCAGTTTTTATATATATTATATTTTGTGAGTGTTCACAGTGATGTGTGTCATTTCTAAAACGAGTCAGTTATTTTACATTACATAATGAATGTTCCATAGAAATTCTTCAAGAATTGTTGCAGATGCACGGGCCTACAGTTATTCCTAGCTGCTAACATGCTTTTACCCAATCCGTAATTTTTTCAAAACCTCTAAATACAACAAAACATCAGGCTGTTGTCAACACCTGTCAACCTGTCCAACTGCAACTGAAATTGGAGATGGTTTGTCTATTTTTTGCCTTTTTTTGCCTGTTTTTTTGGTGTTTTTTTCTTCAATTATCTGTTCAGTGTTCATTCAATATTTATCATCTGTGTAACTGTTGCTGGTGCTGCTATTATTACCAAACAAAGGGTTTTGTTTTGTATTTAAGGTTCTGGACATTAGATTTCCATTTCTGGCACACTGTGTTTTGGCATTTTCAGATAAGCCATATGAGACACATAATGTTGGTGTTGGGTGATCCTGTATGTAAAGAAAATGTAAACATTATAGAAGTGCATTCACTGACTACATATAGTGTGAAAAGAGCAAGATGCGTATGGCCAGACCAGGCAGATGGTTTGCAAATTGTACTTAGAGTTTTGAAAATGAGGTTGATAATCAGACAAAAGCTTTAGCAAATTCGGTATGTGTCTTGGCGTTGGCCCGAGAGAGCGCAGTGCCAGGTTTGGTGAGTTTTGGACCAAAAATACTATGGCATTGTTAAAAAAAGCAAAGTTGCTGTCTGTCGCTCAATCCACTGAAGCCACTCCCCCTCTCACACTCCTGGCCTTGTAGACAAATCCTGACAAAAGCTGCCATCTTGCAGCGCCACCATTGCATTGAAAGCCATTGGAAGCAAGCACAATTGTAAAGATAGCATTAACAATGTTAAGCCCCCAGTCACTCACTAAGGTACCAATATATTAGCCACCATGCTAAGGCTTCTAAAATGCTAAGGCTTCTAAGGCATTTATAGCAGTAAAATCTGCTGACAATGATGTTAGCTTGCTAGCATGATCATTAGGTTGCTTTAACCAGGTGGCTACAGCTAGCCTACATTACATTAAACACAAACCTAATATTTTATATGTAGGATTATTTTATAAACTTCCTAGCGTGAGATCAGCTCTAAAACGTGAACTAGTTAACGTGAAGTCAGAAATGTTTGGGCTCCAGATGGGTTGATAACATTCATATAATTTTAGCAAACCACAGATCTAAAACAGGCAGCATCAGTCATAGAGTTCTATTCTATCAGAGTTCTATTCCAGAATGTGTCCTTTACCACCTCTACAGGAGCAGCCATCGTCTGAGGCGATACCTGGTTCAAAGGAAAGAGGACAAGCTGAAAACACAGGTGTTTTGAAAAATGCACTACTAGTGTCCACGGACATGCATGCAGTTTTCCTGACTGCAGCACTATAGCAATGGCGGCACCGCTTACTTCCGCATTTCGCCAGATTATATCTATAGGTTACTGAACCAGCATGGGTAAAAAAACACATTCAGCTGTTGCCAGTCAAGGGAATAATGATGTCTAACTTAAAGTTCATACACAGCGCTGAAGATCTTGGAACAACTGCTGACACACACATCCCACGTGGGTAAGCAGGCCGCTAAATACAACACACATCCCACGTGGGTAAGCAGGCCGCTAAATACAACAGCCGTTGTTGCCTACAGCCCTTGCAGTTCTGATGCCTCGTCTGGACGTCACTTGTGACAAATAACTTTAGCCTAAGAATGAACTTCCCAGCTCTATCATTCACCTTTCGCCTGCCTCACACAGACGTGGCCTCTGCAGCCGCTGCGCTTAATGTGCTCATCATCATTTTACAACAAGGAAACACAGGGGTGGCCTATGCAGTGCATCTCTCTTTACCTGCAACCCAATCATGCCTCACAGCAGTCTCCCATAATAATCACCCAGCCCCGCTTCACTGCAGTCTCCCATAATAATCACCCAGCCCCGCTTCACTGCAGTCTCCCATAATAATCACCCAGCTCCGCTTCACTGCAGTCTCCCATAATAATCACCCAGCCCCGCTTCACAGCAGTCTCCCATAATAATCACCCAGCCCCGCTTCACTCAGCCCCGCTTCACAGCAGTCTCCCATAATAATCACTCAGCCCCGCTACACAGCAGTCTCCCATAATAATCACCCAGCCCCGCTTCACAGCAGTCTCCCATAATAATCACCCAGCCCCGCTTCACGGCAGTCTCCCATAATAATCACCCAGCCCCGCTTCACAGCAGTCTCCCATAATAATCACCCAGCCCCGCTTCACTGCAGTCTCCCATAATAATCACTCAGCCCCGCTACACAGCAGTCTCCCATAATAATCACCCAGCCCCGCTTCACTGCAGTCTCCCATAATAATCACTCAGCCCCGCTTCACAGCAGTCTCCCATAATAATCACCCAGCCCCGCTTCACAGCAGTCTCCCATAATAATCACCCAGCCCCGCTTCACAGCAGTCTCCCATAATAATCACCCAGCCCCGCTTCACTCAGCCCCGCTTCACAGCAGTCTCCCATAATAATCACCCAGCCCCGCTTCACAGCAGTCTCCCATAATAATCACCCAGCCCCGCTTCACAGCAGTCTCCCATAATAATCACCCAGCCCCGCTTCACAGCAGTCTCCATAATAATCACCCAGCCCCGCTTCACAGCAGTCTCCCATAATAATCACCCAGCCCCGCTTCACAGCAGTCTCCCATAATAATCACCCAGCCCCGCTTCACAGCAGTCTCCCATAATAATCACCCAGCCCCACTTCACTCAGCCCTGCTTCACTGCAGTCTCCCATAATAATCACTCAGCCCTGCTTCACTGCAGTCTCTCATAATAATCACCCAGCCCCACTTCACTCAGCCCTGCTTCACTGCAGTCTCCCATAATAATCATATCTGACTATTTCAGCTCTGGCTACTTTTGACCATCTTTGTAGTCTTTAATAAACAAGTCCCTCCTCTAACTGCACAGGCCTGAGTCCAGAGTCCAGCCCATAGAATCACAGATTCAACATGGACCCACTGCACACATGTGAAGTCACAGATGTTGTTTGCATGGGCACCGCACTAGACATTCAGGTGATGGGTGGTGGGTAATGCAGGTAATGGTGCCATATTTAGCAGCATGATAATGCAGATGACCGTCAATGGGAATGAGTTACTTAGTACAGAGGAGAATGTGTTAGTTAGTACACCAACAATAATGTGTTGTTTAGCAGAATATGATTATCCATTATTTAGTACACAGTTTTTGATGGAGACTTTTAGAGAGAACTGAGTCTTACAGAGGCACAAGCCCCAGTGTTACATAGGGTTCATCTCTTACACCAGTTCAGTGTTCCACACAGGAGCAGATAGCAGCGCGCTCACTAACACACACACACACACACACACACACACACACACACACCAGTACGCTGCTTCTTCCTCCTGTCAGATTTACAGCTCTGGTGGCTGGCACACACACCTGGGGTTGGACAGTGATTACGGCATGAAGGTCACAACAGACAAAACAATGGCGCCTGTGGAGACAGACCACCGAGGGGGAAGAATTTCAGAAAACAAGGGAGTGTGTCAATAACTGTTTACAGTTCTGTGTACGGCATCAGAGACCACAGGTGGAGTGTGCAGTGAATGCATGTGTGTGTGTGTGTGTACAGTTCTGTGTACGGCACCATAGACCACAAGAGGAGTGTTCAGTGGATGTGTGTGTGTATGTGTGTGTGTGTGTCAGAGACTACAGGAGGAGTGTGCAGTGTGTGTGTGTGTGTGTGTGTGTGTGTACGGTTCTGTTTACGGCACCAGAGGCCGCCGTTAAAGTATGCAGTGGTTATTGTCCCACTGTGCTTTTTTTGCCCACTGCCTTTGAGCAAATGATTATTGTTTTTGCACTGTGAGGATTATTAAGTAGCTTCTCACGCCTGCCTGTGTGTGCAGAGCTGAGGGAAGCACAAGGGGAAATAAACAGTGAAGTTGTTCTATTTTTGATTGTCTTTCATGCATTTTCAGATTGTATTAATTTACCTGTATAGTCATGTTTTTTTTTTTAACATAACAGATCGGTATGTCCTATCAGAAATCGTTTTTTTTTTTCCACGAGAAAGTGATGTTGGGTACTGCACTTAGTCATCTCCCAAAACCGAGGCACAGATTCAGACACAATTAACCGGCCATTGCCAGACGCCAGTGTTGGTGCAGTCACACGAGTCCCAGTCAGGTGGTGGGAACACACACTAAACCGCGAGAGGCCTGCTTGACACGGCCTCAGTGAAACACACGCCGCAGGGGGTTGGCTTCCGTGGCAAACATGGTTCTCAGTAAATAATGCCTCTCTCTTCTGTGAGCAGTGATCTGTCTTTTGTGTAGGGGGTGGTGGAAAGGAGCCGCAACAATGCCAGTCGATCTTCAAGCGCCACTCACGGAGATTACACTGACACGAGAACAGCCTAAAGGATCAACAACAGCAGGGGACAAGTCACAACAGCCCACACAAAACCATAGGACACACACACAAACACACACACACACAGACAGGTGTGGTATGGGGTTGAGCAATGTGTGGGTTTGGCGCAGAGTCAGTGGGGTTTACTCACAAAGTAAAAGCTCAGCCAGGTTTATCCTGGGGAGGAAGTTTATCAGGTTTGCCTTCTGCGTGGCCCAGCAAGCACATAGGATGGAGCCTCCATCCTACTATACATTTGACTGATAGAGAAAATGCAACCTTTTCGTTTAATGGAACACTATGTGTGAGGCAGCCAATCAGCACACGGTGAATATTTAACAAATATTAAACAAGCGTTTTGAAATAATGGACTGGCAGCCACTCTGTTTGTCCAGGCCTGACCCCGAGGCCCACGCACGTCTGAGTGTCCCACCCCGAGGCCCACTCACCTTTGAGTCTCCAACCCCGAGGCCCACTCACCTTTGAGTCTCCAACCCCGAGGCCCGCTCACGTCTGAGTCTCCAACCCCGAGGCCCCTCACCTTTGAGTCTCCCCCACACCACCCCCCGAGGCCCACTCACGTTTGAGTCTCCAACCCCGAGGCCCGCTCACGTCTGAGTCTCCAACCCCGAGGCCCACTCACCTTTGAGTCTCCAACCCCGAGGCCCACTCACGTTTGAGTCTCCAACCCCGAGGCCCACTCACGTTTGAGTCTCCAACCCCGAGGCCCGCTCACGTCTGAGTCTCCAACCCCGAGGCCCACTCACCTTTGAGTCTCCAACCCCGAGGCCCCTCACTTTGAGTCTCCAACCCCGAGCCCCTCACCTGAGTCCAACCCCGAGGCCCACCACTCTGAGTGTCCACCCCGAGGCCCACGCACGTCTGAGTGTCCAACCCCGAGGCCCGCTCACCTTTGAGTCTCCAACCCCGAGGCCCACTCACGTCTGAGTCTCCAACCCCGAGGCCCACTCACGTTGAGTCTCCAACCCCGAGGCCCCTCACCTTTGAGTCTCCAACCCCGAGGCCGACTCACCTTTGAGTCTCCAACTCCGAGGCCCACTCACGTTTGAGTCTCCAACCCCGAGGCCGGCTCAAGTCTGAGTCTCCAACCCCGAGGCCCGCTCACCTTTGAGTCTCCAACCCCGAGGCCCGCTCACCTTTGAGTCTCCAACCCCGAGGCCCACTCACCTTTGAGTCTCCAACCCCGAGGCCCACTCACCTTTGAGTCTCCAACCCCGAGGCCGGCTCACGTCTGAGTCTCCAACCCCGAGGCCCACTCACCTTTGAGTCTCCACCCCGAGGCCCACTCACCTTTGAGTCTCCAACCCCCGAGGCCCACTCACCTTTGAGTCTCCAACCCCGAGGCCCACTCACCTTTGAGTCTCCAACCCCGAGGCCGGCTCACGTTTGAGTCTCCAACCCCGAGGCCGGCTCACGTTTGAGTCTCCAACTCCGAGGCCGGCTCAAGTCTGAGTGTCCCACCCCGAGGCCCACTCACGTTTGAGTCTCCAACCCTGCAGCCCACGCACGTCTGAGTCTCCAAACCCGAGGCCCGCTCACTTTTGAGTCTCCAACCACGAGGCCGGCTCAAGTCTGAGTCTCCAACCCCGAGGCCGACTCAAGTCTGAGTGTCCCACCCCGAGGTCCGCTCACATCTGAGTGTCCAACTGGCAACACACTGACAACAAATGGCACATTGGGGGACTTAACAGATGGACTTCCCAGGACAGCCCATTGAAATACAGATGAAACATAGGAGGAAATATGTTTCATATGTCAGAGTCCTGGAGCATATTGCAAGTAGGTGCAGAATCTTATCACGTTCACTCAAAATTCTTGCATTTCACCCTAAACGAACCATTTGAAGTTGCTGAGGTTTGCGATTATTCCCACAAGGGAAGCCTGTTTATGTAACCCCTGACAGTAACGAGCCAGCAGAATATGTGAAGAGTTATGTAACGTTGTTTACAGTTATACACTGTAGATGGCGTGTGTATTTACGGTGTATTTACGGGTTGTTGATGTTTCTGTAACATCAACAATCACCCCCCTTTCCTGATGCGCTGCATAATCAAAGAGCTGATTGGACAGAAGTGTCCACACTGTTTCCCAGGCGCCACAGCTCTGTGTGAATATTAATGTTTTTGAGATAGATAGAGAGAGAGGATTATGGGAATCTCTGAATTCTACAAAATGGTGATTGTGCCTTCAACATTGTGTCCATATCCTTGATATGGACTGCAGAAAGCATGAGACTCCATAGACTTTACTGGAATTGTGAAAACGAAAGGGAGATTTTTACTGGACTTTAGAGTCTAGCTGCAAATCCAGACATTTAGAACCATTTTGTATCTTCTCCACCACAGAAAAAGAAGTTCAAGAGTGTCTATCTATCTATCTAACTATCTTTCTATCTAAGAGAAGTTGACGTTCAGTGGGTCCTTGAGTGGAGCAGTGCTGTGCAGTAGTCTATGGCAGTAGCAGCTACTCTGATAATGTTTAAGATGTTTCACATTAATCCTCCTCTGTTACCAGGTCCATCATTTGTAAACACGGCTAAAGACGTCTGCCCAAGACTGATATCTCTACCATGTTTGTCCCTGACACACAGCCCCTTTGTCTGTGTGTGTGCGTGTGTGTGTGCATGCGTGTGTGTGTGTGTGTGTGTGTGTGTGTCCAGAGCAGCACAGAGTACAAGAACACAGAGAACCATCTCACAGCCTGGGCGCAGCTGATTAAGGTCTATAGGAGACTAGGAGACTAGGTTGTGTGTTTTGGTTGGCATGGGAGATATGTTGTGTGTGTGTGTGTGTCCTTGACCAGCCAGCCCATCAGGTTCCCTCAGCGTGAACACACACTGCACACACACAAGCACACAATGCAACTCTAAATATCTGAGAGTCTCAGAGTGAGCAGGCAGGCCTCAGAAGAGGGGCAACATGAAGCTGGTCTGGGGGTTGTGAGGGGCCTCAGCCTGGCACTGGGGTTGGGGGAGGAGAGGCTCCCGTGGGGTCAACCTCCACCACCACCGCCCTCTGGCTGAGACGTGTCGGTCTGCCTGCAGGTCTGTTGGTCTGTGTGCTGCGCTGAGGGAGCAGGTTTGGCAGGTTAATCATTCACTCAGGGTTACAACTGCAAAGGCTGCCAAGGAGTAGGAGTTCACCAATCACAGCCCCCCACCCCCCGTCACCACCACCACCACCACCAGTAGACAAACCCCCCCCTCCCCGTCACCACCACCAGTGCCACTCCACCCCCCCATCACCACCCAGTCACCTTCCACATCTCTTACACACGACTATCTGCTGCTCCCTAGTGGGGGAGACAGTTGCTCACTATCAGTGCTCACTATCAGTGCTCACTATCAGTTGCTCACTATCAGTGCTCACTATCAGTGCTCACTATCAGTGCTCACTATCAGTGCTCACTATCAGTGCTGAAAACATTTCTGTTTGGTAATAATCATATAATAATCTATATTGTTTTGATCCCGGGAGGGAAATTTGGTCTCTGCATTTAACCCAAACACACTCAGTGAAGTGAAGTATACACTAACCTGGAATGAAGTATACACTAACTGAGCCTGGCTGCCTGCTACACCTCAGGGAGCAGTGAGGGGTTAGGTGAGGGGGTTCGAACGGCAACCCTTCGGTTCCAAGCCCCAAGCCCTAACCAGTAGGCCACAGCCACAGCTGCCCCTCAGCTGCCCCTCAGCTGCCCCACAGCTGCCCCTCAGCTGCCCCTCAGCTGCCCCACAGCTGCCCCTCAGGTTTTACAGTTTTTGACAACTGTTTACTTTCTTCACAAATGTTGACTTTCTCAAAACTCCTAAGACTTTGACAACAACCACAGACTGTGGCAGACAAACAGTGTTCTCTTTTGTATTGCTTTAGGACAAAATGTATTCAGTCACCACTCCATCCAAAATTCATGGACACTTCTTATAGTCAGTGATCACCTCCAACAAAATCATGTACAACTACAACAGGTTTTGCAGATATTTAGATACTCTTACCAAAACAGTTATATTTTAATTGTTTTATTAAAAGAAAATAAAATGCAAATATATATTTATAAATAAAAATATATTCAATCAGTCTATATTAAACTCTATTTACATATTTGTCCTATTTACTGTATTGTAGACCTATTTACATGTATTACTTTTTGTAGAGGGACATTATATGAGAATCTCAAGTGATTTAATACCCATGTAATGACCCCTGACCTTTTTGCAGTGCAACATGCAGGAACAGGAGACAAGGTCACATGGTACACTAGTATACACAATGTATTTTCTGTTCCAAAATATACTACAATACAGAATACTGTAAATAACTAAATATAGTACTATTTCGTTGCCTTTCAAATCACATGGAACACTCTAGGTTTCTACCTGTAGAGGGAGCCCTCAATCTTTGTAGACTACAGGATACAACAACGCACTTATTGGCAGAGGTTGTGTCACATGATCTATAAATGGAATGTGAGGTGTGTGCAGGTGACTGGAAACAGATAAAGTGTGTCCTGTGTGTGTGTGTGTGTGTGTGTGTGTGTGTGCACATGTGGGCATGTGCGTATGCGCATGCATGTTTGCGTGTGTATGTGTGTGTATCCGCATGTATATTTGCATGTCTGTGTATGCACATGTGTATGTGCGTGTCTGTGTATGTGTGTGTGTGTGTGTGTGTGCTGATGACCTGATGAACTGGGTTAGCCATCAACTCAGAGGAAGTGAGCTTGAAGTGGCGAGATCTGGTGCCCAGTCACTGGGTCCGGTGCCCACTCACTCGTGGCCCTGGGCAAGAGGGCAGGCAGGGGGCAACGAGGTCACTGCTGCTGCTGCTGGTGCTGCTGAATCAGAGGTTGGTGCTGACCTGGGTAGACCACATACAGCTCAGTGTGCATATGTGTGTGTGTGTGTGTGTGTGTGTGTGTGCACTGACCAGGACAGGCCACCAGCTACTCTGGATAGACCACTGGCAGCCGAGAGTGTGTGTGTGATAATGTTATGACAGTTTATTTCTGTCCTCCAGATGGCAGTGACTCACTACCACACCACACACATGTGCACAGATCTCTCTCTCTCTCTCCCTCACATACACACACACAGATATGCACTGACCCCTCACGCATACACACAGATGTGCACAGATCTCACACACACACACACCAGACACACACACACACACACACACAACACAAACATGTGCATAAATCTCACACACACACACACAGACACATACACACAGATATGCACAGATCTCACACACACGCGGAGGTACATACACTTATACACGCACACCACACACACACACACACAGAGGTACACAGATTGTTTAGAGTGTTTGTGTGGTGTGGTATGTGTGGCGCAGACCAGGTGCAGCCTCTGTACCAGTGACACACACCACTTCATGTGGCACGTTAACATCTGTTCTTTTCAACTCAACCCCCTCCAGACAAATGCACTGAACCCCAACATCACACACAGGCTGTGCTGCTGGGGCTTTCCAGCCTGGCACTGGGCCTCTGATGAGGGGGTTTGAGAGACTGAGCTATGCAGAGATGGGCTGGCCCAGTGGCACTGCATGAGGGAAATTGGAATTGATTCAAAATGACTGAAAAATAAAAATTGTCATTTTTAGAATTTTAGAATCAGCTAGCTGTAGGCCTAGACCACTGATTAGCCACCTTTCCGCGGAAAAGAACAGACCTCAAACCCAGGTCGGACGAAATCCACACACGTTACAAACGTGTTTAAACAAAACACTTAAACTCAGAGACCAGCAATCTTCCTTTTCCAAGAGCCGATTCTGGATGCATTACAGCTCTGGGTGCAGCCTGATGGTGGATGCCCTCATGTTGAGAGGAGCACATGCTCTTTACAACGAGGGTGTTGTAATAACAAATAAACTGTCAACAACAAATCATTTTGCCAAACTGATTTTGTTTTACTCACTGCATGGCTGTTGATGCATATTTTTCAGTTTAGTTGATCTGTTCTGTTTATAAATATCTGTGCTGAAAAGTCAAGCTGTGGAATAACCCAATGGCGTATTGAATCAACCCAATGCTGGTTAAAGAGTGGAAAATGGGTCAAACCTGCAGGTTAGGTTATAAATATAACCCAGCAACTAAGTCAATTTAACTAATCAATGTGGTTAAAAAAAACTTTTTCGTTAAAATAACCCAAGTGCTGGGTTAGGTCAGATAACCCTATTTTCTGTGTTAAGATAACCCAGTGCTGGGCTTCACCACCAGTGTTTGGGTTGAAATTGGGTTGTTTTCAACCCATTGTTTTTTATCTGGTCCCATCCACTTCCAGTGTATTATGCTAAGCAAGGCTAGCGGTGTCACAGGCACATGGCTATCGTTATCATGGGTCCCCAGTCACTCCAGACCAACACAGGCACATGGCTATCGTTATCATGGGTCCCCAGTCACTCCAGACTAACACAGGCACATGGCTATCGTTATCATGGGTCCCCAGTCACTCCAGACCAACACAGGCACATGGCTATCGTTATCATGGGTCCCCAGTCACTCCAGACTAACACAGGCACATGGCTATCGTTATCATGGGTCCCCAGTCACTCCAGACCAACACAGGCACATGGCTATTGTCGTTATGGGTGCATGGATGTCGCCACGTCTTGGAGGGATTCTGACTTAGAAGGGTTCAGTAATCCCAGAGATGGTGTTCAGTTATCCCAGAGATGGTAGCTCCTCAGCCAAGAACATGAACCTCCAGTTCCTCTTCTACTTAGCAGGATCACCATAGCAACAACATCATCAGTCAGTTTAACCTATCCTGTAAGGGATCTGTCAGGCTAGTATGAGTCCTGTGTAGTGTCAGCATTTGAATACTTTATTTTGATTGCCAGGGAGGTATATATCACACCAAGACCCAAATGTGAAGTCAAAGAGATCAACTGTATCAAAAGTATCTGATACTTTGGGACTTGCTTGGTCCTTTTCTTTGGGAGTCCAGTCCTCTGTGAGCCGTGTACACACACATTTTGTGCACAGAGCTTCATGGTAGTAGTGCACAGCCACTGGAGGGAGATGTGACACACACACAAGTGCATATGTAAGGATGTGAGATATAGCATACTGTTTTTCTCTGTGAATATTTTTGCCCATATTTGTATTCAGTCCAATCAGTCGAATGCAGGCATATCTATAGCCATGGACAGAAAATACAACCAATACAACCAATAATTACACAACACCAGGAAGCCCAACTCAGTCTGTATAACTCAATCTGTATTCAACTCAATAAATATCTAACTCAGTCCGTATCTAACTCTGTGCACCTCTGTATCCGTACCTGGTGTGTTTACCAAACAGTGTGTCAGGACAACACAGGTGTGTGTAGGTGTGTGTGTGTGTGTGACTGATTCAATTTATGTTTTTCCAGACCGGAATTTCCAGATGGACTCACACACACACACGCACACATACACACACACACATACACACACACACACACATACACACACACACACATAGTCCAAACACTTCAAATGACCTAATTCATGGAAATGCTGGAGCATCCAGTATGTGATTCCTGTTAAGTTGGACAAGCCTGAACATGCAAATAAGCAACTGATCACTACCACAGAGCCCATATGAGCACTACTCTAATCCTCCCTCTCTCTCTCTCTCTCCCTCCCTCCCTCCCTCTGCCCTCATTCTTTTCCTCCTGCTCCATCCCTCCCTCTCTTCCCTGGCCAAACAGGATCTGTCAGATCTCTTTAAAATGTTTCCTCACAGGGAAGGAATGCAGGAGCACAAAGGCAGGAGCTGCTCAGGCTTGCTCTCTAGATTTCCCCCTCTCTTCTCCTCTCCTCTCCTCTCCTCTCCCCCCTCCCCTCCTCCCCCCTCTCCTCTCCTCCCCTCTCTCCTCCCCTCCTCCCCCCTCCCCTCTCCTCTCCTCTCTGCTCCTCTCCTCCCCTCCTCCCCCCTCTCCTCCTCCCCTCCTCTCCTCACCCCTCTCTTCCTGTCCTCCACTCCTCTCCTCCCTCCTCTCCTCCCCTCTCTCTTCTCCTCTTCTCACCTCCCCTTTTCTTCTTGCCTCCTCTCCTCACCTCTCCTCTTTTCTTCTCCTCTCCTCCTCCCTCCTCTCCTCCTGTCTCTCTCACCTCTCCTCCTCTTTTTCTCTTCTCTCCTCTAGTCTCCTTTTTGCTCATCTCCTGTCCTCCCATCACACCTCTGCTCTCCTCTTTCTTGTCCTACCTTTATCACTTCACTTTTCTCCTCTCTTCTTCTCTCACCCCCCCCCCCTTTTCTCTGTCATTTCTTTTTTCTCTCTTTTCTGCCGTCTCCTCCTCCTCTCTTTCTTCCCACACGTCTGAGAGGCTGTTTAAAGATGGACACAGGAAGAAACCCATACAAAAGCCAAAGAGAAAATCATTTGTGGCTTAGAAAGTGTTGTTTAATCACCATGGCAACCTTGTGTGCTTGTCTAACTGCGGACAGACTGCAGACAGAATGGCACATCACCTCACAATTTAGTCTGCCTAAATGTACTGTCTGTGTGTGTGTGTCTGAATGTGCATGAGTGATGGGAAGTGTGTCGGCTCACGTACGGTATGCCAGTCTGAACCATCCTTCAGCGCCCCCCTCCTTTGTCCATCAGTCAGAGCCACCGCCCCGGATGTGACTCAGCGCTGTGAGGGGTTCAGGTGTGTATGTGTGTGGGTGTGTGGTGGTGGGGCTATTAAATCATTCTTACTCAGTCATGACAACTTTTGTGCAAATCACTGCTACTTAGTAATCAAAACAGTGGTTCAGTGTGTGTGTGTGTGTGTGTGGTGATGGGGTATTTAAATCACTGTTACTTGTGGGGGTGTGTGTGACCTCAGTCACCCTGTGATTACTATATCAGCGGATTTCTTTGGGTCTGATTAACTTTCCTCACTCACAGAGAGGAAATAACAGGCAGCCAGGAGTGTGTGTGTGTGTGTGTTTCTGTGTGTGTAACAGCCAGCCCACTGGAGAACCCAGTTAGTTGTCGGCTGTGGCTCAGATGGTGTATGTTGGTCTTGTGTGTGTGTGTGTGTGTTCCTCACTCACAGAGAGGAATAACAGGCAGCCAGGAGTGTGTGTGTGTGTGTTTCTGTGTGTGTGTCTGTGAGTGTGTGTGTGTTCCTCACTCACAGAGAGGAACAGCAAGAAGCCACGAGTGTGTGTGTGTGTTTCTGTGTGTGTAACAGCCAGCCCACTGGAGAACCCAGTTAGTTGTCGGCTGTGGCTCAGATGGTGTGTTGGTCTTGTGTGTGTGTGTGTGTGTGTGTGTGTGTGTGTGTGTGTGTGTTTTCTTAAGTTAATGTCTCCACATGCCCTGTGTGCCACAAGGGAAGCAGATGGAGGCTTGCATCTTAAAAAGGGGATGTGTTCAAACAACTGCAAGAGAGCTCAGAGAGGGCGAGGTACACACACACACACACACACACACACCTCTCCTGTTCCTCACACCTGTATTTCTAAAGACACCTCTAATCCAAAGGCCTCTTTGATCATGTCTCTTATATCACAGTGATCTCATGCCAACCCCTGAACTGCACAGATATGGAGGCACTAGCAGAGGAGTTTGTGGTGTGCGTGTGTGTGTGTGTGTGTGTACCTGTGTGTGTGTGTGTACACATATCATGTTAACATATCATATCAACATATATCAACACTAAGGCCAGAGAGTCCCAGTTCCAGTGCCAGATTAACATGACTAATGTTGGAGTAGTGAGTAATCAGGGGATGGAAGAATTCCAATTTCCTAAACCCTAGCCCCTGAACCCTTGAAGACTTCACTCGCCCTAGTCCCTGAACTCTTAAAGACTTCACTCACCCTGAACCCTTAAAGACTTCACTCGCCCTGAACCCTCAAAGACTTCACTCGCCCTGAACCCTCAAAGACTTCACTCGCCCTGAACCCTCAAAGACTTCACTCGCCCTGAACCCTCAAAGACTTCACTCGCCCTGAACCCTCAAAGACTTCACTCGCCCTGAACCCTCAAGACTTCACTCGCCTGAACCCTCAAAGACTTCACTCGCCCTGAACCCTCAAAGACTTCACTCGCCCTGAACCCTCAAAGACTTCACTCGCCCTGAACCTTCAAAGACTTCACTCGCTCTGAACCCTCAAATAAACTGTAAACTGTAAACAACGTAAATGTAGCTTTTATCCAAAGTGACTTACATTTGTCAACTACTGCAGGGTTAAAGGGGGAATCCAGTGTGAATCAGTCAATAAAATGTGATACAACATAGACGAATAGCGAACCTGTAACTAATGTTAAATGAATGGGGCATAGTGAAAAAAAACTGAAAGTGAGTCTCTGTGCCCCATTCAGTTAGCTGTTGGTTTGCTATTCCATCCATGTTGCACTGAATTTTCTTGTTCTTTTTTCTACTGACAACACGCGGTGAGCACTTGTGAGGGTTTAGGGGTGTCCTGCTCTCAGTGTGTGAGCCTGGTTGCACCCCTTCTGCACCCTTCAGTCAGCATCAGATGCAGACTTCGCAAAAGGGAATTACCCACAGTTCATAGCGTTGTGATGTGAAACACTGGAGAAGCATGGAAACGCTAAGAAAGCATCTGTAAACAACTGCCAGAAAACACAACTTTGCAATGTGCAGCTTGCAACATGACTTTATTTTTGTTAATTGAAGGATTTGTCCCAGGTGGCGTCCCAATCATGCAAACAGCAAGGTGGACACTCATAGCCTTGCAGTCCTTCACTTAACAGTGTGAGTTACTTAAAGGGATTATCCAGAGTGAATCAACTCCAAGCGCTGCTGTTTCACGTTGCCAAATGCTGTCGGAAGGTATGAGAACATAGAGCAAATAGCGAGACGACAGCTAACCGACGGGGACGCAAGGACGTTTCCTTAGGCCCTCAGCTAACTGACGAGGACGCAAGGACGTTTGGTGTCCTTAGGCCCCCAGCTAACCGACGGGGATGCAAGGACGTTTCCTTAGGCCCTCAGCTAACTGACGAGGACGCAAGGACGTTTGGTGTCCTTAGGCCCTCAGCTAACCTGATGAGGACACAAGGACGTTTGGTGTCCTTAGGCCCTAAGCTAACCGACGAGGACACAAGGACGTTTGGTCTCCTTAGGCCCTAAGCTAACCTGACGAGGACGCAAGGACGTTTGGTGTCTTAGGCCTAAGCTAACCTGATGAGGACACAAGGACGTTTGGTGTCCTTAGGCCCTAAGCTAACCTGACGAGGACACAAGGACGTTTGGTGTCCTTAGGCCCTAAGCTAACCTGACGAGGACACAAGGACGTTTGGTCTCCTTAGGCCCTAAGCTAACCTGACGAGGACACAAGGACGTTTGGTCTCCTTAGGCCCTAAGCTAACCTGACGAGGACACAAGGACGTTTGGTGTCCTTAGGCCCTTAGCTGTCATTCTTACACCTACTGACATTGTGACAGCACTCGGCAGCCTCAAAGAACAGGGATGCAGGCTTACTGACTACGGATTTTTCCTTTAAGGACATTGAAACTCCAACTCCAACTCTAACTCATGACTGAGATGTTTTTTAACTCTGGTACACAGCATTTGGACTGAGGGGAAGTGGAGAGTCACAAAGCCCAAACTGGATACAGTCTGAGGATGTACCGCTTGACGAGCAGAGATCAGGAACCAACAACTATGGCAACACTGTTATAGGTGGGCTAGTGAACTTCATGGCATTCATCTACACTCAGGGACACACACACATTCACCTACACTCAGTCTACACTCAGGGACACACACACATTCACCTACACTCAGTCTACACTCAGGGACACACACACATTCACCTACACTCAGTCTACACTCAGGGACACACACACATTCATTTACACTCAAGGACACAGACACATTCATCTACACTCAGGGACACACACACATTCACCTACACTCAGGGACACATACACATTCATTTACACTCAGGGACACACACACATTCACCTACACTCAGTCTACACTCAGGGACACACACACATTCACCTACACTCAGTCTACACTCAGGGACACACACATTCATTTACACTCAAGGACACAGACGCATTCATCTACACTCAGGGACACACACACATTCGTCTACACTCAGTCTACACTCAGGGACACACACACATTCATTTACACTCAAGGACACAGACGCATTCATTTACACTCAGGGACACACACACATTCGTCTACACTCAGTCTACACTCAGGGGCACACACATTCATTTACACTCAGGGACACACACACGTTCATCTACACTCAGTCTACACTCAGGGACACACACACGTTCATCTACACTCAGTCTACACTCAGGGACACACACACATTAATTTACACTCAGGGACACACACACATTCATTTACACTCAGGGACACACACACATTCATCTACACTCAGGGACACACACACATTCATTTACACTCAGGGACACAAACACATTCATTTAATCTCGGGGACACACACACATTCATCTACACTCATGGACACACACACATTCATTTACACTCAGGGACACACACACATTCATTTAAACTCGGGGACACACACACATTCATTTACACTCAGGGACACACACACATTCATTTACACTCATGGACACACACACACACGGCACATACATGAAGGACTATGAACCCCACTGAAAAAATGATACTACTACAAAGTGGTAGTATGGCCACTACGCAAAGCATGTGTGTCTGTGTGTGCATGTGTGTGTCTGTCTGTGTGTATGTGTGTGTGTGTGTATGTGTGTGTGTGTCTGTCTCTGTGTGTGTGTTTGTGTGCATGTGTGTGTGTGTGTGTGTGTGTGTGTGTCTGTCTGTCTGTGTGTGTGTATTGTGCCAGAAAACGTATGGTCAAAAATACATAAATGTGAGGAGTCCTGTTACGGTGAAGAGTGAAGATTTATAAGACAGCAGTGTATGTGGAGAGGGAGGTTATTGAAGGCCCGTGTGTGTGTGTGTGTGTGTGTGTGTGTGTGTGTGTGTGTGTGTGTGTGTGTGTGTGTGTGTGTGTGCCGGGGATGTTGACCTGTCGTGTTTGTTTTCAAGAAGAGGGTTGGACTGCCAGGGTGTGGCAGCTTCTAGTGAAAAGGAAAACACAACTGATTCAGCAGGGTGTGTGTGTGTGTGTTTATGGAAAAGTTCCTCTGCTGTTACCACTTACAGTTATGATGTGTGGAGTGAGGGAGTTACCTGCGCAGACTGAGGTCACAATGAGAACTACTCACACATACATACACACACACACACACAGACACAAAAACAAACACACACACACACAGAGTCACGAGCCTTCAACAGTGTGTGTCTCTGTGTTTGTGTGTGTGTGTGTGTGTGTGTGTGTGTGTGTGTGTGTGTGTGGGAGCAGGGGGTTGGTGGAGTGATGTCACTCCAGCAATTTGGAACTAGCAGCTTGCACCACTCTTCAAATGTCCACATTCCAGAGAAATGTGGTTGCACACACACACACACACAGTCACTGGTGCCTGCATGCGGCTATGCAGGTGTAATCTGAGCTGCTTACCTGCGGGGTCTGGAATGGGGACGATAGATAGATGCGGGTAGGAGTGGCAGGAGAGAGAGAGAAAGTGAGAGAGAGAGAAAGAGAGAGAGATGTGAGATTCAAGTGCTTTGATGACCCTGTCTGCAAACCCATCTCACCTGTGCGTGCCGATACTCATTCAAAGCTAACGCCCTACTGCACACACACGCCTGCAGATACACATTCAGACCTGGCACACTCTCTCTCTCTCTGTCTCTCTCACACACACACACACCCACACACACACACACCTCATTCTGTCTGCTCAGCTTTCCTCAGAACTGCAGTTTGTTCCACAGGAGGAGGTATGAAATGAAAACGCAAATAAGTGCCAGGAACAGGCTTTAGGCATCAGGCACACACTGATATAGAACAAGACTTTTATTGAGAAAGAAATGTACGAAAAGCATGTATCTTTACAGCTGTTAAAATCCATGGGCAGTGAAATTGTCTGACAAATGTCTGTCTGTCTGTCTGTCTGTCTGTCTGTCTGTCTGTCTGCCTGTCTGTCACTATTGAACACACAGCATGATTCTGACTCAGTATTCGCCATTCTAACCTCACAGAAATGGACTCCCCCATGTAGTGTGCCTGTGTCTGTACCAGAGAGGCTCTTTGTCATTGCTATGTGCCGCTGTAGACTTATTTACAAAATGCTTAGAGAGGTGAACATACAAGAACCAAGTTAAAAAGTACAGGCAGACTTGAAATGAAACAACAGTGAAATGTTGAAAAGCTTGGTCAACCCACAGTGTAACTATCATGGAACTCTTCCTGTTCTGACTGGGATGTTTGATCTTTTTCTGCTCTTTTTAAAGAAGTTTACACAGACTTGTGAAACATAGTGATTACCATAAGAGGCCAACGAGCAAACAAGCCCCTAGGAGGGGGACAGAAGATATGAAGCAGCAAGTCCATTGGAAGTGTTTGTCCTATCATCAGTGCAATATTAGTTTCACCACGTTGATAAGAAATAGGCCTGAAATGTTTCCCCGCTTTGGCAGGAAATGTTGGATGTGTTGTCTGCCAAACACATCCCTCCCTACACACTAAAACTGCCCAAGCCAAAAGAAATGCTTGTATTTTGAAATAAGGACACATAAGGTGAAATTTATCCACACACATGGACAGAGCGGTCAGTGGTCCTCCACAGTCCCATCATCCCTTGAGAGAGTCCCAGAGTCAGTGGTCCTCCACAGTCCCATCATCCCTTGAGAGAGTCCCAGAGTTCCCTGTGCTTTATACAGCTGAAGCCTGGGCCCGAGGCAGGACACGGCAGATCATGGCAGAACATGACAGAACATGACAGAATGTTCCTCACACATGCACACACAAGGTTCTCCTCTTCTCAGGCGCAGCGGAGAGTGGCTAGGGTGCTACTTGATGACCCAGAGTGTGTGTGGGCGTGCATCGGGCAAGGAGGTAGCGCGCGGCGCTGTGTGTGTGAGGCTCGTGACACGGCGCTGGGAGGCGAGGAGGAGGGGGCTGCTGGGGGGAGAGGTGGAGGAGGAAGGGGAGGAAGACCTACACGTGGAGGAGGAGGAGGAAGAGGAGGGGGAGGAGGTGCCTTTGATCTGCAGCCACTTGTCTCCGAGTGCCTTGGCAAAGTGCTCATCGACGGAGACGCAGGTAGACAGAGGAGAGGAGGAGGTCTTCCTGTAGTCGGCTCCTAGACTTCGCTGAAAGTGCTCCTCTACACGGTCACAGCTGGCCTCCAGGACCACTGCACACACACACACACACACACACACACACACAAACACACACATGGCGAGGTTAGATTCATTCAATGAAACTATAATGCAAGCACACACACACAAACACACACACACACATACACACATACACACACACACACACACGCACAGGGTGAAAGCACTGTAAATGGATTTCTAGAAAACCTTACGATGGTTCTAGTGGTTGGAATATCAGTTACAGCAGAACTCTTTGAAATTCAAAGCTGTAGGAAAATTATGCCTGCAAGGCAACAACTGACTCCTTAGCTCCATGCACACACACACACACACACACACACACACACACACACACACACACACACACACACAGCACAAAGGCTGGGAGACACACTAGCCACAGGCTGGCATGAGCTGGTGGATTCTTGGCATACTCCATCACCTGTGTGTGTGTGTGTGTGTGTGTGTGTGTGTGTGTGTGTCTGCTTACACACCTGTGGAGTGACCGTGGCGCTCCAGGGGTCTGGACTTGGTTGCCGAGGAGACTCGGGTGATCACTGAGGGGCGAATCTGTGAGAAACACAAGACGGTCGTCAGTTTTGACCTGTCACCTCAAACACACACACACATACACACAACCAAACACACACACTAATGTGAGCACACAGGTGTGTCAGGTTACTTAAAGAGAAAGAGTCTATGAAATGATCAGAGCAGTTCCACTCAGAGAAATGTACAATGATCTCTCACCCACACACACACAGTGTCAAAACAAGAATGCGTTCAACCACGGCTCCCTAAAACACAGCGAACTTGTCACCACCTCAGAGTGGGGAAGTATAGTGGTGTGTGTGCGTGTGCGTGTGTGTGTGTGTGCGTGTGTGTGTGCGTGTGTGTGTGTTACATGGTCTCTTAGGAGCTGGTCAGCAGCTGGGGGCTGTTGTAGCTTGCTGTAGACACTTCCCAACACACACACACACACACACACACACACACACACACCCCTGGCTCACATTCCCTCTGGATCCGGCAGGGCTGCATATTTGAGACAGGTAGAGACTTGACTAGGATCACACCGCTCTTTTGGGAAAAACAGGCTGCATTCTAACACTCCTGGTATGTGTCTGTGTGTGTCTCTGTGTGTGTGTCAGAGTGTGTGTGTCTGTATGTGGATTAATGTGTGTACGTGTATGAACTCACAGCACTTCTGGGAAGAGGGGGAAGTAATCCATGTTAGTCTGCATGATGTGTGTGTGTGTGTGTGTGTGTGTATATGTGTGTTTGTGTGTGTAATCCTACAAAACCTTTGGGAAGACAGAGTCACATTCCTCAGCTTCTCACTAACAAGGGAGATAAGATGACATTACAGCCTGAGGAAAGAGTGGTAAAGAATGTCTGTGTGTGTGTGTGTGTGTGTGTG
Organism: Tenualosa ilisha; assembly: GCA_015244755.2. Taxonomy (NCBI): domain Eukaryota; kingdom Metazoa; phylum Chordata; class Actinopteri; order Clupeiformes; family Clupeidae; genus Tenualosa; species Tenualosa ilisha. The sequence goes on from PYXC01001311.1 coordinate 528,183, forward strand.
TGTGTGTGTGTCTTCATATAGAGCTTGTGGGCCTTAACATGTAACATGTGGATCATGTCAGTTTGTGTGTGCATCGCTCTGTCTGTCCCCGCTGGGCTGAGCTACCTGTAGCTGGCTGGCAGGTGTGACCTTGGGGGTCGTGCACGTCTGCTGCTCTCGGCGGGGTTTCTTGATGAGCGCCAGGGGTTCATCCAGCATGGGGGCGGCGTAGGCGGGACAGGCCAGCGGGCTCATGGTCGGACTAGACGAAGGACTCCATGTGGATGTAGACGACGGACTCTCAGGAACGCTGGCCACTGATGACCTCCGGACCGCTGCTGCATGCTTACTGAGGACGCGCTCCCTCCTGAACAACACACACACACACACACACACAGTCAGTTAGCATGCTTATAGACAGCAGAGTTGCAGGACTGATGTGTTGAGAGATTGACATATACGAAATGAATAAAAAAAAACTGAGTATAATAAGTAATACACAGAGAGAAAAAGACTACAATAAAGCTTAACCTTCAAGAAAATCTAGATAAGCTTTTGTGTGTGTGTGTGTGTGTGTGTGTGTGTGTGTGTGTGTGTGTGTGTGTGTCTGTCTGCCTGTGTGTGTGTGTGTGAGAGATCCTAAGGAACCTTATGACATGCTACCTTTAGAGGGCTGCATGCAATCTGTGGGTAAGTAATACACAGAGAGAAAAAGACTACAATAAAGCTTAACCTTCAAGAAAATCTAGATAAGCTTTTGTGTGTGTGTGTGTGTGTGTGTGTGGTGTGTGTGCGTGTGTGTGTGTGTGTGTGTAAGAGAGATCCTAATGACATGCTACATTTAGGGGGCTGGGTGAGCATTTGAATAACAGTCAGTCATTGTGGACTTGCTGCCTGTGTTTATGATTTGCATATTTGTTTGAGGTTTCCTGTGGGGTTTGTGTGTGTGTGTGTGTGTGTGTGTGTGTGTGTGGCGTACCTCTCCTCCAGGGTCAGTCCGAGCTCTGAGCTGTGCTTGCGTTTGACTGGACGACTGACTGGACGGGCAGGAATCAGGCGCACGCGCTCACTGGTCACATGTCTGTACCTGTCCTCGCTCCGCAGGTGGGGCTGGCCTTTACACACACACACACACACACACACACACACACACACACACACACACACAAGAACACCAGTCAACATTCAACATCTGAATTCATCCCACATACTGCCAGAGGCAAAGCCGTGTCTGTGTAGCTGGCAAAGCTCTTTCTATGTATTAGCGCTATTGTACCAGTGGAGCTCCATGTAGCAAGCTGTCTACCATAGTCTAACGCTTAGGAGGAGTTTATGGGACGTGTGGCCTCTGTCGCACACGTACCCACAGTCACTAGTCCACAGGATCCCAATGGACCTCACTGTCTGCTGCCATCCAGTGCAGTGCAGAGTCACTGGGTCATACCAAAGGGTCACCACAGACAGACAGACAGAGAGACGGACAGATGGATGGATGATGGTGACTTGTCATACAGTGGTGTTGAGGCGTGAACACGTAAACTGGGAAGGTGTGCAGGTGTGAACATGTAAACAGGTAACTGCCAGTAATCCTCTGGATGTCACCAGGCCAGCATGACGCTGAGGTGGGAAGTTACCGTTAAGAGCTGGCTCCGCTGAGCAGCAGAACCCGATCTTCTGGAAGTGTGAGGAGAAAACTCACCACAGCTGATTCACCGCTAACCGTAAGTGTCACATTTCTACTCACAAACATCTCACAACACTTACAACAATATGCAGGCTGACACACACACACACACACACACAGACATGCACACACACATAAGGAAAAAAACATCTCTT
>PYXC01001311.1:535000-550000 GCA_015244755.2 Tenualosa ilisha
CACTTCCCTCAGCTCAGGTACTTTGCTTAATTCCAACATTTAGCACAGCAGTCCTCATCTGGACAGAGGAACACACAACATGTAACACACTGGCCAGAGAGGAGCCCTAGACAGAGGAACACACGACATGTAACACACTGGCCAGAGAGGAGCCCTAGACAGAGGAACACACGACATGTAACACACTGACCAGAGAGGAGCCCAAATCAAATGAATAGGGAACATTAGATATATTTAAGTTATGTAACTGGACAGTAAAAATTCAAGATAAGCAGTGAGTGGTGTGTGTGTGTGTAAGCTGTGTATTGTTACAGGACACAGTGGACACAAACTGCAGCACTGCAGACTCCAGCAGCTACATAAAGAGCTTATTTACACCTCTGCAGTGCTGGGTCTCAGCAGTGACCTCTAGGGGCTGACTGGGTGAACTGCTACTGGTTTCACAGCCAAGTCTGTATGGAGTAGTTTAGCTTCCTTTCATTTATAGATCAAGAGTGACCATTTTTAAAATTATGATATTTTATACACTCAGTGTCATTATTTGTGTAGTTTTGCTTTTGTGTTGTGTTGTTTATGTCAAACATCACATCACTGCCTTGCAACATCACAGCACTGCAGACGGCTTTCAAACTGACTAGAGTGATTCATCAGAAACATCATTCTACCCTTGACTGGCGTTAGAACACTGGGTCTCCCTAAAGTTGTGATACTTTTAGGTTAAAACAAAAGCACCTAAAAACAGTGACAGAGTGCATAGAACCAACCACAATGATGCATGAATGCATAGAACCAACCATAGAACCAACCATAACGATGCATGAATGCATAGAACCAACCATATTGATGCATGAATGCATAGAACCAACTATAGAACCAACCATGATGATGCATGAATGCATAGAACCAACCATAGAACCAATCATATTGATGCATGAATGCATAGAACCAACCACAGAACCAACCATAATGATGCATGAATGCATAGAACCAACCATATTGATGCATGATTGCATAGAACCAACTATATAACCAACCATGATGATGCATGAATGCATAGAACCAACCATAGAACCAATCATATTGATGCATGAATGCATAGAACCAACCACAGAACCAACCATAATGATGCATGAATGCATAGAACCAACCATAGAACCAACCATATTGATGCAAGAATGCATAGAACCAACCATGTTGATGCAATGTGAACAATACCTAAGCATATCACAGATACCTGTCCTCTAAAGTTAGCTTGCGAATGGCTGGGTGCCTGACCAGCTCATCCACATGAAGACTTCCCAGCACGTGTGGCTGCTGTAGCAGGAGGCCGACTGTGAGTGCCAGGGGTGCCAGGCCTCATATACCACCCCAGATTTTTGCTTTTTATTAGGACAGGATGACAGGCCCATTCTACCTAAGATGTATTTGAATATTGATTAAACTGTGCTTGCATCGTCATGCTAAATAGCCTTTCTGATTGGGTGATAAACCTCTGACTGCTGTAACCGTACTTGGCCAGCTTAATACATTCAATCAATCAGAGCGATTAAATGGCCCAGCCAGCCACAGCATAGACACTTTGGCTCAGTCCCAACACTCCCCCTACAGACCTAAGCACTGAACCCTTAAAGACTTCACTGCCATGAATCAGCCTATCACGAGGTCTTTAATGCCAGTTAAGTCTTAGGGTTTAGAGGGGACACTGGGATTAGTGGCATTGTCATCTTAAGTGTGGCATGCCTTTGAGAGGTTAGGGGTTAGAGGGGACACTGGCCTTTGAGAGGTTAGGGGTTAGAGGGGACACTGGCCTTTGAGAGGTTAGGGGTTAGAGGGGACACTGGCCTTTGAGAGGTTAGGGGTTAGAGGGGACACTGGCCTTAGGAAGGTTAGGGGTTAGAGGGGACACTGGCCTTAGGAAGGTTAGGGGTTAGAGGGGACACTGGCCTTTGAGAGGTTAGGGGTTAGAGGGGACACTGGCCTTTGAGAGGTTAGGGGTTAGAGGGGACACTGGGATTAGGAAGGTTAGGGGTTAGAGGGGACACTGGCCTTTGAGAGGTTAGGGGTTAGAGGGGACACTGGCCTTAGGAAGGTTAGGGGTTAGAGGGGACACTGGCCTTAGGAAGGTTAGGGGTTAGAGGGGACACTGGGATTAGTGTTATTAACAGCATCAGCATGACAGTCATATCAGATGTGTTTCCTGATCAGTAGCTGTGAGAGGTTACAGGATGATGTGAATGACTATAATACTCATTCATCCATTCATCCATTCACCTCATTCATTCATTCATTTGTTCAGTCAGTCAGTCAGTCAGTCACTTATTCATTTTTTCATTCATACAGTCACTGACTCACTAATCCATTCACTCACTCATTCCCTCAATCACTCACTTACCCATTCATTCATTCATTCAGTCACTCACTCACTCATGCTCCTAAACCCTTGTGCTACTGCCTGCAGTCCATGTTGCAGTGTGATCGAGTGCCGCTGGCTTTCTAAAGATGTTTCTTTTGTCTGACGGTGGCCGTGGGCCTTGATGCCTCTGAGCTCCGATGAAACCCCATCAATCACGTGAGTTTGGAGCTCACAGGCTGAACCATCGCCATCAGACTTCATGGCCCCCGCTGTGGACATTTACTGCCCAAATATGATGTGAAGGAGACAGGTCCGACTGGAAGTCCAATCTGCTGCTGTACTCCCGTAAAAGGAAGAGGGCAGTCTGGACCTTTGCCATGAGGAAGTCTAAAACCATCCCTGTGCCTATTGGGTCGGACCAATAAATAAACAGCACAATTTGTTGTATTAGCTCGCTCTCTCATTCTGTCGGCTGATGTCTCATACAAACTAACTGACACTTCTGTACTGTAGGTGCGTGCAGTATGGGAGTCCCAGTGAGACTGCATCTCTCTCTAGTTTGAGTTGAGGTCATGCAGGTTGCTTGCACATTACATTACATTTAGCGCACGCTTTTATCCAAAGTGACTTACAAAGAAAGGACATAAACAATAGCAAACAAAGTGTACAGTGTTCGCAGGCAAAGAATAGAATAGATAAGTACTAGTGCAAAATCCACAAACATCTAGTTCCATCCACAGAGGTCTAATGAGCAGATGTCTGATGCAGGGGAATAGTGCACAGTGGTGACACAGTGGTGACACAGTGGTGACACAGGTTATTGCACAGATTATCTTTGCTCAGTGCATAGATTTACACATTTACATGTCACCTGCACATTTATACAATACATTTCACCTGCACTGGGTGGAACTGGCATTGTTGATGTGGATTATAAGTGTGTGTGTGTGTGTGTGTGTGTGTGTGTGTAGAGCTGGGTTACCCTGGTCTGGGTGTAACAGGAATTGTTGGTCTGTGTGTATGTGTGTATGTGAGACGGTAACAAATTGTCTCTGTGTTGTAACTCCAGTCCTAATGTGCATATGTGTGCTACATACACATTCAAATGTGTGTGTTTATGACAAGTGTGTGTGTGAGTGTGTGGTATGTCTGTGTGTGTGCGGTGTTTGTCTCCCTGTGTTTGTGTGTGTTGGTGGAGGGGGGGTGTGTGTCCCCGTGTCTGTGTAAGTTTGTGTGTCCCTGTGTGTGTGTGTGTGTGTGTAGATGAGTGGGTGGGTGCTGGGACAAACTCAATAGCTGCCTGCTGCTTGATGCTGCTTAACACACAGCTCCATGTCAGGCAGAGGCATACAGCAAGCCACACACACACATACACACACACACACACACACACACACACACACACACACTGATCCATGTGAGGCAGAAGCACACAGCAGGCCAGACAAGCAGGAGGTGGCTTGCAAAGTGGCACCAACATTCACACACACACACACACACACACACACACACACACACACACACACGCTCCTGCCTGCCTGCAGGGGATATGTCACAACATCCTTAAAAGCTCATGTGAATACACACACACACACAAACACACACACTACATGACGAAGGAGAAATGTCACAACAGATGAACACACACCTACACATATACATTCAACACCCAGAGTTCCACAGGAAAGTGTACAACAAGGCCACGCACACACACACACACACAACACAAACACACACACACACACACACGCACACACACACACACACACACACACACACACACACACACACACACACACACACTCAGATGCTGTGGCACATATCGAAGAGCAGGAAGTTAGAATACTGTGTTTTTTTCTCTCAGAAGGTTGCCTCTAGCAGTGTGTGTGTGTGTGTGTGTGTGTTTGTGTGTGTGTGTGTGTGTGTGTGTACATGTGTGTGTACGTGTGTGTGTGTATGAGAGAGACACACAGAGGAAAGAAGACAGCGGGAGCCTCAAGCAGGTGTGTGTGTGAGGTGGGGGAAAACAACAGAGAGTAAAGAGAGATCAAGCAGACTGCAGTGGAAGAGTGAACCAGTTTTTAGACCGTGTTAGTGTGTGTGTGTGTGTGTGTGTGTGTCTGTGTGTGTGCAGCTTTCTTTCTCTCTGCATGTGTGTGTGTGTGTGTGAGTTGGGGGGAGACAGCGGAGAGTAAAGAGAGATTGTGCAGACTGCAGTGGACGAGTGAACCACTTTTAAGATAGTGTGTGTGTGTGTGTGTGTGTGTGTGTGTACGTCTGCAGCTCTCTCTCTGTATGTGTTTGAGTGTGTGTTTGTGTGTGTGTTTGCAACTCTCTCTCTCAGTTTGTATGTGTATGTTTTAGAGTATGTGTATGTGTTTGTGTATGTGTTTGTGTTTGTTTGAGTGTGTGTGTGTGTGTGTGTGTTTGTGTGTATATGTGTGTGTTTATGAGTATGGAACTAAACCATTACTATTGCCACTAAATGTGTGAGTGCTGCTTTCCTTCACTAATGAAGTCACGAGTCTTTGGTTTGAGTCCTCTCGACAGTGACTCTCAGGATCTCCTGGTGGTCCAGTGTGGTGCAGGATATCTGTCTGCGCCTCCCTGGCCTCCCTGGACCATCGGCCAATGGGAGCCTTCAGGCTTCAGGGGTCTGGGCTATGGGGTGCTGTCCATGGTCCTGAAACCGCTACTGCACAGAGAGAGATGGGCTTCAAAAGCTCTCTGCTAACCATGTGCTAACCGTGTGTCCTCACAAAACAGATCACAGATTCTTAGTCAAGCACAAAATCACACAAGAGGAAGAAGCTGTAATCACCTCTGAAACCATCAGACCAAAGACAATCTCTCATTTATTCTTCGCACAAACCAGGTTCATTTCACAAAATGAGGCTGGAATTGAATTATGGACGCAGGTAATGATGGGTTTTGATTCCCGAATTGGCACTTGACATTATCTCGTCGGCAGATGCATTATGCTAATGTGTTTGGTGAAAGAGGACTTGGGCATCTGAAGGATGAGTTTAATCACGAGGGAGGTGCGTGGTCGTTAAAAAATTACCATCATCAAAACCTCCGCCTCCGTGTTAGTTGAAGTGTGGAAGTTTTTCACCCTATTGAGATATGGAGACGAAAAAAATCTTCTTCAATGCTTGTTCACTTAACTAAACCATATCGAGGTCTGACCACCTCGTTGTGTGAATGTGTGGGTGGCAAATCAGCAGGCAGGCTAACCTATCTAAGAAGTCTGCCTTAAATATGTCTGTGGAGACACCTAAAATAGACTACCTCTGCGACCTAGATATGGCAGGTGTATAGTTTGTTGACATCTCTATTCTCATCTACCATCGCCTGACAACGCCCCTCCCCCCTTCCCCCTCTCCCTCTCTCAGCATCAGTAACGCGCACCAGCGAACGCCACCCTCTTCTCTGAACCTGTCCCGCTCGAGTCAGACACGCGCTCAGGAAAACTGATGTCAAGTCGGAGAAGATGACTCGGGGTGCGCGAAAACCCTGAGCGGATCCACGAGGCAAGGAACGGAGAATGGATGGGTAACGCGTGATGCAATACCTGGCTATTCCACAGCCCCCGCCCGCACCTCCGATTCCACGCGCCCCGGTACCGTGTACGGCTCCTTTTGGCCAGAGGACGAAGAGAGGAGACCGGATCACTCCCAGCTTTACCTTAAACTGATTAGCCTTTACTTTTTGACTTCACTGCCTCCTTCACGAAGAGGGTGTTTCGAACAGAGAGGTGCGCCGATTGCTTTGTTTTCCTGAAACCACAGCGCGAATGGGGCTCTCGTATTTGTCCTCAAATGACCACGTCGGTGGATCGAGTTAGAGTAAATGTTAGAGTAGGCCAATCTGTTGCAAATTAACTCGTCAGAGGGAAGCGACGCATCCTTGCCGCTTCTCTCTCTCTCACTCTCTCTGCGAAGACTAATCTGTTATCTGCGCGCCTTGAAGGGTCGCTGAAGATTTTTGCTTCCTCTTTTATCGAAGCAGTTTCAGCACTGCCTGCATCCGAGACAGGCTGGTAGGTGCCGCCGATGACCTGCTGCTTGGAGGCGTGTGATGCATTGACACGACTGGGCCCGACACGACAACTGCAAAGCAATCTCTGTCCGGTTGATGGAGAAATAGACTAAACCCATCAGATCTCATTATCTTCTGCTTCTCTTAATCGTTTTTATCGTGTACCGGTGCCATCATGAATTACCTGCGTCGCCGACTGTCTGACAGTAATTTTATGTCCAACCTGCCCAATGGCTACTTATCGGACCTCCAGCGTCCCGACCCACCGCAGCAACCCCCGCCGCAGACGAGCCCCGCGGTGTCGCCAGGACCACAGGAGAGACGGCCGCCCCCGAGCCAGTCCTCCGGAGCCGGCTTTTTCTCCTCCATCTCCAGCGCGGTGAAACAGACCACCGCGGCGGCTGCGGCCTCCTTCTCCGAAGCCGCAGAGAGGGCGGGCGGTGGCGGCATTGCAAAGATCCTGCTGGTTATTGACGACCAGCAGACGGACTGGTAAGCCCTCCCTCGTACGCCAATTACGTGCCGGAAAAGCACAAACGCATTCCCAAGTTAACCAACATTGTTCCACCCTAATTAGAAATTAAGCCCAGATCTGCAGGGATAATTCGTTAGCCAGGTATGTAGTTGCGCCTGGGTTATTGCCCAGTCATGGTCTCAATCATTAGACAGGGTAGTGGAAGATACCTCGACAGCGCATCAGTATCGTCACATGTCTTTATGGGGGGAGTCGTGACTCGTCTGCGATGCGGTCTGCACTGTAAGGGAGACATTTAAATCACACATCACTAAGTTCTGGCCTCTCTTATTGCCTTCTCACAGGGCTGTGCTAAAAAATGCCAAACACACACACACACACACACACACACACACAATGCTATAGAGCTATAACGGGGCATAGGTTCATGCCAGTCGATTACCAGAAACGGGGAAGTCATGGTGCGTCGGAGAGACTCGCGCTCTGCTGACCGATCCCCGGCTCGCACGTGCTGTGCTGTTTTTAATTGCATGTGTGTGACGCCATTCACAGAGAGAGACGCGCTATTTTACTGAATGGAGAGGTTCAGTATTGACTGCTGTCTATCATTTCCATTCTGACATCACCTTGTTTGTGTTGTATACATTTGCTGAGAGGGATAGGACTGCAATGATTGACTGGTTTCCTTACAGTTCCTCATTTAAAAGACGGACATGCGTAGCTGAAAGCAGTGTGCTTTTATTTGCGTATGATCTGAGAACAGTTGAAGTGCAAATGTACAAATCTGGTTCTTCTGTCTGTCTGTCAGGGCCAAGGTGTTCAGAGGCAAGAAGGTTCATGGGGAATTTGACATCAAAGTGGAGCAGGTAGGTCTCAGCGCTGAGTCATATCACATGGCCTCTCTCCCCTCCACACAACACACACACACACACACCTTAATGCGCACACACACACAACATGCATACACACACACACACTCACACACACACACACACACACACACACACACACACACACACACACACACACACACACACACACACAGACAAAGCCTCAAAGCTGAGTCATATCACATGGCCTCTCTTTGGGCTGGGGTCTCTGTGGTGCTCCCCTCCACACAACACACACACACGCACACCTTAATGCGCGCACACACACACATACACAACACGCATACACACACACACACAACATGCATACACACACACACACTCACACACACACACAGACAAGGCCTCAAAGCTGAGTCATATCACATTGCCTCTCTCCCCTCCACAAACACACACACACACACACTCACACACACACACACACACAGACAAGGCCTCAAAGCTGAGTCATATCACATTGCCTCTCTTTGGGCTGGGGTCTCTGTGGTGCTTCCCTCCACACAACACACACACACGCACACCTTAATGCGCACACACACACACACACACAACATGCATACACACACACACACAGTCACACACACACCTTAATGCGCACACACACACACACACCTGCACACACACACACACACACACACACACACACACACACACACACACACACACACACACACACACAGACAAGGCCTCAAAGCTGAGTCATATCACACGGCCTCTCTCTCGGCTAGGGTCCCTGTAGTGAGCCCCTCCACCCGACACACACACACACACACAAACACATACACACACACACACACACACATAGCTACAAACACACATACACACATACACATATATACAGACACACACACATACACACACATTCCCCTGCTGCCTGAGGTGGTGTTTGAACGCTCAACTGGATTGTGCATTTGACAGGGCAGAGAGATAAGAGTGTGTCACTGCTGCGAGGTTAAGTTTGCATTCAGATGAGATTTGACAGGTTTATTACCCCCCCCCCCCCCCCCCACACACACACACACACACACACAATTGAGAGCCACAGCTGCAAACTGTGATGATGTGTTGTAACTGATGCCCATGCAGTGAATGGTCTAATAGAGTGTTTGTGTCATTGCCATGATTCATGCTGCATTGTGATTAGTTTTATTGGCATATTGATTATTGATTAGTCCTGAGTCAGTGACTCTGATTTATCTTCCCTCTAGGCTGAGTTCTCGGAGGTTAGTCTGGTGGCTCATGCTACCGGCAGCTACACTGTGGACATCGAGGCCATTCGCAACGGCAACAAAATTAACAAGTAAGAAACAACCCCCCCCCCCCCCCCCACACACACACACACACACACACTCACAGACACACACACACACACACACACTCTCTCTCTCTCTCTCACTCACACACAAACACACACACACACACACAAAACCATAAACACACTCCTGGAAGACATTGGCTATATCCCTTTGCTCACCCTAAGTCCTAAACCCTGAACCCTCAAAGACTTAAGCAGCATTATTTGTCTTCATGGGTGGCTATGCCAGCTAAGCATTTGGGGGTATAGGGTAGACATTGGGATTCACACGTTGTCTTGATTACTGTAAAGGTATTTAGGGTGAAATAATTTACCCATTCTGTCGGACTAGCGGTGTCTTCAGTAAAGGAGTCTGTCTATACTGCCTGACTGTGGTGTTTGGCAGTAGTGTTAGAAGAATGGGCAATCATGAGCAATGGGGGGTACACACACACACACACACACACACACACACACAATCATGTGCTCCTTGTGTTTTTCAGGAGTTTCAAGCCAGATTTCGTTCTGATTCGAAAGCACGCTTTCAGCATGGCGAAGAACGGCGATCACCGGAACATCGTCATCGGCCTGCAGTACGCCGGCATCCCCAGTGTCAACTCCCTGCACTCTGTCTACAACTTCTGTGACAAGCCCTGGGTGGTACGTAGCCAAAGAGACTCAGTGTGAGCCCATGTACTGTGACTCTGTCCATTTCTACAGTGCCGTGGACGATGGAAATGATGCAGACTTAGAGGAAGTTGCCCTGCTTGACCCAAGGGTTGCTTACATACACTGGGGACGAAGTTTTTAACTGAAGGCAGACTGTTTAGTGTTTGGTAAAAATGGATTTTACTGGGCGACATCAACATAAATGGATTGAAGTCAAAATGGCGGAGTGGGCGGAGTCTGATGCTGGTGTGTGGGGTTGTGTTGAAAACTACAGAATCTAAACTCCTAGATAGACACTGTACTATGTCAGCAGTGCTCATGACTATGGTGTGCGGAGGCTTAAGGAAAAGCACATTGACGGTGACATGTAAGATGTCCCCTTTAGCTGATGCCTCATGCTGGCTTTTCACTGATGTCTGATATAGCCCGATCGCTTTGCTGAATCATTGCCCTGATTTTGGACTGAGCAGCAGCAGCTCCTTTTGAAAGTCTGACTCTTTTCAATTGATTTCCTAACACTGCATAGCGACCATTATGAATCCCTTTGAACCTCACAGAGTGGTTTAGCATTCAGAATCATCAAGTCATGAAACCCATCTGTTCCCAGAACAGCACAGAGATCTGTACAGCCCCATGGCCCTGCACCTCCGGTGCTCGGGCCCTAAACAGCCACCTGTTCCCAGAACAGCACAGAGATCTGCGCTAATGACGAGTGCTAACTGCAATAGCTTCCCTTTTGAGGACAATATGGCCCGTCTAGCCTGTCCAAGGATGAAGTGCTGCCGCTAAGTCTGCTGACCTGTAGAGGAGGGAGGACCTTCATTTATTATTGATAACTCCTGACAGTGCAGCCCTCTGTGATCTGCAGTGCTGCCTAATGTTGGGCTGCTGCAGCCCTTAGGCTCTATGGAATAACCCGCTTGCTGTGGCCGTCCATGTGCAGTGCAGTGCAGTGCACTATTAGTACACTTCTGCTGTTGCCTGCTGTGTGGTGGACTAGTCATCCATCACTGTGAGCTGCTCTCATAGAGATATTATCACTGCCATGGTGCTTTTATCTGCTGTGCTTTGCATGCTGTGCGTTGCAGTGCAGGTGCAACAACAGCCCTGTTTGCACAGGCATGTTTTCACTGTGCTGAGACTCCAGCCCTGTTTGCACAGGCATGTTTTCACTGTGCTGAGACTCAAGCTGTGTTTGCACAGGCATGTTTTCACTGTGCTGAGACTCAAGTTGTGTTTGCACAGGCATGTTTTCACTGTGCTGAGACTCAAGCTGTGTTTGCACAGGCATGTTTTCACTGTGCTGAGACTCAAGCTGTGTTTGCACAGGCATGTTTTCACTGTGCTGAGACTCAAGCTGTGTTTGCACAGGCATGTTTTCACTGTGCTGAGACTCCAGCTGTGTTTGCACAGGCATGTTTTCACTGTGCTGAGACTCTCAGTCTCTCTATTATAGTTTTCAATTTCCTTCAGTGTTTTCGGCTGTGTTGGGCTGCATTGGTGTGTAATTCTCATCTCAAAAACACCTATCCTATATTGTTTTCTACTGGGCCATGTTGTGTTTGTGTGGAAAACCCATCAGAATCACCATGTCTCATATTTTGTGCTCTCTTCACGCTTATGCAATTAGAAACACAGCACAGCGCACGCGGGCCGGAGTGTGTGTCTCTCCGACACCCCATGACTTCCCCTTGCCTATGTCTCATCTTTCTGTCTGTCTCTCTCTCTTTCTCTTTTCAATTTCTCTCTCTCTCTCTCTATCTCGTATTGTCTATTATGTTGGTATGCAAAACCGATGACAGAAGCCATTTCACTATTTTCTGCCGTGTGTAAAACCCATCAGAATGTCCATCTCTTAAATTTTCTGCTGTGTTGGTGTGTAAACTCTGTCTGAATCTCCCTATCTCTCTCTCTCGCTCTCTATCCCTTTCTCTCCATCCCCCTCTCTCTCTCTTGTGCGTTGTGTTTACCCTGCAGTTTGCCCAGATGACCAGATTGCTCAAGCAGCTGGGTCCTGAGGAGTTCCCACTGATCGACCAGGTTTACTACCCCAATCACAAGGAGATGGTGAGTGTGTGAGTCTGAGTGTGTGTGTGTGTGTGTGTAGGAGAGTGTGGGGGCCGTCCCGCCCATACCATCTGCCACTCCACGCTCTGGCCTCAGACACACCCCAGGGACCCCGTCACGTGTGTGTGTGTATGTGTGTGTGCTTGTGTATGTGCGTGTATGTGTATATGTGCATGTATGTGCGTGTGTGCGTGTGCGGTTGCATGTGTGTGTGTGTGTGCCTGTTTGTGTGTTTGTGTGTGTGGGTATATGTGTGTGTGTGTGTATAGTGTATGCACACTAATGATAGCAGCATAGCATAGCAGACCTTGATGCTAGGAGAAGAAAGGCTCCCACAGCTCACATGAAAAGCAGTGCTAGTTTAGCAGAGAGTGTAGCAGGAGACAGAGAGAAACTTTGTGTGTGTGTGTGTGTGTGTGTGTGTGTGTGTGCGCGCGCGCCACTGGCCTGTATGAAAGCAGTGCTAGCTTAGGAGAGTGAGCAGCAGGAGACAGAGAAACTTGTTTGATGTGTGTGTGTGTGTGTATGTGTGGAGACAGAAACTTGTTTGATGTGTCCTTACTAGAGAAACCTCAAAGTCCACTCAGGAAACAGGGAGGCAACATGATGCACATGACAGTGCCAGGCTGCTAGCGCTAGTCTAATAAAGCAGGATGGAGGCCCGCTGCTAGCGCTAATCTAGAATACAGGGTCAGGCTGCTAGCGCTAGTCTAATAAAGCAGAATGGAGGGCCGCTGCTAGCTCTAATCTAGAATACAGGGTCAGGCTGCTAGCGCTAGCCTAAGGAAGAAGAATGGAGGGCCAGGATGCTAGCTCTAATCTAGAATAGAGGGTCAGGCTGCTAGCGCTAGTCTAATAAAGCAGAATGGAGGGCCAGGATGCTAGCGCTAATCTAGAATAGAGGGTCAGGCTGCTAGCGCTAGTCTAATAAAGCAGAATGGAGGGCCACTGCTAGCGCTAATCTAGAATAGAGGGTCAGGCTGCTAGTGCTAGTCTAATAAAGCAGAATGGAGGGCCAGGCTGCTAGCGCTAGCCTAAGGAAACAGAATGGAGGGCCGCTGCTAGCGTTAATCTAGAATAGAGGGTCAGGCTGCTAGCACTAGCCTAAGGAAGCAGAATGGAGGGCCAGGCTGCTAGCACTAGCCTAATGACGCAGAATGGAGGGCCAGGCTGCTAGCGCTAATCTAGAATGGAGTGCCAGGCTGCTAGCGCTAATCTAATGAAGCAGAATGGAGGGCCAGGCTCCTAGCGCTAATCTAATGACGCAGAATGGAGGGCCAGGCTCCTAGCGCTAATCTAATGACGCAGAATGGAGGGCCAGGCTGCTAGTGCTAATCTAGAATGGAGTGACAGGATGCTAGCGCTAATCTAATGAAGCAGAATGGAGGGCCAGGCTGCTAGCGCTAATCTAATGACGCAGAATGGAGGGCCAGGCTCCTAGCGCTAATCTAATGACGCAGAATGGAGGGCCAGGCTGCTAGTGCTAATCTAGAATGGAGTGACAGGATGCTAGCGCTAATCTAATGAAGCAGAATGGAGGGCCAGGCTGCTAGCGCTAATCTAATGAAGCAGAGTTGAGGGTCAGGCTGCTAGCGCTAATCTAATGACGCAGAATGGAGGGCCAGGCTGCTAGCGCTAATCTAATGAAGCAGAATGGAGGGTCAGGCTGCTAGCGCTAGTGCTAGCCTAATGAAGCAGTATAGAGTCCATTGTTAGCGATAGTCTAATGAAGCAGATGGGAGGGCCAGGCTGCTAGCTCTAATCTAATGAAGCAGAATGGAGGGTCAGGCTGTTAGCGCTAGCCTAATGAAGCAGTATGGAGTCCATTGTTAGTGATAGTCTAATGAAGCAGATTGGAGAGTCAGGCTGCTAGCGCTAGCCTAAGGAAGCAGAATGGACTGCGAGGATGCTAGCGCTAATCTAATGAAGCAGAATGGACGGCCACTGTTAGCATAGATAGATAGGGACAGTACAGTACAGCAAAGTCTGAATCCAAATGCCCCCCCATTCCCTAGACCCTGAGCAGACAGTGTAACGCAGACAGCACAGGACAACAGCTTAACAGGAACACCAGACAGCAGAGAACAAACAGGTAAGCAGGAAGAGCAGAAAGCAACAGGCCAGATAAGCAGTCTAGACACATCCTTTTGGACATCCAGTTAGCAGACGTCCTGCCAAAAGGCCACACTGACTTACTCGTGATACACCGTGATGTGCCAGGCTCTTAGAAAGGCCACTTCGGCCACATCTGGCATTTTTAGATAGAGGAGGCCATGACTCTTTGTGTGTATGTCTGTGTGTGTGTGTGTGTGTGTGTGTGTGTGTGTGTGTGTGTGTGTGTATGCGTGTGTGTGTGTGTGTGTATGTCTGTCTGTGTGTGTGTTTGCGTGTGTGTGTGTGTGTGTGTGTGTGTGTTTAGATGGAGGGGGTCAATGATGAGCCCATGGCTGTGTGTGTGTGTGTGTGTGTGTGTGTGTGGAGGCTGTTGATAAGTCCATGACTGTGTGTGTGTGTGTGTGTGTGTCTGTGTGTGTGTGTATGGAGGCTGTTGATAAGTCCATGGCTGTGTGTGTGTGTGTGTGTGTCTGTGTGTGTGGAGGCCGTTGATGAGTCCATGGCTGTGTGTGGACAGCTGACACATCAAAGTTGGAACAGACTTTCACCCAATGTGCTCCACAACTGTGCCACACCTGCCCCAAACACAGCCCAAACCCATGCCACACCTGCCCAAACACAGCCCAACCCCACACCACACCTGCCCCAAACACAGCCCAAACCCATGCCACACCTGCCCAAACACAGCCCAAACCCACACCACACCTGCTCCACACACAGCCCAAACACAGCCCAAACCCGCCCCAAACACAGCCCAAACCCACACCACACCTGCTCCACACACAGCCCAAACACAGCCCAAACCCGCCCCAAACACAGCCCAAACCCACACCACACCTGCTCCACACACAGCCCAAACACAGCCCAAACCCGCCCCAAACACAGCCCAAACCACACCACACCTGCACCCGAGTCTGCTCCTGTAAACGGGTAGTTAACCTGATGGAAAGCAAAAGGGTCTAGTGACTGTGTGCATGTGTGTGTGTGTGTGTGTGTGTGAGAGAGAGAGAGAGTGTGAGTGTGTGTCTTTGTGCTTGTGGTGGGTGTGTTCTGTTGGTGCAGGGTGTGCCTGATGCAGTGTCATTGTGTGTACTGT
>PYXC01001311.1:555000-567500 GCA_015244755.2 Tenualosa ilisha
CACACACACACTCACACATATACACACTTTTCTGTGGATTAGGAACATGAGAGCGTAGATGCTTGCTCTGTTCCCTGGGTGGAGACGTGGCTCTCTGTGCTTCTTTAACGATGCTGGAGATGGTGCCTGCCGAGGCGTTGTGCACAGATGCCTGTTATGACTCACGTTGTCTCCAAAGACAAGCCTGCCAAATATGAGGAAGCATTTAGACTTTATCAGCACGTATGTCTGCTAAACAGCTGCGCTGTCAGAGGGGCCCATACCTCACAGTATCTCTCTAGTCTTCCCTTTCTCCTCGCTCTCTCTGTCTCTTCCCCTCTCTCTTTCTCTCCCCCTTTCTCTGTGTCTTTCTTCCTCAGAAGCCGTAATCCACACACACACACACACACACACACACCACACACACACACACACACACACACACTGTCTCTATCCCCCTCACCTCTCCCTGCTGCCTCTTTGCCCTTGCTTGTCTGAGAGCCTCACGCTGCTGCTAATGATCTGACAGCTCCATTACTTATGCAGTCCTGCTGTACAGTCTGAGGACATCCACACCTCCCTTTACAGCCCTCCAGCCCCACCCATCCCTATACAGCCCCACCCATCCCTATACAGCTCCACCCATCCCTATACAGCCCTCCAGCCCCACCCATCCCTATACAGCCCCACCCATCCCTATACAGCTCCACCCATCCCTATACAGCCCTCCAGCCCCACCCATCCCTATACAGCCCCACCCATCCCTATACAGCTCCACCCATCCCTATACAGCCCCACCCATCCCTATACAGCTCCACACCTCCCTTTACAGCCCTCCAGCCCCACCCATCCCTATACAGCCCCACCCATCCCTATACAGCTCCACCCATCCCTATACAGCTCCACCCATCCCTATACAGCCCCACCCATCCCTATACAGCCCCACCCATCCCTTTACAGCCCTCTAGCTCCACCCATCCCTATACAGCCCCACCCATCCCTATACAGCTCCACCCATCCCTATACAGCCCCACCCATCCCTATACAGCCCCACCCATCCCTATACAGCCCCACCCATCCCTATACAGCTCCACCCATCCCTATACAGCCCCACCCATCCCTATACAGCCCCACCCATCCCTATACAGCTCCACCCATCCCTTTACAGCCCTCTAGCTCCACCCATCCCTATACAGTCCCACCCATCCCTATACAGCTCCACCCATCCCTATACAGCCCTCCAGCCCCACCCATCCCTATACAGCCCCACCCATCCCTATACAGCCCCACCAATCCCTATACATCCCTGAAGATGACATCCCTGAGATATGTGCATCCACTCATGCCTGCAGGATCCTCAGCCATAAGGTCATAAACCCCCTCAGTGTCACCTTTAGGATGATGGTCTTTGCTTTTGCTGTGTCACCTTTAGGATGATGGTCTTTGCTTTTGCTGTGTCATCTTTAGGATGATGGTCTTTGCTTTTGCTGTGTCATGTTTAGGGTGGTGGACTTTGCTTTTGCTGTGTCACCTTTAGGATGGTGGACTTTGCTTTTGCTGTGTCACCTTTAGGATGGTGGACTTTGCTTTTGATGTGTCATGTTTAGGATGGTGGGCTTTACTTTTGCTGTGTCATGTTTAGGATGGTGGTCTTTGCTTTTGCTGTGTCACCTTTAGGATTGTGGACTTTGCTTTTGCTGTGTCATGTTTAGGATGATGGTCTTTGCTTTTGCTGTGTCATGTTTAGGATGGTAGTGATTGCTTGTGCAGTATTATGTTTAGGATGGAAATGACTGCTTATGGTTGTGGTGTGTGTGTGTGTGTGTGTGTGTGTCAGGTGGAGGGCTGCTCCATGCCTCTGATCGGGGATCAGCAAGATGAGGATCGGACCCTGATTGCTGAGTTGGTCGTCGGCAGAATGAACCAGACCGTTTCACGCTCCTCCAACCCCTCACCCGTGCGCTCACAGGTAGAAGCACACACACACACACACACATGCACACACCCACACATACACACAAACACACACACATATATACACACATGTACACACACACACACACACACACTAAAAGACACACTTGTTGGCTTTGTCATATCTATATTTGTCACTGTTCCTCTGACCTGCTGGTGTAATTACCCAGTTATATTCCTCCTGAGCCCTTGTGTGTGTGAGAGTGTGTGTGTGTGAGAGTGTGTGCGGTCACTTCTTAAAGGAATACGCCACCCCCAGGTGAAACTGAGTCTATCCCCGCAGTCCCTAGAGTTGGATAAGTGAGCAGAACCGTTTTCCAGCTGACCCAGCCATTGTCTGAATCTGGCAGCACTGACTTTAGCTTAGCTTAGCATAGTCGCTGTAATCTAGTGTTGCTGCGGAATATAGTCCCCCATCTAAATGCCGCTCAGTCAATCTCTTCGTGTTAATTTGCATTGTCATTTTTACTCGATCTGAATGCACAGGTCACGAGAAGTAATTACAAAAAGTGAGTGAATTGAGTGAATTGATTCACTTTTGCCACATTATGCTAGTTGGCAACACTAGATTACAGCGACTATGCTAAGCTAAGCTAAAGTCAGTGCTGCCAGAGTCAGACAATGGCTGGGTCAGCTGGAAAACGGCTCTGCTCACTTATCCTCACTTATCCAACCTTAGGGACTGCAGGGATAGACGCAATTTCACCTGGGGGTGGCATATTCCTTTAAAAGCTCATGCATTGTACTGCCAGAGTGTTTCATCCGAGATGAGTCATGTTATTGGATGCACTGTGGCTGCTGAGAGAGGGGGCAGAGTGAGCATGACTACACAAATAAATAATACCCTCACACACACACACACACACACACACACACACACACACACACACACACACACAAACACACACAACTGCTGGTCCTCCCAGCCAAGCAAACCAAATATCATGACATCAACATTAAGCTAGACTCCCTTTCTGTTGCTTCCACCCAGGTTATGAGAAACCTGTGGGCATCATGACTGATGATCAGCACACTTCTGATATTAATGTTGCTTCTGTAGCTCAGTCCTGCCACTTTTCTCCATTCAAGATAAGGAAGATCAGGCCATACCTAACTCAACATGCAACCCCGCTCCTGGTTATCTCTCACCTTGACTATTGCATTGCCCTCCTATTAGGTCTTCCAGCCTGTGCTGTGAGTCCGCTAAAGATGATCCAGAATGCAGCTGCACGTCTGGTTTCAACCAGCCAGAAAGACCAAATGTCACACCTCTGTTCACTGAGCTCCACTGGCTACCCTTAGCCGCATGTATCAAATTCAAAGCACTGATGTTGGCCTACAGGGTGATTGATGGATCTTCTCCCATCTACCTTAGGACCTTCTTAAAGCCTTATGTTATCCTCCAGCCACTTAGTGTTTAGCAGTAGCACGGGCAACACCTCACACAGGTCAATCCAGACTATTCTTATCTGTTGTTCCACACTGGTGGAATGACCTTCCAGGTGCTACCAAAGCAACAGATACCCTCCAGACTGTAAAGAAATTCTTGAAGCTCCTCCAAGAATGTGTGTGTGTATGCGTGTGTGTGTGTGTGTGTGTGTGTTTCAACTCAGGACTGCATTAGAGGCTTAAGGAAGTCTCAGAGAGAGAGAGAGAGAGAAAGAGAGTGTGTGAGTGTGTGTGCAAGGCATCAGGGGGAGTGTGTGTGCTGAACCGTAGCACTCAGTAATGGCTGGGGAGTCAGAACTCCAGGGCCATCATTCACCTCCTCTCTTCTCTCTACAGTGAGGAGGTGACTTACTGCACCCACACACACACACAGTAACAGTAACTGTCACACTCCTCTCTTTCGTTTCCAGATTGATGGTGTGAGAATGGATAATACCCTGACTTAGGGTGTAAATATGCCACGTGCTAAATGACCAGACAGAATCATAGTGTGTATTTGTGCCCTGTCCGTGTGCAAGCCAGAGACTTGAATTGCACTGTGGCTTTGTTAGCCTGCTAGCTGTCAGCCAGTTTGCCCATCAGAGACTTAAATTGCACTGCGGCTTTGTTAGCCTGCTAGCTGTCAGCCAGTTAGCCCATCAGAGACTTGAATTGCACTGTGTGTGTTGGTGGTTGGTTGATGATGTCAGCGGCTGGCTGACCTGTTACATGTTTGTGTGGATGCTCTTTGTCAATTTCCTTTCTCTAAAAAGTCTTATTCTCTCATTTTCCCTCTTTCCCTCTCTCTCTCTCTTTCCCTCTAGCCACCTGTGCAAAAGGCAGCGTCACCACAGCCAATTTCTCAGCAGCGGGTACCACAAGCTCAACAGCGCCCTCCAACACAAGGTAAGGAACTGCAGTGACACGAGCAGAACCTAGAATCTTCTCCTGTTGATTACCTGTAAAATATTATGAGGCCAGCGCTAGTTCTGAACCACCGTTAAGTAATACAACTGGTGGAGCAGATCTAACTTTATTATTTTATGTATTAATCATGTATCATTTATCATTAATTTATTTCATTATCATGTGTCCTATATTTTAACAGGTGAGGTCCCACTGAGATATTAAATCACTTTTGCATACAAACTAGTAACACAACTTAACATAGTTTGTGAGCATGTCTGTGGTAATGTCCAGTGTGATGTGTGGGGAGTTAGGATGTTATGTAGGTCTAGGTAGGTGTTTGTAAAGTGATGTGAATGGGCTTGTTGTGCAATGTTATGTATATTTAGGCCACTGTATGTGTGTGTGTGTGTGTGTGTTGCAATGTCACATGCATGTGTGTGTTTTGCCCCCTCTCCCCCCACCCAGGTGCCCCCCCGCCGAGCTCTGTCGGGGCCCCCAGTGCGTCTAGCACCTCTCGCCCCACCCCTCCCTCCCAGCCACGCCCCTCCCCCCAGGGCCAACCCATCCAGGGCCAAACTGCCCCTAGCTCCGGCACCCCGGCAAGCCAGACTCCGCCACAACAGCCACGACCAGCAGGTAGTGCTGCTCCGAGACCCACGGGTCAGGGCCCCCCCCAGCAACAGAGGCCCCCGCCTGCCCAGGGCGCAGCGGGCCGAGGCCAGGGGGGCTCCCCACAGGCCCAGCGGCCACAGCAGCCTGGAGGACCCCAACAGCAGCAGCAACAGCAGCGCCCACCAGGGGGAGCTCCAGGGCCCAAGCCTGCAGGAGGGGCCCCAGCGCAGCAGAGGCAGGGCCAGCCGTTGAGGCAGCCCACTCAGGGGGGCCCACAGGCTAAAGGGCCCCCGCAGACCCAGGGAGGTCCCCGGCCCCCCACCACCCAACAGCCCCGTCCGGCCGCTCCTGGGCAGGGAGGACCTGGGGCTGGAAGACCCCCCATCCAGCAGAAACCAACTCCCCCACAAAAACCCAGCCCTGACCACCCCGCACTGAGTGGCTCACCGCAGCTCAAGTAGGTAAAACACACTTATGCACAGACACATGTACACACACACACACACATATACACTTAACACCTGAAGATGATTTTGATGATGATGATGATGATGCTGTTATTGTTGATGATGATGATGTTGTTAATGATAATGAGGTTGGTGATGATGATAATGATGAACCCATCTGTTCTGCAATGCTGCCTTGGTGTGTGATATGAGATATTATGGCATGAGAGGAGGAGAACCACCAGCCGTCTCTAGCTAACAGCCCCTCTCAGGCTCAGCGCAGTCATGTATGCATTCACGTTAGTCATTTACATTAGCCGCTAGCTTTAGCCGTCTCTAGCTAACAGCCCCTCTCAGGCTCAGCAGTCAAGCATTCATTCACATTAGTCATTTATAGCCGCTAGCTTTAGCAGTTAGAGATCGCATATTGAGCCCAGGCCTGGACTGCACAGGATGACCTCTGTTATCTCAGCAAACACAGAGCATTGTGGCAATGTAGCCAGAAGGTTGTAGTTTGGTCACTGCGGCACTACCTTCTAGCAACATGCCTGCAACGTCGCCATAATGTTCTAAAGACAATGTTCGCCGTTAGCTACCAAATAACTTTTCAGCGATGTTGTAACCTGGTCACCGGATAATGTAGCCATTAAGTACCTTGTGTTACGTTGCCACAACGTAATGATTTGGTCACCAGATGAAAAAAGAGGTCGCCACAACATTCTCTCTACATAACTTTTGGTCACATTAACAGTACTGCCACATTCTGCCTGTGAATTACGTCTTCACAATGTTGCTATGACGTAATGGTGTTTGGGGATGATATATTGACATTAGCGCATTAGCCACTAGCTTTAGCAAGGCTGTCATATATGTACATTCACATTAATTATTTCCATTATCTGCTAGTTTTAGCAAGGCTGTCATGTATGTATGTTCACATTAGTTAGCCTATTTACATTAGCCTCTAGCTCACTTTTTTCTGTTATAGACTGTCTCAGATCTTTAGTTGGCACCTCCACTCAAGTTCCAGATGGAAAATCTAAATGCTAAATAATAGCTAAATTAACCCCAGAATAAATGCTTCATGAGTGTGAGTGTGTTCCTGAATAGCCTATCAACAACTATCATCTTATCAGGTAGCTCAGAGGCTGCTGATGGGAACTCTCCCCTGCCATTATACTATCACACAAGCACGTGTGTGTGTGTGTGTGTGCGCGTGTGTGTGTGACGCGCGCGCGCGTGTGTGTGTGCGTTCATGAGTATCCATATGAGTGTGTTTACATGAATGTAAACAATGTTACAACCTATTAGGTTTTCATATAATAAACTTCCATGGTGTTAGTACACTATAATAAACCTCCATGGTGTTGCTACACTATAATCCCAGAATGAAGGGGAAGCTTGCCATTGCACCCACAGGAAGTCTCCGATTTAGAATCCTGATTCCTGTGTGTCTAAGGAGCAGGCATCCCAGTACTTTTGAGATTATAGTGCATGTGCACAGTGTGTGTGTGTGTGAGAGTGTGTGTGTGAGAGAGAACCTGTTTTGTAGGACTGTATGAAATCAATTGTAGTTCATTTTGTGAGCATTTGCAGCCCATTGTTAGAGCTCAGTTGGTGGTATTTGTGTGTGTGTCTATGTGTGTGTGTGTCTATGTGTGTGTGTGTGTGTGTGTGTGTGTGTGTGTGTGATGGAGAGAGAGAGAGCTCTACTGCGCATGCCTGATGATCTCTGATGATGTTTGCATCCAGGCACATTACTGTGCAACTCTGTCATACCTCTCAATGAATCCCACATGCCCCCCTGAGTCTGCCGCAGATCCGGGCCACACCTGGTCCACAGACGACCTTTATCCAACGCAGATCTGGCCCAGATCTGTGGCAGTCAGACGCTGTAATCTGGGATTAAATCCTGATGGATTATTTGCATTTGGTTGTCAGATCCAGTATGCTTTTGTGTTTCCTTGATCTCCTCAATACAGGTCCTACATAGTGTTACAATATAAAACAGGTACATAGTTACAATAAAAAGGTTACAGTACAATATAAAACAGGTCCTACATAGTTACACTATAAAACAGGCTCTACAAGTGTTACAATATAAAACAGGTCCTACAGTGTTACAATATAATACAGGTCCTACATAGTGTTACAATATAAAACCTGCTTAAGACAAATTTGCTTTTAAGTACAGTATACCTAGATGTCTAATATTTTGTGTTATATTTGGAAGGCCATATTTGCAGCGCTAGCTCTACAACTAGGATTAGATTGGGATGGCGGTGGTAGCGTAGCAGAGAAGGAACCTGGCTAGCATTCAAATAGCCTGAAAAGTTGTGGGTTCGAATCCCAGCTGCCACCGTTGTGGCCTTGAGGAAGGCACTTAACCCTAAGTTGCTCTAGGGAGACTGGCCCTGAACAATTGATATTTGACAAAATGTAAGTCGCTTCAAATAAAAGTGTGCTGAATTGATGGGGCAAATATTCTCTCTATATAAATTCTAATAAAAAAACACTTCACACATGCACAACATTATGATGTTCATCATAATCTTATAGTTAACATGATGTTCCGTGTCCTAAAGTCGTAAAGCCGTAACGCGTGTGCCTGTGCAGACAAGAGGACCTGGATTGAGGAGTGCTGGTGTAAGATGAACAGTGATTCAAAGCATGCAGAAAGAGAGAAAGAATGAAATATACACAGCTGTGGACACAGAATCACACACACGCACACACGCACGCACACGTATACATGCACACACACAAACAAACACACGCGCACACACACACACACACATAAGCATGCACACGCATGTACACCCCCCCACACACGCACACACAAACACACACACACACAAGCATGCACACGCATGTACACAGACACGCATGCACGCACACCAACTCACATGGACACACACACATACACGCGGACACATGCACGCCCTTGTCAGTGTCTTTCTCTCTTGTTCCATGCCCACGTCCATGTTGCCATCCCATGATGTGTGCTGCATGAGGTTAATAGGCTCTTCCTCTCCTCTATTGCCGTCCTCCCTCCTCTCTTGTAGCAAATCGCAGTCTCTTACCAATGCCTTCAACATTCCAGACCCAGCGCCGGAGGCAGTGGCGGTGGGGGGGCCGCGCCTAAGCCTCAGTCACGATGAGGCCAAGGCCGAGACCATCCGCAACCTCCGCAAGTCCTTCGCCAGCCTCTTCTCTGTGGAATAACCCCCCCCTCATCCTCCCCCTCCCCATTGCACTGCACAGACTGTGAGACTGATTGACCGACAGACAGATGGACCAATCAACACACGGACTGACTGACTGATTGACTGACACACTGACCACTACAAAGCCAGTAGGACAGACAGACAGACAAATAGGAAGCCACCTGCCCCTGATGGGTGATTGTTTGTGTGTAATTGAATCTAATCGTTTTTTCTGCTCTTACTGTAAGAGACACAAATTCACTGCCGATTTGACAGTGAGTCTGCAGCACGGGGTTGGACACACTGCTGAGGTCGGGAGGAAGCATTCCTGTTCACCAGGGATGCCTCATTCAATGTATTTGAAAATCACCTAAGAATACTATGGTAAACAAACACTGATACACACACACACACACACACATACACACCAACACCCTAGAATACCAGTTTGATTAGATGACAGAATGTGCACTGTAGTAATTAGTGATGATTCTCAGAGTGTCTTGAATCTGGTCCAGCAGTAAGCATGATGAATTAGAGATGTTTAATGTGTAATGAGTGCAACTATCTGATAAATAGGTGGCTAAGTCTGTTGGGGGGTACTGCTAGCAGAGATGCTGGTGTTAGCGAGAGGGATCCTGTTTAAAATGTCCGTGCACTCAAACAGCTGAGTAAAAGCTTTAAAGGTAGACAGTGGTTGTGAAGTGCAGTCCACTGGAGTGTTGTCTCCACAAACACAAACACAGACTAACACACATGGCGAGGCTGTGATGACCTGTGATGACACGTAAGAGTGCTGCTTCGTGAACCTGCTTCCCTGCTACGTGCCGCTAGCTAGCTGTCGTTTTTTCCTTCGCTATTTTAGTGATGTCACATGACCTGCATGGACCAATGGGAGACCGTGGTTGTGTCCTTATACCCTCCCACTCCAGCTGCTTACTGTTGTGATCGTAATCGTGATGTCATGACTAGATTGTCCCAGTGCAAGTAGGCATCTGTAGATCTGCTTCACTAATTGCTGTTACTGGTGCTGCTGCTGCTCTCCTTTCCTCTCTCCTCGCAACCAGTACCCACACAAACAACCCCCCAAACCACTTCTGTATCCCCCAAACTGCAGACATCTTGCCTTACGACACACACACACACACACACACACACACACACACACAGATGGAAGCGAGACTTCACCAAGTTCAAACAGAGTCGTCTCAGGGATGTCCAGGAGCGTGACCCAAGGCAGGCGTTTATCTTTGATCAGGTCTTCCAACCCAACACTCATCTAGTCAAAGAGTCGACTGATCTTCAACACACACACGTGCATAACAAGCGCAAACACATGCATTTTGTTTCAGAGTCCGAATGTACTTGTTAATTTCTACAATAATAATAATAATAATAATAATAATAATAACAACAACAACTAATTGCTTGAAAATGAGAAAGTTACACATTTTGCACATGAAATGTAACACTGGTATACTTGAGTACTGGGGAGTACTGAGAGGGATGGAGATGTTTAGTGGGATGTAAAAGTGTGTGTATGTGTGTGTTGGTTCTCTCTTTGGTGTGGCCTCCACGCCACACTGCGGCAATAAGCACAGAGTGTCCTCCGCCAGTTTTGTGTTGAAGATGAGTGAACGAGAGACCATCCTCCAAAGGACACACAAGCCAAGGATTCCATCAGTACTGACATGAATGTTCTCATGACGCACACGCTGCAATGCAAGAGAAACCGTGCTTCATGAGACCCATTGGGTGTCTGTCATGTTTTTAGATATAATCATCATTTAAGACAACCCCCCCCCCCCCCCGCACAACTGCCCGACATGTCCTCCCTGAACCCCCCCCCCCAAACTCTCCCACGCCTCCTTTCCCCTCTGAGCTCCTGCCCATCCCCGACCCGGGCAGGGAGACGTCTTCCAGAGAGACGCGAGTGTGGAGATGGGCCGCGTGGCCGCGTGTCGGATCGGGTAAACCCCCCTGTCACCCCCCCCCAAGCTGACCCGGACTCCCGCCAACCCCCGACCCATCCCCCCGCCCCCCCTCCCTGCTTCTGTGCACACCAGCCTATTGTGACTCCTCACTGCTCTCCTTGTGATTAAAGGTGCATTCAAGTTTCAGTGTCGTATCGTAAACTGTCAAATACCAAATAGAAGTGATGTACAGAGTTGTGATTTTGAGAATGATGCAGACTTGTGACTTGTTTTTTTATTTATGTTGTTTGTTTGTTTGTTTTCTCTTTTCTGCTTGCTCTGCTTGTTTGTGTGTCAGTGTGTGAATGGTTATTGTTAAAGTGTAAAGAAGCATCACCTTTTGATAGGCATTTCTGTTTGATTTCCTGCACAGCCTAGAGATGTTTAGTCAGTGTTGGTCTGTTTGGTCTGTTTTACTGTCTAAAAGAAACTCTAACGTTTGTAGACTTAGCTTGAGATTTTGCTTTTGACTAGAAGCCAACAGCCTTGTGTTCATTCATTTTTGGTTTTAATCTGTTTCATGTTAATAATGAAACATCATGACAACAGATCTTCGTGTAGGTGTGTGTTTAGGCCGAATCTGTCTGTGTGAAGAGGTCGAGGCAAACGTTAGAGCTGTGGTTGGACCAGATGGGAGGGCAAGCTGTACTGTTTTAGCTCAGAACAAATCAGAAGGGTTCTAAGTTCTAAGCTTCGCTGGTGGGGAACAGAGAGAGTGAGCAGTCTGATTCAGGAGGAGAACCCAGTTGTAATTTTCCTGTTTAGCGAAGCCCATGACCTGCCCTTCGTCTTCATTTGGGAACAGACACAGTAACCTGCCTCTCACTCCTGAGGAGCTCATGTTCTTTTACAGACTGAATGTTTACAAAAATGGATTTAATTTCTATTCTTCCACGTGCTTTTATTGATAGACACTACATAGCCACACATTTTAAATGATTTTAATTCAATTTTGTTACAAATTCTTTTGAATGGTTTTATGTCATTGATAGTTGTAATTTAATTGAACTATACTGTTTATGCCTGCCAGTTGTATAAAAATAATATGTATTCATCTAAAACATACAGAGATTAAAAGATAATATTAAGATAAATATAAAGATGATTATTGTGCAGTGTTGAACTTCACTGAAATGCAACCTTGATGTGATTTTCATTGTAGCTTAATAATTGTGTGAAATGACTATGCTATCGAAATGCACACACCTTCAATAAAGTCTGTGATCAATCCAGAAATTGCCTCGGACTGGGAAGAGTGGAGAGTGTGAGAGGCAAGAGGGTATTTATTTCGTTTATGAATTTGTTTTTTAAACAACTAAATGACAGCCATACAAACAAACAAACAAGTGTAGTAGATGAGACGTGTCCACGGCAGTCAGCAGTGATGCAGTCCTAAATCTACAGGAAGAAATAAATAACTTCTGGGTCAGGCATTTAGCTGCTGAAACCCAGACTCCTGCCACACCTCAAAACATACAGAACAGACAGAAGACAAGCAGCAGCTGCCCCCAGTGTCATTATAACTGGCCCCAGTGTCATTATAACTGCCCCCAGTATAACCATAACTGCCCCCAGTGTCATTATAACTGCCCCCAGTATAACCATAACTGCCCCCAGTATAATCATAACTGCCCCCAGTGTCATTATAACTGCCCCCAGTATAACCATAACTGCCCCCAGTATAACCATACCAAACCAACCGTGTTATTATAACTGCCTTGAATGTAGCCATAACTGCCCCGAGTGTAGCCATAACTGTCCCTAATGTAACTGCCCCCAAAGTAGTCAGAACTGCCCCAGCTTTAACTCCGCTGGTGTAGCCAGAACTGCCCCCAGAGTGACTGCCCCCAGCGTAGCCAGAATTGCCTGCAGTGGCTAAATATGTCTAAATACACACTGACAACATCACCAGAAGACACCTAAAATACTCACTGCTGCCACATCTAGTGTGGGTGAAACAGTGTGAGGAGTGG
>PYXC01001311.1:577500-580000 GCA_015244755.2 Tenualosa ilisha
CCTAACACACCTGGCCTCATTTTCAGAGAAGCACTAACTACCACTTTTTCACATCTGGTCAGGGTAGAGAAACATCTCAAACATATCAGTCAACGTCGTAAATAAACACTTAACACAGTAGTGGCAGTGAATAGCTGTGTATGATCCTCCTGCAAGCACACACCCCGTCGCCCCCACACACACTTCCTTCTCTAACATCTGAAGCATCTCATCATCCACTGTTTCATTCTCCTACAATAAGAATTCATGATTACACTTTCACTCTCATTAAGAGATGGCAACACACTCTTTATTGGCGTACAGGACTGGCGTTA
Organism: Tenualosa ilisha; assembly: GCA_015244755.2. Lineage (NCBI taxonomy): Eukaryota > Metazoa > Chordata > Actinopteri > Clupeiformes > Clupeidae > Tenualosa > Tenualosa ilisha. The sequence continues at coordinate 577,815 of PYXC01001311.1, forward strand.
TAAATGGTCCCTCTGTGCCACCCTGACACTCTGCCATGTGTGCCAACTGCCTCTGCCTCTGTGTGTCTGCATAAAGACAGCAGTCAGAAACGCTCAGGATAATTGAGTACAACATCTAATCTCAACCCTATGCTGTCAGTGTAGACACCAGCTAAAGCGAAAGATATGTATATTCACCAGCTAAAGTGAGAGATAACTACAGTGTAGCTACAGCACAATCAGGGATCTCTCCCTAGCTTAGGTTTCTTCTGGCTGGCCAATCAGCAAACAGAGGACTCTGGCATGCCCTGTATTTTCAAAGAAAGTATCCGCCCACGAGCAAGGAAACGTACAGCAATTGAGGGACCCCGGATGCTTTGCACAGAGCGAAACAACGTGAAAGAATTTGATATACCAGGCTAGTTAGCTGCTGGGTCAGTGCTACTTCTGAGTTGGGCTATAGTCTGGGAATTGGGGTAAACTTGTTTGGGATTGTTCCTCTCTCAAATGCACTAGAGCACAGCTGCAATGCACCAGACCGGGCCAACCTCCCTTTCTCCCTACACTGTGTGGGAGTGTTGTAAACTGTCCTCAACCCCTCCCCTACTGCGCTATATGCACCCCCCCCCCTCCCCCCCCTTATGCACAAATAGGCTGACAAACACACACTGCATTTTTTACCCCCAGTAACTAAATGCATGTGACAATAAACTTTCCTTGTACACTCACACACACACATACACACTCTTTCTCTCTCTCTCTCTCTCTCACACACAAACACACACACACCTACACACTCTTTCCCTCTTTCTCTCTCTCTCTCACACACAAACACACACACACACATACACACTCTTTCCCTCTTTCTCTCTCTCTCTCTCTCACACACACACACACAAACAAAAACACATACACACTCTTTCTCTCTCTCTCTCACGCACACACACACACATATACACACTCTTTCCCTCTCTCTCTCTCTCTCTCTCACACACACACACACACACACACATCTAACCACACACACAAGCACACACACTTACTCAAATTTAGGTCCCAAGCCAGCTGTTGCTGTATCTACAGTACTCTGCGCTGTGGTGCAGCAAGCCTACAGTTTCCATTCATCACCCAGCGTACAGTTCTATGGGAGGGATGCAGCAGAAAGGAGAAATCTGGGAGTGTGTGTGGAACTCACACGTAAGCGTGTGACTGTGTGTGGAACGACAAGACCCACTCCGGGAAGGAGGTCTACCTTCTGATCACATGGTACAGAGACAACAACCTCCTGCTGAATATCAGCAAGACCAAAGAGACTGTCGTTGACTTCCAGAGAGGTCACACCAAACACCCATCACTGAACATCACTGGTGCTGCTGTAGAGAGAGTGAGCACGACACACAACACATCTGTTGCACAACTACAACACATCTATTACAATATTACAACACATCTATTGCACTAATACAACACATCTGTTGCACTACTACAACACATCTATTACACTATTACAACACATCTGTTGCACAACTACAACACATCTATTACAATATTACAACACATCTATTGCACGACTACAACACATCTGTTGCACTACTACAACACACCTATTGCACGACTACAACACATCTATTGCACGACTACAACACACCTATTGCACTACTACATTCTTGCACCACTACTTGCATATATATTTTGAAAAAAATTTGACTCTGAAGTTGCTACTGGTTTTGGAAATAGCATTTATTTGTTTTTCTATTACAGCACATTCGTTTGCACAATTACGTTTTTGCATAATTACATTTTTGCATAATTACACCATTCTGGATATCATACAGGATCTTTTTGGCTGCTTGTGACATTGGTGTGTTTTTGTCTTGCGATCTTTTGTCTTGTCATTTTGTCTTGTTTAGTGTTGTGCACTTTTCTTCTTTGGTGTTAGTTAATGTCTTATTGGTTGTGCATCTCTTCTTCTTTGGTGTTAGTTAATGTCTTATTGGTTGTGCATCTCTTCTTCTTTGGTGTTCATTAATGTCTTATTGGTTGTGCATCTTTTCTTCTTTGGTGTTCGTTAATGTCTTATTGGTTGTGCATCTCTTCTTCATAGTGGGATAGTGAGAAACGTACCTTCAGTTCCTCTGTGCGTCTGATATATGTGGAGAAATGGACCATAAAGCTGACTTGACTTGACTTGAACAGTTCACTACCTA
>PYXC01001311.1:585000-587500 GCA_015244755.2 Tenualosa ilisha
TTAAGTGTGTGTTTGTAGTGGCTGTGGATGAGTGGAAAAGGATGAAGAAGAAATGACTGATTTAAACACACACTCTCACTTTGATGGACTTCATATAGATTAGGTGTCTGTGTGTGGTGTGTTAAGTGTGTGTGTGTGTGTGTGAAGTGTTAAGTGATTTAAACACACACTCTCACTTTGATGGACTTCACATAGATTAGGTGTCTGTGTGTGGTGTGTTAAGTGTGTGTGTGTGTGTGTGTGTGTGTGGAGTGTTAAGTGATTTAAACACACACTCTCACTTTGATGGACTTCACATAGATTAGGTGTCTGTGTGTGGTGTGTTAAGTGTGTGTGTGTGTGTGGAGTGTTAAGTGATTTAAACACACACTCTCACTTTGATGGACTTCATTTAGATTAAGTGTTTGTGTGTGGTGCGTTAAGTGTCTGTGTGTGGTATGTTAAGTGTGTGTGTGTGTGGAGTGTTAAGTGATTTAAACACACACTCTCACTTTGATGGACTTCACATAGATTAAGTGTTTGTGTGTGGTGCGTTCGGTGTCTGTGTGTGGAGTGTTAAGTGTGTGTGTGTGTGGAGTGTCAAGTGATTTAAACACACACTCTCACTTTGATGGACTTCACATAGATTAAGTGTCTGTGTGTGGTGCGTTAAGTGTGTGTGTGTGTTGTGTTAAGTGTGTGTGTGTGGAGTGTTAAGTGATTTAAACACACACTCTTACTTTGATGGACTTCACATAGAAAATCCAAAAATTCTGTGGAAATAAACAACCAATCGGTTTAATCTAATCTAATCTAATCTCTTCTAATCGATGTGGAGCATCTTCTACGCTCGCTGTGCTGAATCTTCTGTGACAGCTGTGTGTGAGGCTGTGGGGAGGAGGAGGAGGAGGAGGAGGAAGATGGTCTCTGTGGTGATCAGCAGCTTGTCCTCTGTCTCTGCAGCTGCATGTGGATGCAGCTGTGACAGGAGGACAGGATAATTACCCTCACACACACACACACACACACACACACACACACACACACACACACACACGCACACACACACACACACTCACACACACACACACACACACACACACGCACACACACACACACACACACGCACACACACACACACACACACACACGCACACACACACACACACACACACCACACGCACACACACACATAGCCCTGCCACCCCATGCTCCCATTAACAACACACAGAGCAGGGCAACAATTACTCTAGCTGTGACAGAGGACAGCACTGCCCACAGCCTTAATACACACGTGCACACACACTCACACACACACAACACACACACACACACACACACGCACACAGAGAGAGAGAGAGAGTGAGAGACATATAGACTTAATGCTAACCCAGAACAGGCATGTACACGTACTCTTACACATCCTTAATACATACAGTATTTTCACACACACTGATAGCAATCATTTTAGAAGTGTATTCTGCCTCAGACGGCCAGGAAGCCGCCACCATTGGGCATGGCACAGAAACAATAGGGATCATCCTCCCCCGGTGATCAGTGTAAATGAACTGCTGGTACCCCTGTGGCTGGGGAGAACCTTTTGTTCATATTTACACTGCAAAGACAAACTTACCTCAGATGGATTTGGGATGTATATCTGTATGTTATGAAATGTGAATCTATTCATGTTTGGTATCATCTTTATTGTCTCAGTACAAGGAGTACAATAGTCAAAGTGTATGACTGGTCAGGACAATCCATAAGTAATATTTCTGAGTCTGAGTGTCTACATACAACTGGATAGCCACTTCATAATGCTAATTGCCGTAGGAGTGTCCTTGGGCCATTAGACACGATGGCGCCAGGTAAAGAACCAATCACCTTTCATTCTGTTGTACTTCAACTGTATGCTAACTGTATGCAACTCCCCTCAGTTAAGTGTATTTAAGTAGAACACTTTCATTGTTTAAGTCAGATTTAATGGTGGATGCTTTCGGGCTGAAACCCTTATGTCTCCCTTGACGCGCCATTGTAACGAATAAACCTGTTTCCTGAAGTTCCGGAGTCGGCCACCAGTCTGCAATTATTACTACAAACTAATTGCTCTCAACACTCTATACTCTCTTACGCACACACACAGACACACACTTCCTTACATATATTTACACAAACACACACACACACTCTCTCTCTCTCTCTCTGACACATCCATGCATATACCTACACACTCTCACACACTCTTACACATACGTACATATACGTGTTCACACACTCTTACACATGCATATTCTGTGAGCATGTATGGATGTGTAAGAGTGAGTGTGTGTGTACGTGTGGTGTGTGTGTGTGTGTGTGTGGATGGGTAAGAGCGTGTGTGTGAATTATTATACAACTGCTTACCACAACAGCCACCAGACTGATTTATGTAGTACAGTGTAGCAGACTATTGCATAAGAAATGCTGCTGTGAGGGTCTGTGTGTGTGTGTGTATGTGTGTGTGTGTGCGCCTGTGTGTGTCTGT
>PYXC01001311.1:592500-622500 GCA_015244755.2 Tenualosa ilisha
GAATGCGTCGACTCCGTTTTCAGCTCTCTGTGAAATATCCCATATAGGTTGACGTCTGCTCTCGTGGTTTGTCCTAATTTTTGCTCAGCAGCCGTGTGTCGTAGTCTTGCCATACGTGAGTTCTTCTCGGAGTGCAGTATCCAGGCGACGAGCATGTGGTATGTGGTCGCTCTTCGGAGGGTAGCTGCAGAAAACGCAGCTGACGTCTTTAATAGTAGTCACACTCTTGAACAGCCACGGAGTTTCTGAATATAAGGATCCGAGTTTATATCGTTCATCCTTTTCTCAGGAACACACTTATGCGATTTACCTCCTACATACTGTGATGCTGTGCCGTGCGCTGATTAACATCATCTTTGGTTACAGCACTTAAAATTAAATGACTTTATCCGGTCAAAAGAAACAGCCCGCACTCATTTCTGCCTGCACGTTGAACTAACTCTATTAAGAATACTCCTAAAACGGTACCTAAAACGGTACTCTTTAGTAGATAATGCTACTTTTAATTCCTTGTAATGTCAGAGAACAGCCTCAGTAGAGGTCAGATTACCTTTAGATCATCTCACTGTTTTAATCTTGAGAGTTTCATACAGTACAGAGATGTGTTCAATGCATAATCAGTTTACCTGTCTTAAGACAAGTAAGCTGATTATGTGACTTTGGAGATTAATGACGCTTGTGATTCTATGATGGCTGTCTTCCTGGCTAATTGCTTAGAAAGGCCCTCTTTTGAAATGGAGCATATAATGGGATATTTAGACAGCGCTTAAGATGGGCAATATTCGTCACTGAGCATGTCACACTTGTGTATGACTCAGTCCCATCATCCCTGTCACAGAGAGACAGATGGCTGTCACATCACAGGGCCTCATGGGAGGTTTCCATAGTGCATCATGTAAAATCCTGGATGGAGATCTATGAACAGTCTCCTGTCTGATCGACCCCTAAGCGCTTGACCTAGAGGGCTCAGCCAGAAGGCTACTTCCCTCCCTCTAGTGATCCTAAGCACTGATTTTTAGATCACTCTGGCAGTAAAGGGAATAGTGAGCATGATGGTGATCATGGAGATTGTGTTTCAAATGGCTGGTTCTGGACCATCATGTAAACCATGTCCAATAGGGTGCTGTTTATTGGCAACAGTTTTCAAATGGGATTTGGGAATGTCATTGTAGATTTGGGAATATCACTGTAGATTTGGGAATATCATTGTAGATTTCCACAGAGCGTAGCCTTCAGATGGGTGACCAGTGCTGCCATAGCAAGCCATTCCACACAACCATGATGGCATAGGCAATCTGATGAGTTAAATACCCTGCAGTAAGTCATGCATCATAATGTGAGGCCAAGGGATAAATACGAAAGGTGCTTTAGGGCAGTCTGGTGAGAATGAGCTGGAGAGATATTAGAACATAAGGCCAGTCTTGGGCAGTCTTGCCATATCGAGCGATGGCTGTTAAACACACACTATTAGGCCTGAGATTATTGAGAGCTACTGTAAGAGACACCATGCGATATAGTGGATGAGAGCAACTGAGAGATTGTGGAAAGGGTACTATTCTATATCTGAGACGAATGAGAAGATCGTAGAACAAGAGCTGTAGCTTCTCAGAGTAGAACCAATAGACACTGCAGAGGACACGGCATCATAACTGGGCATCACCATTCATAAGCTTTGGTGAAGGATACTATACTAATTTATAACTGCATCCCAGTATAATGTAAATAGAAAGTCTAATGGCATTCTGCTGTGTAGGACACTGTGACTCATGCGATTGTCACATAACAGTGTGTGAGGGGACTGAGACAGAGGTGAATTGTGACAGTCTCCACTGTAAAGGAGAGGAGATTATAGAGGGATCTAGAAGGATGGCCAGACCTCCACAGCCGCAGGTGCCGTTACCTCATGTGGAGAGCACCCATTTCCTTAGTCAGCAGGAGAGCCAATCACGGCCGCCCGGCCGGCTCTTTGAAGATGACACGGCAGATTGGATGAAGTTATTTTCGAGAGCATCTGCCCCCAGGGACGACACACTAGGGCTAAAAATACACACACTCATACACTCTCTCGCACGCTGGGAGGGCACTGACGTCCGGCACTACAAAAGCAGAGTCATGAGCACGTATGGCAGAGGTGGTCAGGATCACTCCCAATGTGCATTGCCCCGCACAAAACTCAGACACACACACACACACATACACACACACCATCCTTTCCTTTGCTTCCTCACTGTGCATCTCTCAATGTAAGAAATCCAATTTTGGTGTCGTCCCTTAAGCCTGGAGTTGAAATTGAACACAGCAGACAAAACTGTGGAGCCCTAGGGTTAACCCTCAGCCTAGTCCCTTGTCTCCACCCACAAGCCTCTGGGAGGGATGATCACTCATGAACAGGACTGACTGGAGTCACTGGATCTACTGTTTGGTACTGTTGCTTTCCCTTACAAGTACAGACTGATGAGCTCAATAATCAGGAGAGTAGCTGTGTGTGTGTGTGTGTGTGTGTGTGTGTGTATCAATAATTAAATCACACCCCAGCCGTCCCTCATTGTGAGCGAACCGCCCTGATTATTGAGGCTGACACAGACTTCAGTCTGATTTGACAATATTCACGCATCAGTAGGGTAGTCAGCAGCCTGGGCACACCAGACAGCTGGACTGTCACTGAAACCAAAGAAAAATGAATTTAATACTGAAATATGAATTTGTGGTTAACAAGTGCTAAAAAGCTTCTTAATTCTCCTGCATTTAGGTCTGTACAAGCCAATCTCTGAAAGCATTACTCTACAAACATTGAAGGGCTGTCAGTACAGTACAGGCCTAGCAGAAAAGGTCTAAGCATTGGGTAACATTGCAGAATATTAATATTCAAATATTTGAATATTAGTATTTTAAAATACTATTTTTTTATATTTTAAACATTTGTTTTTTAAAAGATATATCTTTGCATGTGCTGCCATATTGTTGACTCAGTTGGTATTATCACGTACACAAGCAGCTTATTGTTGGTCTGTGACCTTATAGTGCACTTAAACTTGCAGTGAGCTCAACACACACACAGACACACACACACATTGTGTGTATAGAGATGGGAGATAGGGAGATACAGTAGGCTATGTTTATAGATGCTTGGGTGTTTCTGTTCATTTATTAAGTGTGTGTGTGTGTGTGTGTGTGCATGTTTACCAGTCCAAGGTGTTTTGAGGAGACGGCCCCCCTCACTAGCTTGAACAGATGGTTCCCAGGGTTTGCTGATGGGACGCAGCCAATAAGAGCCCAGCACTGTGGGCCCCTCTGTCACTTCAGCTGTGTCATAAAATGAAATGTCAGTCCCTGCAAACAACCCAACACTAACACTAGTGTTTAGTTTCCCTGCAAACAACCCAACCTATGTTAGTTCACTGCAAACAACCAAACTAACATAGTTTAGTTCCTGCAAAAAACACTAAACTAGTGTTTAGTTCCACTGCAAGCAGCCAACACTAACACTAGTGTTTAGTTTCCACTGCAAGCAGCCCAACACTAACACTAGTGTTTAGTTTCCACTGCAAGCAGCCCAACACTAACACTAGTGTTTAGTTTTCACTTATAATGACATTTCTGGTCCTGCAAGCAAGTTTTTACTTGAAATGAAATCTGTGGCCCTGCATTGCAAGCAAGATACTGGATGCTAATGCTAGTGCTTAAGGTTAGCTTGTGCTGGTGCTTTGTTTTAGTTCAAAATGAAATTTCTGGCCGTGCCAACAAGATGCTGGATTTTAATGCTATGGATACTGGATGCTAATGTCTTTAGTGTTAGCTTAAAGTTACATCAGATTTCCATCTCTGCTTGCAAGCCAATGCACTCTGTTAGCATTGGCATCAGCAGTCTTGGTGAACCGGTAGCTGGTAGAACTGGGACTAACACTGGTGTGTGGTGCAGTCATCTTTCAATCAGGACTAGGTAAGACTGTCACAACTAGACAGTGATTTTATCTGGAAATAGATCTGATTGTTAGGAGGAAATGTGGCCATTGCGTCTAATTCAGATACCAACTTGGCGTAACTCCAAAGCACATTCTGGGCCCCTCACGAAGCTTCAAATTAAATCCGGCCACTGACAGGCTTGTCTGTGTGTGTGTGTGTGTGTGTGTGTGTGTGTGTGTGTGTGTGTATGAGTGTGTGTGAGAGAAAGGAAGGTGAGCGTGTTTGCGAACAGTGTGTGAGTGTGTGGAGTGTGTGAGCAAGCATGCTGAACCTTTATCAGGCCCAGGCCTCTCTCTGTTGCTCCCTGAGACTAACAGATGGTACCAGTGGGCCACACACACACACACACACACACCACACACACACACACACACACACACACACATACTGCTCTGCACCCTACTGACACTTAATCAGATCTCTGGAAAGCTGTGACCAAGTGATGTCAGAAGCGTCAGGAACTTGTTGACGTGTTTGGGGTTTGATCAAAGGTGTTGCTGCACTGATATGGAAAAAGGCTTCATACGCAGATCTAGCTAACGGCCCCAGGAGCTGACAGACACGGTGTAATTCAATACTTCAGAACGAGGACAGGTGGTTTTCAAACAAACAATTATTCCAGCAGTCGTGCGTACTTGAAAGGAATATTACCCAACATTAAGCAAGTTAATGGTTAATACAGACTAATCCATCTCCACAGCAGGAACGCGGAATGTGTTTGGAGGTGTAGATCAGCGCCAGTCTTCAATCGAACGGCCAGTAGCCTACTGCACTCGAAGCGTCCAAGCACTATTGGCTAGGAAGCACGGGCTGTAGTACTTCTTGATGTAGTTGGCTTCTCTGTGCTGGGATGAGGGCTTTGAGACACTAGTTACAACCCTACAATTATGTCTCATTACTCACACCTTTGAAGTGGTGCTATTATATGTGTGTATCAGTGAGAGTGATGAGCAGGGTGTGTGTGTGTGTGTGTGTGTGGTGAAGGCTGTCCTGGTCTTCCTCTATGTGAGTGTGAGTGTGTGTGTGTATGTTAAAGGCTGTTCTGATGTATGTGTATCAGTAAGAGTGCAGAGCAGTGTGTGTGTGTGTTTGTGTGTGTTAAACGCTGCTCTGCTGTGTGTGTATCAGTGAGAGTGAGGACAGAGCACTCGTATGTGTGTGTGTGTGTGTGTGTGTGTGTGTGTGTGTGTGTGTGAGCACAAGCTGTTAGATGATCATCAGATCCAGGACCAGTTCTCTCCTAACAGACCCTGTGTGTGTGTGTGTATGTGTGTATGTGTATGTGATACTGATCGTCAGTTTTGAGAATAGAGAATCAGTCTTATTGGCCAAGTGAATTTGATCTCACAGTGAACACACAGTGAGGTGAAGCACACACTAACCCAAGGCAGTGGGCTGCCTGCTACCGCAGCACCCGGGGAGCAGTGAGGGGTTAGGTGCCTTGCTGAAGGGAGCAGTGAGGTTTAGGTGCCTTGCTGAAGGGAGCAGTGAGGGTTTAGGTGCCTTGCTGAAGGGAGCAGTGAGGGGTTAGGTGCCTTGCTGAAGGGAGCAGTGAGGGGTTAGGTGCTTGCTGAAGGGAGCAGTGAGGGGTTAGGTGCCTTGCTGAAGGGAGCAGTGAGGGGTTAGGTGCCTTGCTGAAGGGAGCAGTGAGGGGTTAGGTGCCTTGCTGAAGGGAGCAGTGAGGGGTTAGGTGCCTTGCTGAAGGGAGCAGTGAGGGGTTTAGGTGCCTTGCTGAAGGGAGCAGTGAGGGGTTAGGTGCCTTGCTGAAGGGAGCAGTGAGGGGTTAGGTGCTGCTGAGGGGCAGTGAGGGTTAGGTGCCTTGCTGAAGGGAGCAGTGAGGGGTTTAGGTGCCTTGCTGAAGGGAGCAGTGAGGGGTTAGGTGCCTTGCTCAAGGAACAGTTAGGGTTAGGTGCCTTGCTGAAGGGAGCAGTGAGGGGTTAGGTGCCTTGCTGAAGGGAGCAGTGAGGGGTTTAGGTGCCTTGCTGAAGGGAGCAGTGAGGGGTTAGGTGCCTTGCTGAAGGGAGCAGTGAGGGGTTAGGTGCGTTGCTGAAGGGAGCAGTGAGGGGTTAGGTGCCTTGCTGAAGGGAGCAGTGAGGGGTTTAGGTGCCTTGCTGAAGGGAGCAGTGAGGGGTTAGGTGCCTTGCTGAAGGGAGCAGTGAGGGGTTTAGGTGCCTTGCTGAAGGGAGCAGTGAGGGGTTAGGTGCCTTGCTGAAGGGAGCAGTGAGGGGTTTAGGTGCCTTGCTGAAGGGAGCAGTGAGGGGTTTAGGTGCCTTGCTGAAGGGAGCAGTGAGGGGTTAGGTGCCTTGCTGAAGGAGCAGTGAGGGGTTAGGTGCTTGCTGAAGGGAGCAGTGAGGGGTTAGGTGCCTTGCTGAAGGGAGCAGTGAGGGGTTAGGTGCCTTGCTGAAGGAGCAGTGAGGGGTTTAGGTGCCTTGCTGAAGGGAGCAGTGAGGGGTTAGGTGCCTTGCTGAAGGGAGCAGTGAGGGGTTAGGTGCCTTGCTGAAGGGAGCAGTGAGGGGTTAGGTGCCTTGCTGAAGGGAGCAGTGAGGGGTTAGGTGCCTTGCTCAAGGGAGCAGTGAGGGTTAGGTGTCTTGCTCAAGGAGCAGTGAGGGTTAGATGTCTTGCCCAAAGGAGGAGTCAGGGGTTAGGTGCCTTGCTCAAGGAAGCAGTGAGGGTTAGGTGTCTTGCCCAAGGGAGCAGTCAGGGGTTAGGTGCCTTGCTGAAGGGAGCAGTTAGGGGTTAGGTGCCTTGCTCAAGGAAGCAGTGAGGGTTAGGTGTCTTGCCCAAGGGAGCAGTCAGGGGTTAGGTGCCTTGCTCAAGGGAGCAGTGAGGGGTTAGGTGTCTTGCTCAGGGGAGCAGTGAGGGTTTAGGAGCCTTACTCAAGGGAGCAGTGAGGGGTTAGGTGCCTTGCTCAAGGGACCAGTGAGGGGTTAGGTGCCTTGCTCAAGGGCACTTCTGCCGTGAATGTACTAGTCAGGATCAAACTGTTCCAAGCCCAAAGCCCTAACCAGTAGGCCACGGCTGCCCCTTATCTTGCAGACCCACTGTGTGTGCTCCAGCCCCCCCCCATGTGTGTGTGTGTGTCTGTAAGAGTGATTATCAGGTCCAGACTCAGTGCTCTTGTTTCTGAACCCTGTGTGTGACCATTTATGCTTATAGTGTTTCTCTCTTTTGTCTTGAGAGTCTCACACAAGTCTTAGATTGTTGTCTACAGCGACACAGACAACAATAACAAACAACAGCACATTGTTAACAAAAGTACTCGGCTAAAATCTAAAATCTATAACTTCGACGTCAGTGTTCATCAGACATCCATTCAGCACCCAGCCAGCACTCGTGTTTGCTCTGTCCCAGCTCCTCCGCCCTCACCTCCAGGGAGGCTGATAAAATTGATTCAGACATGTGTCAGCGCTTGGAGCCGACAGAGACGAGAGTAAAAAATATCCACTGTCGGTCACAGGGGGGACACAAAGTGGAGCGCTGTGCTGTGTTGCGAAGGAACTGGAACAGTCCGGAATGTAGCACACTCACACTCAATCCCACAGTGCCTTGCAACAGTTCTGCAGTGCTCCGTGTGTCACCCCTCTTGAAGAAACACTTAAATTCACGTAATGACTATATAATACTGTACGTTATGAACATATAGAGTGTTTATGTAAGGTATATATGTGTCGTTTACTGTATGGTGGATAGTATAGTTTGATATTCACTGTTGTCCTGACTATGTTCTCCATGTGCCCTTTCAGCCTTGAGAACTAGTGATGATTTTTGTGGTGGTGTCATAAAGTCCTCATCATAATATGGGACTCAGAGATTAACCTTTGTTCTGTTTTAGACGTGAAACAGCACTAGTATTCACTGTAGTGGTCATTTGATTCATGTACACTGTCCATTTGCATATCGTGTAACTTCTCATCACAATGCAAGACGCTCTCTGTGTGTGTGTGTGTGTGTGTGTGTGTGTGTGGCGTGCGTGTGTGTGTGTGTGAGAAGTCAGGACACACAGAGTGGGGGGACAACCTGCTCACTCAGCAGAGCATACAGAGGCACACGAGTCTGAAAGGGACACACACACACACTCACACACACACATACACACACACACTCACACACACACACACACACACACACACACAAACACAAACACACACACACAACACACACACACACACACACACACAAACACAACACACATACACAGCTCCTTGGATTGCCTCTTAACAGCATGAATGTGGGACACAGATGATGGGTGATTGAAGAGAGGGACTACACAGTGTGATGGATGTTTTGCCACTCTGGGCCCTTATCTGTTGTTGACATGCATGTGTATCTGGACAGTGTGTTTGCATGCGTGTGTATCTGGACAGTGTGTTTGTCGCTGAGTGGAGCTTTAAGGGAATCCCTTCCCTTCCCTTTCATGAAGAACACAACCAATCCCAGACTGCTAACTAATTTAGTCCTTAGAGATGCAACCGGGCCCTGCTAGCTGCAATATTAATGTGTAGTTTCCATTTAGTGTTGCCTTAAATTATTTATTTTGCTCCATCTGACATCTCATCACCTCACCTGGGAGATGTACTGTATAGAACTAGACTGACGTCTCATCACCTCACCTGGGAGATGTACTGTATAGAACTAGACTGACGTCTCATCACCTCACCTGTTAGATGTACTGTATAGAACTAGAGATTTGTATCATTCTTTATCACTTTACCACAAATCAGTATTTAGAATTAGTACTTATACAGAGGTGACAAAGTGATGGTATTATTATTGTTGTTGTTGTTAATAACAACAACAACAACAATAATAATAATAATGAATAACAACAGTAGTGATAGAAGCTGTAATAAAGTAGTGGCAAATGTTGTCTTCAGTACCCTGCCATTTCCTCTCAGTTATACACTCACTCTAAGGAGTGTTTACATCTTCCCAGAGGTGTCAGAGGCGACTGGATGTACGATCGGGGCATTTGTTATTTAGCATCGTGCATCAGTGAAGTTACGGTCGACACGGCAGAGCCTGCCTCAGTAAAACATTCGGGCTCTCCAGAGATGCGCAGTAGAATCTTAATTCCTTCCCCTCGCCTAAATTAGAATAGCCTTTTGCAGGGATTTGAGGGTTTTAATCAAGGCCTTGCTCTGAAGCTCACTTAAGAATATTGCAGTAGGATGAAAGTAATCCTTCATCTGGTATCACGTCTTCTAGGCAAAACATACAGAGATTAGAGACCTCAACATCAACATTTAGGGTATGGCTGATGGTTGTTTTCGATGAAGATTTACAGTAATGTTTTGTTTGTTTTGCTGTCTGTGACCTGTTCTAGTAGCGATTTGTTTGTGTGTCCAGTTGGTGTCTGTGTCCTTTGTTGGGATGACAGTCATTCACTGTGCAGGTGTCTGTGTCCCTGAAAGGCATCTGATGTCTTTGTCCTTTTTGCAGGTGAGGGGAGGATCTTAGTGACGTCCCTTTAAGATGACACTGAGGGGGGAATCCTAGAGGCGTCCCTTTAAGATGACACGGACAGATCCTCCTGACATACTGGCATCCACGCTGTACCAAGACATCAGCATTGGTCCCTCCAGCGGGCCCTCCATGTCATTCAGCTCTTCCAAGCAATGTGACTCACAGATGATTGGCACGCTGGAGCACAACAACACCCACGAGGTCATCAACAAGAGACACTGCCGCAGCTTTGACTTCATCGAGTCCCTCGATGACCCCAGGTCTCTTTCCATGGACTTCACCTACGGGGGCGATCGGCCGACAGGCAGCAAAGATGGCGTCTGGAATGGTCTCGGCCAGCCTGGACACCTTCGCTTCTCTTCGCCAGACTTGTTCAACACAAAGCTTCCAGCTCAGCAGGGCGTCACAGAAACCAGCGCTGGGGCAGAGGCCGCCAGGACTGATGGGAAGGGTAAGAGTCGGTCCAAGAGCGCCCCGCGTGTCCGTGCTACGCTCACACCGGTGCCGATTGCAGTGTCGCCCCCGTCTGCACGTAGGGTGAGGGACAGCCAGCGAGCCGCCTCGGTTGATTCCCAGAGGAGATCTGACACGTCCAGCTCGTGTCGGGAGCCTCGGGAGGCCTCTCACTACCCCAGCCGGGCGCTGGTGAACGAGGTGCATCCTATCAAATTGCAGCCACACGCGCCCCTGTATGTGTCCGACTGTTTTGAGGAGCCTAAGGCGGACAAGCCGAGCACGAGTCCACACGTCCGCTGCCGTGTGGACATCAAGCCTGATGCCGCAGTGCTCCAGCACAACGCCAGACGGCCTCCCGCCCCGAGAGTCGACCCTGCCTGGCAGCGCTACTCCACGTCAGGCCTCACCAGCCTCTCAGTGCCCAGGGGGCAGGCGGGCACCTCCCGAACACCAACGCCCACCGAGTGCTACGGGGTGGACTACAGGCAGGTGTACGCCTACCCACCCTGCGTGCCCGGCACCTACGTGCACCCGGCGGAGGTGCCGCTGGGCCGGCTGCCCTCCCCACGAGACCCTCGAGACCTGCTGGGCAGGGAGTACCGCACCCTGTCCACTCCAAACATCCCCACCAAGTTCTTCTATACGGAGGACCCGTGCAGGTACCCAGTGCAGCCCCCGGGCCGGGCCTGCTACCAGGATGACCAGTACAGTTTTACCAGCAGCACTAGTCACATCCCCTCCCTTAACGGTCAGTGCCCACAAGACCCGCGTGTCCGCTGGGTCCAAACTCTACCACTGAGACCCTGTTACCCTGAGGTCAAGGTCCGGCGCGACCCGGCGGACACTTTTTATAACAGACCCTACTCCGTGAGCGAGCCAGTCCCGCACTACATGCCCGCGCCCCATGCTCGGGGCTACTACCGAGATGACCCCAGGGGGTACCCCTACATGTCTGACCCTTCCAAGATCTTCTACACGCGGCCGTGCCATTCGGTGGTGGACTACAGTGTTCCGGGGAGGCCGTACTACACGGAGGGTCGGCACCAGCCCCGCATGTCCCAGGTGTTTTCAGATTCCGACTGGCAGCGGTCGAGTATATCAGGGTTCTCCAGCCACTACGCGTCCTCGCAGGCCACACCGCAGCGGGCAAGGCCGGACCCCTCCTTCACTCCCTGGTACCCCAATGACTTCAGCGAACCCAGGCTCGCCGCTGACATCAGGCACTACTCCAAGTCCTGGGACAACATCCTGACTCCGCACATGGAGCGGGAGCAGGAGAGGGAGCAGGCCTTCCTGCGAGGCCGGAGCTACGAGAATCTCTTGAACCACCCGAGGCACGCCCCGGCCCCAGCCCCGGCAGAGATCAGGCAGCAGCCGGTCATTGTGAACCTGTCGAGTTCACCCCGTCGTTACGCGGCGCTCTCACTCTCGGAGAACTCTCTAGAAAAGTGCCACAGTGACAGTGCCAGGAGCAGCATGAGCCGTCATTGGTACGTCACCCCTGAGATCACCATAACCGACAACGACCTCCGTGCTGCAAACCACCGGAAGAGAGAGGGCGCCGCTGGGACCTCTGTGAGCTGGGGAGTGTCCAACGGGGTACGGACTGCTCCTTCAGTGGTCAGTCACCAGCAGTCGACAGTGAGCATGCCGGACGTCACCAAGGACAGGAAAAACAACAACTACTCTCTGCAGCAGAGTCTGGAACAGCTGGACGAGCTTTTAGCCGACTTGGTCATCGACTACAAGCCTCCGACCAGCCGGCGTCCCAGCGAGGACCTCATCGATCAGCTCAAACAGCTGATCAGTGACGACGACCTAAAGGAGGTCAAACCAACATTGTTTGGCTCGGACGACCAGCTGCTCTTGAACACTCAGGACTCCTCTTCAAAGACGAGCCCGGACACACCCAAGGACCCAGACAGCGGCTGCGACGGGATGCAACCCAGCCTGGACGAGTTCTCCCTCAACCACAGTCCCGACGAGGACAACTCCATGACCTGCTCCAACAGCAAGTGTGGCCGCAAAGAGACGCTGTTCAACGCCTGCCTGTATTTCAAGTCCTGTCACAGCTGCTACACCTTTTACTGCTCACGAAACTGCCGCAGGGAGGACTGGGACCTTCACAAGGAGAACTGTCTGTACGGTCGCATCAGCAGTGTGTGTCGGCACATTCTTAAGCATTGTAGGGAGACCCCAGACATCCACAAGGCCTTCTCCCGCATTGCCAAGGTGGGCTACCTATCCCGGGGAAGAGGGGTCCTGTTCCTGGGGTTCCCCAACTCAGGTTCTGCAGAGAACTTCATGAAAGTGGGTCTGGAGAGCCTCTTGATGTCGCCAACGTATTTGTCTCTCCGAGAACTTGACAGCTTCAAGGACAACCTGGGGGAGTACTGCAAAGAGCTGCAGGAGGCAGGGAAGGAGTACGACCCCAACGAATGTTTCCTCTTGAACGTGTCCATCGCTGTCGGAGAGCTAGTGCCTAACAAACCCTCCCCTAGGGTCCAGACGCCCACCGTTCGTAAGTATGCCAAGGTGTCACTGGCCTCCTCCAGCCCAGACAAGAAGGTCTACAGGAAGGACAATGACATGGAGACGCTGATCCTCACGCCTCCGCCAGGGACGTCCGACATCGACAACGGTGGAGAGGAGGGCAGGAAGGCACGGGAGATCTGCTTCATCAACATCCAGAAGGAGCTACGGACGCGTGGCGTCTTCCTGCGCCACGAGTACCCACACATCTATAAGCAGCTGTGCGAGTTTGTGGAGACTAACAAGAGATTCACTCCCACCACCATCTACCCAGTGGACAAGCGCACAGGCAAGCAGTTCATGTGCATGATCATGGCCGCCTCGGAACCCAGAGCGCTGGACTGGGTCAGAACGCCACATCTCCTAGATGACATCATATGAGCCCGGAACACTGGACTGGGTCAGAGCACCACATCTCCTAGAAGACGTCATATGAGCCTGGACCACTAGACTGGGTCAGAACATATCTCTTAGATGACGTCACATGAGTCCAGATCATGGGACACGCTCAGATATCCCACAATTCTCTGCATCTTCTCTATGATGTATTACATGTGCATAATTTAACAAACTTATTTATAATTCCTGTTTTTAGATGCAATGTATTTTGCTACAGAATATATATCTATAGCCATATATCTATTTGCCAGCGTGTCACCTACTACCATTGGGTGATAACTACTTGTAGAATGCAAATTACAAACTAGCTGTACAATTCTCAAATAAGGCTAATGATTAATTCTTGAAGTGGAATTATTTTCTTGGTTATGTAAGCTTTTTATAATTACTTGCTTTACAGCACAGCACATGGCTTTAGGAAAAGATCCAATTTTCCCATCTGGTGTTGTTACTCTCCAAAATGAATGGCTTTGACTTCTCTATTCTGAGGTAAATGGAAATGCATGTGTGATGCATGCACGTGAGATGCACTTTGACATTCCTCCGTGTGTTATACAGTATTTATTATGAAATACTATATTTTCAGACCACTGAAATATTTGGCTGATTGAAGCAGAAAATGATTGGGGAAAATGTGATCAGTTTCTACAACAAAGAGAAGCTGGGGGAATCAGCTCTCAAAGTAATTACGACCCTCTGAAGTTTAACTCTTGCTTTCAGCATTTTCTGTTTTGATTTTGTGCTTCTAATGGTTGAGGAAAAGAAGTGTAAAATATACATGATACATGAACTAAACAGTCACATTTTCTGTGGTAAGTATTCAGTACAAGCAGTGTTGTTGCTACTATGAGCACTTGGTATCTCACTCTCCTCCATGTTCCCACCAGTGTGCTCTTACGGTCTATATTCAGCCTGTTTCTCCTGTGGATTATTTAGATTAGATTTAATACAGCAAGTCTAACTTAACACTACGGAGACTACTAATCTTACCATGGCGCTCTTACAGGAAGTATTCTGAAGGAGCAATGCGCTGAACTATGTCTGAGGGCAGATTTAACAAGGCTGAAGTTGGGTGGACCATTCCAGGTGAAAGCACTGAACTGTGCC
The DNA here is from genome assembly GCA_015244755.2 of Tenualosa ilisha. Lineage (NCBI taxonomy): Eukaryota > Metazoa > Chordata > Actinopteri > Clupeiformes > Clupeidae > Tenualosa > Tenualosa ilisha. The sequence goes on from PYXC01001311.1 coordinate 606,421, forward strand.
ATACTGAATGGAGAGAAGTGACCTTTATGTTTGTAAAGTGCTGATGTCTTTGAGTTGTAACCCTTGCAAATAGAGTTGCTTAGCAACAGGTCTTGTCCTTTCTCTGTGACTTGCCACAGTACAGCCTAAAGTAATTCAGTATGCGACCGCTTTGACAAAACCAATATAGGAATTTATGGGGTGTGAGTTGTCCATCATCAGAGATTCAGTTAATTTTAGTGACATCGAGTTTCAATGTAAAAACATGATCAAAAGATATGTATGAAAAACATAAAATATTTAAAATGCTTAATGCTTTATATTTAGCTTGAGAAACAAGTGAGAATATATTTTTATTTTTAAGGCTTAACATGGAAGGCAATACTTTGGAAATATTTTTATGACTGAGAAATTAACAGAATGTTTGTAACAGTGACTGGATGACGGAGGTTTGGACAGTCATTGGTTTGTAATATGTGCATTTCACTTCAAACCCAAGTTAAGCTGTGTTGTATAGTCATGTGGTCCAAAGGTGTACTGTACTTAGAGTTAATGCCGTATGTTTTCATCCTGATATATTTGTTTCGTTTCATTTTTCAGTATTGTTTGTATTTGTTTTCAACCAAATTTGTACGTAGTCAATAAATGTCATGCATTTCTTTTCATAAAATAAAAATGCACAAAACACAAATTCTTCTTCATGTCTTCAATAAAATATGTTAACATATGATTTTTACATTAACCCTATGCTACACTTGCAGTTGGTCTTTTTTCAGACATTAACTCTATGCTAATGCTAACTATTAGCTAACCCTTAGTCATTTCCAGATGGCATAAACAGAAGGAGCCAAAAGGACAGTCACCACAGGCTGGAATGACAACATTCATTGTTCTCCCTATGTCACCCGCCGACCACTTGCTCCTCTAAGGAACGTCATCTAGCACGGCCAACGCCTTGCGCAGGTAAATCCAGACTCTTCTCATGTTTGGTTCCACGCTGGTGGAATGACCTTCCAACTGCTACCAGATCAACTGATACCCTCTCCACCTTCAAGAAACTCTTGAAGACCCAGCTCTTCCAAGAATATCTCCTGGCTTAAATTTTGAGAATGCACTTAACGTCTTATACTTAATTTCTCTCTTATACTGCACTTTTTATTACACTATTGCACTCTCAATTTAAGTGCAGTTTTTATGTTAGCAATATGCACTCTTTGTTAGTTTCTTTCATTGTGTTGTAGCTTGAATGTTATCCTCTTTTGTAAGTGGCTTTGAATAAAAGCGTCTGCTAAATGCTTAAATGTAATGTAATGTAATTGTCACAGGAGAGACACACATCAAGACCCTCAGAAGGCCTGCCTGAACAATACACACATCAGCACACACATATGCACACACACCCATGCACAGGCATGTACATGCATGAGCAGTGATAGGCAGGAGCTGAAGAAGCAGCATTGCACTGTAGCAATTAAAATCTGAGATAAAGATGGTGTCTTTGGAGGAAAATCAAAGCCCTCTATGGTTCACAGTTAGTTATCGCCATCTACTGGTAAAACATGAAACCGCAGCACTACCTGTATGATGCAGTCCTCTTGTGTTCTCCAGTTACATCAGCATAACTCATATCCCGAGTGAGGGATGAATTACAAAAGAAGCACAACACAAGGCTGCCGTACAATCTTTTGCTACTCTGCTACTGATTCCTGTGTCACATCTTTATTTATTTATTTGTTTGTTTGTTTCGTTTAAAGTTTTCATTTCCATCAACTGCATCACATAATTTTAAGGATTTTTGGATTGATAGGTTGTATGTGGCATTCATCAGTACATAACCTAACATGCATAGCAACGGGGGCCGGCAACCATTTGGCATGTAGTGTCTTGTTCCTCCAATCAACAGACCATATTTTTACGATGCATAATTATAAAACATGATGACATTTTTTGAAGGTAAAAAACAAATGAATCATTCTATTAATCCAAATGAATAATCCTAAATTTCGTACATAACAATGCACGCTACTGGATGACTTGCACAACGGGAAACGCAATCACTCATTTCGGGTTTGTGGAAATATGGATTTTTTTTATAGCCAAGTTCCCAGCAAGCACACAGCACTTCTACCCATCTATCCAAGAGGGATGCCCGAATACCTGGACTGCCGGGGCTTTTTGCCATAACTGATGAGCGATCTTTGGCGTAATACTGCGCTGAGATTCATTTCGTGGAAAAATGTTTAAAGCCCGTAGGGTGCATTACCTTCACCCTACAGAAGACGCACCCTCCAGCAACCAATGGCTGTTCACCAGCAGATGAGACTGAACTTTCTTCTATCTCCCATGTGATATTTAGTCTCACCTCTTATAGATGTTCATGATACCACACACCTATGCAGTTGAGGAACTTAATACATAAGTCTAAGCGCACAAACCACTTTCACATCACCCAGAACAAGTCACGGGTTTGATGCCATGTAAACGCTCAGTATGGCTGACATCACCATCTAGTGGCTAAACAAAAATCTGCAGTTTTCCAAATGCATGGCATGAGAACTGTGGCCTAATGCATTTTTGCATATGCAATACTTTGTGCAAAGCGTCTGAAACCCATCCAGTGCGCTCCAAGGTGGGCAGACACTTTCTGCTTCATCCAGTCACTGCTGTTTGGTTGTGATGTGTGTTAAGCGCTGGAATACACCATTTGAATTCAACTTGGCTTTTAGCCCTCCCTCTGTTCGCTTTCTGACGGTACGACGGTACAGCCTACAGACTGACTCCTGACACAGTGGTAGAACTAACGAGAAACTGAGCGGAAGCACTTAACATAGCCTAGCTATGTAATTCAGCCTTTCAGGTCAGTTTGAGTCCAGAGACATGCATCCAAATGTACTTTTCTCTCTTATATCTTTGTATAGTCCTCCATCTGTGCCTGTGGCTGATGTTACAGATGATATGGGCAAATCGGAGATCATGTCATCCATACCTAATGTAATTTAACATAATGTAACATAACACTATGTTTTGATTGACATTACATTGTTAGTTTGAATTAATGCAATTACAACTAAGTTTCATAAATGTTAAATGTTTCAAATTTAGTTGACTAACACTAGTATGGGCCTAGTCAGGGCAATTATGTGTCTGCATAGGGTAGTTATGAGCCTACTCAGGTACTCAGGGCAGTAAAGGGCCTACTTAGGGCAGTTATGGGCCTACCCACGGCAGTTATAAGCCTTCATAGGGCAATTATGAGCCTACTCAGGGCAGTTATGGGCATACCAACTACCTTGGGCAGTTCTCCAGTGTTGCGGAGTGTTGGGATGATTTGAAGGGGTTTTTTTTTACAGCCCTGCCTGTTCGACAGGTGTTGTTGAATGAATTTACAGTAATCAGAGAGTGAAGAAGATTTTGAGTAATTCAGTAAAAAGGGTTTTAAAAGCATCTCATACGCCTCATTTAAAATGGGGGCATTTGGTACTGAAAATAATGGACCAATGAAAAAAGTGAAACCAAGTGTGGCACATTAGATAGGCAGGCAGACAGACAGAAACAGTGAGAGAAAGAGAAACCCCAACCAAATTAATGTTTCACTTAGAAGAATGGGAAAGGAAAACAACTGACAGTAGAACTGAAACTACTGTTAGCTGTGCCATCGTAATTTGAAACCATCTGAAATTTCATAGTGCAATAAGTTTCAACATTTAAGTCGGTGTAGATTCTCATTCATCCAGGTCATGGTAGTCAAAGGTCATTGGAGTCAAAGTGCTAAGTTGTATGCAACTGGGCTTCTTTTTTTGTCAAGCTCCAAAAAAAGCCTAGTTGCATAGAAATTAGAGCTTTGATTTCCACATTTAATTTTGGGAAATTCTTAGTCCCAAATGGGCATTAAAAACCAAAACTTGGATTAGCTGCTGAATGTTGTGAATGTTCACAGCAGCTTCAACTCTATGTTTAACTCCACAGGTTCCATTAGTCCTACCTGGTCCATGCGCATGCGCGTGACGAAGGTCTCCTCGTGATGACAGCTAGCTTCGTCAGACGAGAGGCTTGAGGTTTGTAGCTAGCGAGATAGGGGTGGCTGGCTAATGTTAGCTAGCACGGTGGTTTGCTTTCTCCATCAATTATCCTAGAGGACACGACACAGACAGTTGAAAACCCCACTGCAAGACAGCCGTAATACCAACACGTCTCGGGAAAAGCGAAAGGCATTTCACTCGGTAAGTAGGTGAAGTCTTTGCACGTCAGTAGGCAATGGAATGTAGCTACACAGCTAAACAAATTAGCCAATGCTACGGCTCTTGCTATCTAAACAAATGCGCACAGAGCCCATGTTAACGTAATAAAGTTAAGCTGGGTAGGTGTACGACAAGATTCTGTGATAAGCTCCGAAGCTAGTTTTGTCAGAGGAGATTGCTTCTCTGTTTAACCCTAATTAGAAATTGCAGGCGGATACTGCAGTCAAGTCAGCTATTTTCTTCGTTCCGTAACCTTAACGTTAGTTCGCATGAAGCTAGCCAGCTAATTAACTAGCCCCTTTGAACCGTTTACTGTATTTGAATGATATATTGGTTGTGTTTTGCAAGCCATATACACCTGGCTAACGGAGGGGTCTGAGTAAATGCGATTGTTTAAAGTGAAAGGATAGCCTGAGTTAGTAGTTGCCCTAGGCTTCATTTGAAACGTCAACACCCCACTAACACAACTACTTGTCCATTTGTCCTCTGTCATATTTCATAGATGTTATTAAAACAGTCCCAAACAACAGAGAGGTTGGTTGCCACTTGTTTTCATAAACTACACAAGATAAGCTAATGTTAGCTATCTCGCGCTATGACTGAAGCTCGTTTTGCCCGAAACCCTTCAACGTCAGCCGACGCCTGAATTAAGTGATGTGACCAATTATCTCGTTTGTATACTATTTAATTCAGCACGTCTTCATAAGGACAAAAATTGTTAACAAAAAAAAGTTTACAATGATAGATTCTCCAGGCACAGAAAAGGAAAAACAGATAACATGCTAACATTAGCCAGATTATGATTTGGATTGAAGCGCCAGAATCGCAGAGCCAGTCAGCCGACGTCAGTCAGATTGTTTACCAAACTGTTTGCCAAACTATAGAAAAAAGAAATAAGTAAAATCCGTGTAATGCTGTATTTTTTTTTACGACGGATCTGTTGATGTACTGAAATTCGTGTTGAAATGAAATCAAGACTTAATTTGTCCAATGAAACCTTTTGTTTACCTTTGCAAATAATACTGCAGGTGTAAGAGCGCAGTAGTCTGCACTTAGCCGGTTTCGCTAAACTGAATACGCTGATTATTGTAGTTTTTCTTTGTTATGGAAGAACGGCCTTTTGTGTATTTACAGTTACCTAGATAACAACTAGTTATTGCTGTGACCAGACCAGTTTACCATAGTCCGACTGCTTTCTTTTTTTCACTGTGTGACGACCAGCCATAGTGGTAACATACCATTTCATGACATGCATGTTTGTGTATATACGTCCGTTTGCACTCCAGTCTTGGGGCTTACAAATCCTGCCAAATCTCCAGTATCTCTTGTGTTTGGTTTCCAAACAGCTGTGCTTACACACACACACACACACACACACACACACACACTCTGTGAGTGGTGTGAAGCCCCACTGTAGAGGCGTCTGAGAGTCCTGACCTCCGTCTCCATTACGTGGTAGAGTCCAGTGTTGGACATGGGCCATGGCTCATGACTTTGGCTGTGTGTGAATGAACGCACACTGGAACAGCACTGTCCAGGGACTCTGGAATCAGGCTGATGGAGGACCTGCCATTGATTTAGTGTGTAACACTTTGTCAAAGCTCATAGTGTGGTAGACCCTGTGTCAAAGCACTCACTGTGTATAGGACCCAACTGTAGCATAGTGTGGACAGCAGCAGAAGTGTGTGTGTGTGTTGATGGACAGGGTCTTAATTAAGGTGCATGTTGATTGCATCATTACAGAAAAAGCTTGTTTCCTGTCAGTTGCTGTCTTGGTCTCTGAGTTTCAACAGAGTTGCATCAGCAGAGTGCCTCGTAGCTGTGGGTAATCATGCTTTACTGATGTTGATTACTCAGAGTCTCTGCTCAACACACAGACCTCAGCTGAACATGATTAGGCTTTCCTGCCGTATGGCTCCAGAGTGGAGTTGAGTGGAAGGGTAATGTACTACACTGTAATGCTCTGTAGTGTGTGTGTGTACACGTGTGCACAGACACCTGTTATATACAGTGCTGGAGGATTATGTTAGTGGACATGAGCGCTTCTGCATTATACTATGTTGAAGGATGGAGAGGATGCAGTGTGTGTCTGTGTGTGTGTGTGTAAGGACTCCTGCATTGCACTGTGCTGGAGGATGGAGAGGATGCAGTGTGTGAGGGAGTGTGAGAGAATGTGAGAGGGTGTGAGAGTGAGCATTCCTGCAGTATTTAGTGGTGGATGATGAAGAGGAAGTGGTGTGTGAGAGAGACAGAGAGTGAGTGTGAGCGAGTGCTCCTGCAGTGTACAGTGGTGAAGGATGGAGAGGGTGTGTGTGTGTGTGTGTGTGTGTGTGTGTGTGTGTGTGTGTGTGTGTGTGTGTGTGTGTGTGTGTGTGTGTGTGTGTGTGAGAGAGAGAGTGTGAGAGAATGTGGGCAAGCGAGCGCTCCTGCCGTGTACAGTGGTGAAGGAGAAAGAGGATGTGCTAAGTGTGTGTGTGTGTGTGTGAGTGAGTGTGAGCGAGTGCTCCTGCAGTGTACAGTGGTGAAGGAGGAAGAGGATGTGCTAAGTGTGTGTGTGTGTGTGTGTGTGTGTGTGTGTGAGCAAGTGAGCGCTCCTGCCGTGTACAGTGGTGTAGGAGGAAGAGGATGTGCTAAGTGTGTGTGTGTGTGTGTGTGTGTGTGTGAGCAAGTGAGCGCTCCTGCCGTGTACAGTGGTGTAGGAGGAAGAGGTTGTGCTAAGTGTGTGTGTGTGTGTGTGTGTGTGTGTGTGTGTGTGTGCGTGTGTGTGTGGTGTGTGTGTGTGTGTGTGTGTGTGTGAGCAAGTGAGCGCTCCTGCCGTGTACAGTGGTGAAGGAGGAAGAGGTTGCGCTGAGCGTTCGTGTGGTGCTGAGTCAGGCTGGTGGTGGATGTGTTGCCATGGCAGGGAGCGGAGGATGGTCGCTATGGGACCGCCCGTCTGTCTGCATCCAAGCTGTTTGGGAAGAGAGGCCAGCAGGCAGCAGCTCCACACTCCCACCTCTCCCACCTTTTCTCTCCCTCTCCTCTCTTCTCTCCCTCTCTCTCTCCCTCTCTTCTCTCCCTCTCTCTCTCCCTCTCTTCTCTCCCTCTCTTCTCTCCCTCTCTCTCTCCCTCTCTTCTCTCCCTCTCTTCTCTCCCTCTCTTCTCTCTCCCTCTCTTCTCTCCCTCTCCTCCTCTCTCCCTCTTTCTCCCTCTCTCTCCCTCTTTCTCCCTCGTCTCTCCCTCGTCTCTCTCCCTCGTCTCTCTCCCTCTTCTCTCTACCTTCTCTCTCTCCCTCTCTTCTCTGTCCCTCTTCTCTCTCTCTCCTCTCTCTCTCTCTTCTCTCTCTCTCTTCTCTCCCCTCTTCTCTCCCTCTTCTCTCTCTCTCCTCTCTCCCTCTTTTCTCCCTCTCCTCTCTCACTCTGCTCTCTCTCCTTCCTCTCCCCCTCTTCTCTCCCTCTCTCCTTTCCCTCTTCTCTCCCACTCTCACTCTGCTCTCTCACTCCATCTTTCCCATCTACTCTCACTTTGCTCCCTCTATCTCTCTCTCTCTTTCTCTCCCTCTCTCTGCCTTTTATTTCCATCTCTGTCCTCTGTCACCTCTCCTGTCTTTCTTTTCTTCTCTGTCCACCTCTATCTCTCCCTTTTAATTCTCTCCTCCTCTTCTGTATTCACTTCATCTTAACAGACCTCTCTTCTCTGTCCTCTCCCCCATTTCCCTCTACTCCTCCTTTCACTTTGCCTCTGTTTTCTCTTTCTCTCTCTTTTGCTCTCTCTTTTGCTCTCACCTGTCAGTGTCTGCCATCTCTCCCTCCTGTCTCCCTGCTCAAGGGCACTCACACCTATCAGCCTTGACACACACACATAAACAGAGAGAGAGAGCGAGGGAGGGGGAGAGGTAATTTAAGGAGAATGTTCTTTGCAGCTTTTGTTGTGGTAAAAAGGTGTTGAGCCAAGGGTAATATAGGCCAGATGGCATACCTGAGTACCTGAGGAGTTGTTGTGGTTGCAGTGAGTTGATTTGGGACATCATGTAGAGGGGGAACAACCAGGGGTCAAAAAGGCTTAGTTTCATTTGGGTCAGGTCTCGGGAAGTGCAATGCTTAGTGGACGATAACTCACAGCCCCTCTTTCTCTCCTCTTCTCTTTTTCTTTTCCTCTCTTACAGTCTGTCTCTTTCCCTCTCTTTCTCCTCTCCTTCCCTCTCCCTTCCCCACTGTCTCCATTCTGTGCCCTTCCTCTGTGTCAAGGGGAAATAGTCTCTGTCAGCTGTTGGCTTCCTGGCGGAGATTGGTCTCTGTGAGAAACCTCAGCATTGTATCTGTGTTTGATTGTGCCAGGAAGGATCTGTGTGTGTGCGTGTGTGTGTGTGTGGTGTGTGTGTGTGTGTGGTGTGTGTGTGTGTGGTGTGTGTGTGTGTGTGTGTGTATGGATGGATGTCTATTCTGCTGGCATTTGGGGTTTCATTGTTGGTGTCCCTGTTCCTTCCTGAGAGACGAACCGTATTTCACTACACTGAGCAAATCAGGTTACTCTTGACAGGCCTGCAGAACCGACGCATTGCCCTTGGCGTTCTGATGGGTGTGCTTAGTGCTACAGTGCCCAGCTTCTGCATCAGTCTGTTTCTGCATCCATTTCCCAGAGGTCTTTGCCCTACCTGCCAAAGGATGCTGCTTCACATGGTGCTTTGGGGTTTATGCCCGGTAGTTTAAATAGTAGGCTAGCTGCACACCAATTCTACCATTCAAGCGTGACACGCTTGTGTGTGTGTGTGTTTGAAATCCTTCTCTGTGAGAAATAGCTGTGGGTTTTGATTGACAGTCCTGTCTGTAACTGTGTGAGCTCAGTGTGCTAATTGATGTGGATGTGTGTATTGGGTTTTGGCTGCAAGGTGTGCTTGCACAGTTGGGCATATGTCACCAGCGGAATGCTCTCAGGGGCAGTGGCACTTAGGTGTGTGTGTGTGTGTGTGTGTGTGTGTTGCTGCTTTAGGTAAGCATGACGAAAACTAGACCTGTTGAACCAGAAGTGTGACTGGAAACACTAGAGCACTGCTTTACATATGGAAACCAGAGGGAGTGACATGGGCCCTGGAGAGGATAGAAGGATGACTGACATCACCTGACCAACATTCAGACCCAAGGGCAGAAGCAAGCCAGTACCAAGCCTACAGTCAGGTGTGTGTGTGTGTGTGTGTGTGTGTTAGAGAGAGAGGAAGAGATAGAGATAGAGATATTAGGGCCAGAATCAAGCCTACAGTCAGGTGTGTGCGTGTGTGTGTGTTAGAGAGAGAGGAAGAGATAGAAATAGTGATATTAGGGCCAGAATCAAGCCTACAGTCAGGTGTGTGCGTGTGTGTGTGTTAGAGAGAGAGGAAGAGGTAGAGATAGAGATATTAGAGCCAGAATCAAGCCTACAGTCAGGTGTGTGTGTGTGTTAGTGATGGAAAGGGATTGTTGAGGGGTTTGTTTTTCTACTGACTGCTGGAGCCCTACTTGATGAAATGCTCTTTGGCGTCTATCAGGAATTGAGCCTTGTGGTTGAGGTGGTTGTTGGCTGCTTGTCCATATAAGGCCAGGTGAAGTTGACCTCAGCATCCGACAGCGCTGCTCACGTTTGGCCAGGTTTCCTGGACCTCTGCTGGGGGAATTGAAAGCGGAGCGGATTTGCCTCTGGTGGGGTTTCAGATTCAGTTTGACAGCCCTGGGAGTTTTGGGCCAAGTGTGTGGTTCAGGGACAGACCCAGGTAAGTTAACCCAGTGCAGATTAGACGGTAGCCTAAACCTCCTGACAAGGAGGCTATGTGGCTTTGTTTTCTTTGGAGGAAGGAGGCAATAAGGCGCTGCTATCAGGAGATGTAGCGTGGTTGTCACTAAAGGGAATGCAGATATGGCTGGGAGTGACATCCAAATCATGTGTTTATTCAAACGACCTTCTAATATTTACCTGTAAGCAAATCACAAATATTTGAAATACTTACAAATGATAACTTTCATTGTCAGTCCCCCTCTGCTTGAGGTTTCCATTGTGTTCTGTAACTGCAGCGGCCAGAATCTTGCAAACCAGACCTCTACCCTTATCTCCTCTAGTGTTAACTATAGTGCTGAGGCCTAGTCTGGGTCACTAGTGGGATTAGTCCTTTTGAAGCAGCTGTCATAGAGCAAGTAGACCACACACACACACACACACACACACACACACACACACACAGAGCATGGGAATGAGCAATAAAAGAAGGAGGGGGGCTGGATGTGGGACTTGAGTGTGGTGTCCCTCCTGTATCGTACCATGACTGTGAAAGCAGAAGGATACACTGACTAGCCACTGGTCTGGGATCAGCTCTGATCAACACTCACCACCACACCAGTTTCCCACACTTTCCCCCAGTCTCCCACACTCTAGAGTGAAAGCTGTTATCAGTGCAGATTTGCATTGAAGAAATTGTAAAGGATGCCTCTGCCCTGACCATTATGGAAGAGCGGATATTAAGAGTAAATATGTGCATTACAGAAATATAATAATGCAGATTATGAACAGGTTTTGGATGCCAGAGGGACTTGGGCCTGTGGCTAGTTTGCGGATGAGTATTGTGTGTGGTAGGCTACTTGTAGTGACTCCAGTGTATATGAGTGTGTTTGTGTGTAGCTAGTTTATGTCGATCTTGGAATGGTGTGCGTGCGTGCGTGTGTGTGTGTTTGACAAGTGTGCCTGTGTGTAGGCTAGACAGTGTGTGGTCATGAGTGCGGCAGGCAAAGGTCTGACCCAGCTGTAGCTGAATGGCCAGAGTCAGCATTAGTCAAGGTGTGTGTGAATGATTAGCTACAGGGTTTGGCCTGGCCTTAGCAAGCACTCAAACACACGACTGTCCCTGTTACCTCTCTGTGTGTGTGTTAACGAGCGCTCAAACACGCACGGCTACCCCTGATACCCCTCTCTGTGTGTGTTAACGAGTGCTCAAACACACACCTAACTGGAGATGGCCGCCCCCAATGCCTGTCTGTCTGTCTGTGTGTGAACAAGCACTCAAACACTGTTCTGGAGTCAGCCATCTGCTACCCTCTAGTGTCTGTCTAGCTGCTGACAACGCACACTAACAATGGACACAGAGGCTGGCAGAACCTCCTGTGCTCCAAAGTACCCTCTTGGCCTGTCTCTGTTTGCCCCCTATCCTCCTCTCTCTCTCTCTCTCTCTCTCTCTCTCTCTCTCTCTCTCTCTCTCTCTCTCTCTCCCCCCCCCTCCAACTCCACCTTTGATCATTCTGTGCTCACTCACCAGGAGGGAAGTGAAAAAGGGACGTACTTGCTGCTGCAGTTTTGGAGCTGCAGAAAGTCTCTCTCTCTCTCTCTGACATTTGGCTGAGCAGCAGTGGATGGGGTTGTGTGTGTACATCTTATTATTGCTCAGTGGAGTTATTAAAATGGATGTGTTGCAGAGGTGTATTTGTGGTGGGAAGTATTGGTGGTTTGTGTTGGCTAGGCTAATGTTAGCCAGGTTAATTAAGATGACTATTAAGATGACTCTTAGTCAGCGTTAGAGCTGTGTGTTGGCTAGGCTAACGCTAGCCATGTACTATTATGATGGCTCTCAGTCATAGCAGTGTTAGTGGTGTGTGTTGGTTAGGCTAATGTGTTGGTGGTGGAGCTCTCACATACACAAACACACACTTTCTCACTCTAACCCCACCTCATCTCTCTCTCTCTCTCTCTCTCTCTCTCTCTCTCTTTCTTTCTCCCTCTCTCTGTATTGCTGTCCTGCTGGTGAGAGTGACCTGCATGTTCATCTGAAACATTTCTCTCTGTCCTCAGGTCCATCTCTCTCTCTCTCTCTCTCTCTCTCTCTTTCTCTCTCTAATCTGAGGCCTTTCTCTCTGTCCTCAGATCCATCTCTCTCTCTCTCTCTCTCTCTCTCTCTCTCTTTCTCTCTCTCATCTGAGGCCTTTCTCTCTGTCCTCAGATCCATCTCTCTCTCTTTCTTTCTTTCTTTCTTTCTCTCTGTCCTCAGATCCAGCCCACTTCCCCTCTTGTCATGGGCCTCATGATGAGGTCATGTCACATAGACTCATGATGACTGAATACTGTGTGTGTGTGTGAGAGAAAGAATGTTGTGCATATCTGTGTGTATGAGAGCAGGCTTTTTGTTTGTACATGCAGGGAATGGTCTGTGTGTGTGTGTGTGTGTGTGTGTGTGTGTGTGTGTGTGTGTGTGTGTGGGTGTCTGTGTGTGTGTCGTAGACCTCTGCTCTAGTCTAGTCTGTCGTAGACAGCTGCTTCAAAAGGACTAATCCCACTAGTGACCCAGAGTAGGCCTCAGCACTATAGTTAACACTAGAGGAGATAAGGGTAGAGGTCTGGTTTGGCTTGAGTGACCTTAGGGGTCAGACTTGTCTAGTTGTCAGAACTCTGGTGCATTTCTGGGTCAGAATGCCGTTTGCAGTGTTTGATTAGAGGCATGTGTTGTTGTTAATGGCTACAGTTTGCTCCTCCTGTGTCTAGAGATGCACTGGTTGCAGTTTTCTGAGCCAATTTGTGATTTTTCATGGAATTTGACCCGCCGGTAGAGATTTAATTTCTTTCCAACTACAGCACATACAAAGATTTCGTTTCTTATTTTCTTTTCTCTAATCAAACCTTTAAATGTAGAAAAATAGCCATACCAAATTTTCAATGATGGAAAACTTGAAGATCCTCTGGTCATCAGGAGAGTAATGAATCCTGCAGGCTTAATCTAGATGCTGGTAATTAGGCCTACAAGATGAATTAGGCCTCGATGCCTTATTAAACTATGTGTCCAAAAGATCAGATTTCTGTTTTAAAGTGCAGTAGCCTTCTTTAGTGCCTGCAGTTTGTCCTGTCCACATATCTCTCTTTTTTTTTTTTTTTTTAGAAAAAGCAAAAGTCAAACTAAGTCTCAAATTCCCCTTCATACTTTTTATGAAGCTGCAGTGAAATAAGATTCTAGCCAATTTCAACTGTCTGGCAGTAAGGTGTGTCAGCTCTCTTTGGCAGCCATCAGTAACAGCTTACGGTAAGCTCTGCATTTTGATTCAGCCTCACATCATGGCTCCAAACTCAAACCTGAAATTAAAATTTGAAAATTAAAACTTTGCTTTACACAGTACCAACAGCGCATATTTTGTCATCTGTAAACATAACACATTTAACTCTGACAGCCTCTGCAGGCCTGATGAAATTGAATGTAGGCTGTGTGTGTGTGTGTGTGTGTGTGTGTGTGTGTGTGTGTGTGTGTGTGTGTGTGTGTGTTGTGTGTGTGTGTTTGTGTGTTTGTGTGTGTGTGGCGGTTTCAGGCCTGTGCTAGACTAGGCTGTGTGTGTGTGGCGGTTTCAGGCCTGTGCTAGACTAGGCTGTGTGTGTGTGTGTGGCGGTGTCAGGCCTGTGCTAGACTAGGCTGTGTGTGTGTGTGTGTGTGTGTGTGTGGCGGTGTGGCGGTTTCAGGCCTGTGCTAGACTAGGCTGTGTGTGTGTGTGGCGGTTTCAGGCCTGTGCTAGACTAGGCTGTGTGTGTGTGTGTGTGTGTGTGACGGTTTCAGGCCTGTGCTAGACTAGGCTGAGTGTGAGTGTGTGTGTGTGGCTGTTTCAGGCTTGTGCTAGACTGTGTGTGTGTGTGTGTGTGTGTGTGGCGGTTTCAGGCCTGTGCTAGGCTGTATCTGTGTGTGTGTGTGTGTGTGTGGGGGCTGTTTCAGGCTTGTGCTAGGCTCTGTGTGTGTGTGTGTGTGGCTGTTTCAGGCCTGTGCTGGGGTGTTTGTTTGTGGCTGTTTCAGGCTTGTGCTAGGCTGTGTGTGTGTGTGTGTGTGTGGCTGTTTCAGGCTTGTGCTAGGCTGTGTGTGTATGTGGCTGTTTCAGGTCTGTGCTAGGCTAGGGTGTGTGTGTGTGTGTGTGTGGCTGTTTCAGGCTTGTGCTAGGCTGTGTGTGTGTGTGTGTGTGTGTGGCTGTTTCAGGCTTGTGCTAGGCTGTGTGTGTATGTGGCTGTTTCAGGTCTGTGCTAGGCTAGGGTGTGTGTGTGTGTGTGTGTGTGTGTGTGGCTGTTTCAGGCTTGTGCTAGGCTGTGTGTGTGTGTGTGTGTGTGTGTGTGGCTGTTTCAGGCTTGTGCTAGGCTGTGTGTGTATGTGGCTGTTTCAGGTCTGTGCTAGGGTGTGTGTGTGGTGTGTGTGTGTGTGTGTGTGTGTGTGTGTGTGTGTGTGTGTGTGTGTGTGTGTGTGTGTGTGTGTGTGTGTGGCGGTTTCAGGCCTGTGCTAGGCTAGGCTTTGTATGTGTGTGGCTGTTTCAGGCCGGTGTTAGGCTGTGTGTGTGTGTGTGTGTGTGTGTGTGTGTGTTTCAGGCCTGTGTCGCCTCCTCTCTCTCCATGTCTCTGCTTGTCTCCTCCCTGCAGGATGTCCTCCTCACAAACACCCCTTTGTAGCCACAGGCATGCTGCAGGACATCAGCAATATTTTCTGGTTTCCCCACTCTGAGTGTGTGTCTCTGTGTGTGTCTCTGTGTGTGTCTCTGTGTGTCTGTCTGTCTCTGTGTGTGTATGTGTGTGTCTGTGTGTCTCTGTGTGTGTATGTGTGTGTCTCTGTGTGTCTGTCTGTCTCTCTGTGTGTGTGTGTGTGTCTGTATGTCTCTGTGTGTCTCTGTGTGTCTCTGTGTGTCTCTGTGTGTCTCTGTGTGTCTCTGTGTGCGTCTCTGTGTGTGTGTATGTCTGTGTGTGTGTGTGTGTGTGTGTGTCTGTCTGTCTGTCTCTGTGTGTGTGTGTCTGTCTGTGTTGGAGCGAGACTGTTTTTATGTTCTCCCTGGTGTGTGTGAGTGTGTGTGGGGTTAATGCGATTTGCATATTTGCTGCCTCTGCCCATTGATGGAGAGCGGGGGTGTCTTTGTCTTTAAAGGCCAGTGGGCTGAGCCCTCTGGGGTCCTGCTGCTGATGCTGATGCCTGCACCAAATGAAAGGCGGCCTTATCTCTGCCTGACTGCAAATCTCTGCTGAATGCAGAGAGCTTGAAAGCATCTCTCTTCATTTCTCTCCCTCTCTCCATCCTAAAGGGGCTTTACGAAGGAACTTCCAAAACCACGTCTTCTAGTTAACCTACCATCCTGTTAGAAATGTCCTCTAGTAAACCTACCATCCTGTTAGAAATGTCTGAGTGTGTCTGAGGGCATTTCGGAGCGAGTGTTCTTTAGTATGTGTTGTGCTTGTGTGCCATGTAGTGAGCTTGATGCTCTTGCTGGAAATAGACAGTGTTTTATTCATTTGGAGAGATCACAAAAGCCAAACAAAACACACTGAGGAGGAGGAGGAGGAGGAGGAGGAGGAGAATGGTGATGCTGATGATGGTGGCTCTGCTGGAGGGCTGCTTTGAGACGTCCCAGGGAAGAGACAGAGCCACACACACTGATACCCGTGCTGCTGTCGGGATGCTTTCCCATGGGCTGGAGAGTCACCATAGACAGAACAATGCAGAACCCACTAAGCATCAGAGCACTGGACTGATTGGTTGTTACTGATCTGTCACTCAAATTATGTATCCCCCTCCCTCTTTCTCTTGTTCTCTCCTCTCATCTACTCCCCTTCTCTCATCCTTTCTTTTTCTCTTTTTTCCTCTTCCTCCTCTTTTTATCTATTCCCTCATTGTTTCGTTCATCCTCTCCATCTTTCTCCATCTTTCTCCTCCTCTCCAGCGCTTGCTGGTGTGGGGCTGAGGGGCCTGCATGATGGTGAAGCCGGACATCCTGACGCTTGCGCACCACCTGAAACAGGAGCGTCTCTACGTGGCCTCGGAGAAACACCTCATCCAGAGGCTCAATAGCGACGTGCTCAAGACCGCAGAGAGGCTCTACCGCGCTGCCTGGATCGCCAAGCAACAGAGGATCAACCTTGACCGACTCATCTTTAC
>PYXC01001311.1:627500-640000 GCA_015244755.2 Tenualosa ilisha
GCACACACACACACACACACTCACAGCTACTATTATACTCACTCACACACACTGCCACTGCCCCACCCACTCTCACACACACACACAAACTCCTGCCGCTCCCATACACTGCCACTGCTCCACCCGCTCACACACACTGCCGCTGCACACACACACACACTCACACTCAAAGCTACTATTATGCTCACTCACACACACTGCTACTGCCCCACCCACTCACACACACTGCTACTGATCTGCACACTCACACATACTCCTACTGCTCCGCACACACACACACACTGCTACTGCTCCGCACACAAACACACTGCTACTGCTCTGCACACACACGCACACACACACACTGCTACTGCTCTGCACACTCACACACACACTGCTACTGCTCCGCACACACACACTGCTACTGCTCTGCATACTCACTCACACACACACACACTGCTACTGCTCCACACACTCACACACACTGCTACTGCTCCGCACACACACACACACACTGCTACTGCTCCGCACACACGCACACACTGCTACTGCTCCGCACACACACACACACACGCTGCTACTGCTCTGCACACACAAACACACTGTTACTGCTCCGCATACACACATGCTTCCACTGCCCCGCACACACACACACACACTGCTACTGCTCCGCACACACGCACACACTGCTACTGCTCCGCACACACACACACACGCTGCTACTGCTCTGCACACACAAACACACTGTTACTGCTCCGCACACACACATGCTTCCACTGCCCCGCACACACACACACACACTGCTACTGCTCTGCACACACACACACACGCTGCTACTGCTCTGCACACACAAACACACTGTTACTGCCCCGCACACACACATGCTTCCACTGCCCCGCACACACACATGCTTCCACTGCCCCGCACACACACATGCTTCCACTGCCCCGCACAAACACACACACACTGCTACTGCCCCGCACACACACACACACACTGCTACTGCTCCGCACACACACACGCTTCCACTGCTCCGCACACACACACACACCACACACACTGCTACTGCTCTGCACACACACACACTGCCACTGCTCCACACACACACACACTGCTACTGCTCCGCACACACACACGCTTCCACTGCTCCGCACGCACACACACACATGCTGCCACTGCTCTGCACACGCACACACTGCTACTGGTCCGCACACTCACACACACTGCTACTGCTCACACACACTCATACACCTTAGCCCAACAGCCACCACAACCCACTGACCCCACGACTCTTTCTGTTCTCTCACTCACACACACAGTACCCGGGGCGCAGTACCCTTCCCATCAACCCCTTTTGACAGGTAGATGTGCAGGTCCCGACCCGTTCGACTGGATATGAAGGACAGGAGACCTTTCATTTTAAATGTACAACACAAACCTGCTGACTCTGCAGACGCTAATCTGCCATCGGTACAGATGGGTTGGAACCCTGTGGCACGTAGGAAGTATGTTTGCAGTATGTATGTTTGAGATATTCCCTCGGCAGAAACAAATCTGCTCATCAGTATGGATGTGTTGGAACTTGGTACCCTGTGACGCGTTCTGTGGAATTCTGTGGAATATTCCATCTCCATCTTGGCTCTACTGGGAAATTCCCCTGGCAGGGCAGAATGCACTGTTTGTGCATTCATGCCACTGGGATGTGGGAAGTTTTCCCACTTCAAAACTGCCGACCTCTGAATTCTCTCAACAGCTGCAAATTGGAGATGTGGCTCTTGTTTGTTAGCTAGCTAGCCAGAACACAAAGATGAACTAAGGACACCAGAGTAAGGTGGGATTTCACCTCACAATCACTTTTACGTATGAGTCGAGAGTAAGTAAGCAGGCACACACAGACTTGATTCTGCTTGGAACATGAATATGTTGTATCTCTCACCATGCTGAGTGACGTCAAAGTGTTCTGGGAGCTTTTGAAAAGTGGGATATTCCTCACTTGACATTTAGTAAAGTTGGACCCCTCCCACTTCCCACTTCCCATGAGGCTGTTATTAGATGCAGTGTTCTGCTGACGTTAATGTCACAGTCAGAGCTGCTCAGCTGGCGGACTGCCATGCTCTTCATCAATCTTCATCCCCCTCTGCAGCTCACTGATTATGATGATGATGATTGCAGACTCTTCTCTGAGTTTGTGTGACAATGAGAGAAGTGAAAGTGAGGTGCAGTCACTTCTTGTCCCCGACTCCACCGCAGTGACACAGCAGTGGCAGAGTTTGGCCATCTGGAACCAGGTCTGGATGAGCTCACACAAACTCGTCACTCATCAGCAGCGCTCACTACCTCAAGCTGTTTCCTGTGGAAACACCTGCAACACTGTTCCCTCATTTAAAAACTCCTCACTGTAGAAACACCTGCAACACTGTTCACTCATTTAAAAACTCCTCACTGTAGAAACACCTGCAACACTGTTCACTCATTTAAAAACTCCTCACTGTAGAAACACCTGCAACACTGTTCACTCATTTAAAAACTCCTCACTGTAGAAACACCTGCAACACTGTTTATTCATTTAAAAACTCTTTTCTATAGAAACACCTGCAACACTATTTATTCATTCAAAACTCCTCACTGTAGAAACACCTGCAACACTGTTCACTCATTTAAAAACTCCTCACTGTAGAAACACCTGCAACACTGTTTATTCATTAAAAACTCCTCACTGTAGAAACACCTGCAACACTGTTATTCATTTAAAAACTCCTCACTGTAGAAACACCTGCAACACTGTTCACTCATTTAAAAACTCCTCACTGTAGAAACACCTGCAACACTGTTCACTCATTTAAAAACTCCTCACTGTAGAAACACCTGCAACACTGTTCACTCATTTAAAAACTCCTCACTGTAGAAACACCTGCAACACTATTTATTCATTCAAAAACTCCTCACTGTAGAAACACCTGCAACACTGTTCACTCATTTAAAAACTCCTCACTGTAGAAACACCTGCAACACTGTTTATTCATTCAAAAACTCCTCACTGTAGAAACACCTGCAACACTGTTCACTCATTTAAAAACTCCTCACTGTAGAAACACCTGCAACACTGTTCACTCATTTAAAAACTCCTCACTGTAGAAACACCTGCAACACTGTTCACTCATTTAAAAACTCCTCACTGTGGAAACACCTGCAACACTGTTTACTCGTGTGTGTGTGTTGTGTTGTGGTGGTGTGTGTGTGTTGTGTTCTAGGTGGACTTTGTGCGGAGTGTGACGGCCGGAGATCAGCTGAGAGAGGAAGACCACCTGGCCCTGGAGACCCTGCTGGCCAACGTCCCACAATCCCGTACGGTGAAGAGCAACAGCCTTGAGCTCACACCATCCAACACACCTCAGCTGTCTCCTGCCACCACCCCTGCCAACAAGAAGAACCGCTTACCCATAGGTACCCATGTCCTCACACACACCCCAGCCCTACACACACACACACACACAGGCACACACACAGGTACATCATTAAAGGAGGAATCTGGTGTGATTCAGTCCATAGCCCTTTTGTTTGAGGTCTCTTGTTTCTTGTTCATTATTCTACAGGCAAAACGTGTCCTAAACCACAGGGATAGGGATTGAATCACATCTGATTTCTCCTTTAACTACAGACAGAGTCGCCCTTTAAAAGAGGATAAGTTTGCTAGTCTCTGTCAAACTGCTGTAACCCAGGCAGAGGTCACTGATGTGCCACGAGTGGTTGGCCAATCAGGTCTGGAGCAGCACCAGTCATCAATGATTGAATGAAAACTCCATGAAAAGTTTTTAAGACGGGAAGTTTGGACTATTTAACCAGACGTTTTGTTTTCTTCTGGAATTCTTGTTTAGAGTCATACTGATGGATGGAGAGTTTAGCTGTAGTGTGTGTGTGTGTGTGTGTAAGGGATAATAAGACTCTCTGTTTGATGTAAGGCCAATTACAGCATTAGTTAAGAGCCCTATTACTACACTGACAACCAATTACAGTCAGTATAAATGAAGCGACTGCTCTTGCAATTATCCAACTGCATTTAGTGAAGAGTGTGTGTGAGGGTGAGTGTATGTGAGTCACAGCTAGAAAAACAGGCTCAAAAAGAGACTCATTTGCCTCCTGTGACCCCCGAAACACTCCTTTGGGAGCCCTTCTGTCATCAACAACCCGCTTTCTGGAAGTTTCCATTCAAATGGAATAATGGCTTTCAATTCTCTGAGTAGCAGCCTGGCAATTTGCATTGAAATACTATCAGGCGCAGTATGAGGTCACAAGCTTTGGTGCGGCTGACTCTTCTAATGGTAGCGGCCGGGAGAGAAAAAGCCTTTAAATCCCATTAATTGTAGAATATGAATCTGTGAAGCAGTGAGGTTGGACAGAATGTTGGAGAGATGCATGAAGTCCTGTGTGTGTGTGTGTGTGTGTGTGTGTGTGTGTGTGTGTGTGTGGTGTGTGTGTTAACTAACAGCATGCCCAGCGAGTAAATGAGGAGCAGTGTTTAGCTTGTGTCAAAGGTCAGGTCTCTTCTTTTTCCTCACTTCCTGACCTGTCACCTCCAGTTGTCATGGCGATTAGCATCTTCTGCAGATCGTTGTCTCTGTTGACTGTTGTAGCATCAGCATCTGCAGGGTCTGTTTCTTGATCTGCTCTTTTTCTCCTCTGTCTTTCATTCTACCATGCCTCTCTTTGTACTACCCACTCTGTGCTCCTTCTCTTTTTGTTTTTTTCTCTCTGTCCCTTCCTTCACTTCTCCTCCTTTTGCTTTCTTTCTTCTCCCTCTTTCCTACCTCCGGTTGTCTTATTCCTTCTCTCTCTCTCTCTCCCCATCCATCCATCCCTCTCTTCTTTGCTGCATGTGGGTCTTCAGGACAGCAGTTGGCTGCCATCACCTGCTGGGATGCCTCCAGCACCGCCCTCTCTGCACATATACCCCTAGTAACCCCGTTTGGTGGGTAACACACACACACACACACACCACACACACACACCTCACATATACACTCCTGACACTCGCTGTGTCATTGGTTCTCTTTGTTTCCCCCTGTGCTTTCACACATGTCTGTGTCTCCTATCAGCTTTGCTTGTGGGTCTCGTGTGTGTGTGTGTGTGTGTGTGTGTGTGTGTGTGCGTGTGTGCGTGTGAGAGAGAGAGTTGTAGAGTTAATGCCAGAGGTAGTGTGTGTGTGCTTTGGCTTCCTGTCATTCTCACTCTCTGTTGAGTTTTAACACGGTTAGTTATAGCTTTGTGTTCTCTCTGTGTGTGTGTGTGTGTGTGTGTGTGTGTGTTGTGTGTGTGGTGTGTGTGTGTGTGTGTGTGTGTGTGTGTTTTCACTAAACCACAGTCACACTGCATCTCGTTCCCTCAGCAGGCTCCCGCAGTCGCAGCCGTACCAACATCGCCCAGGAGGGGGAGCCAGAGGCCAGCTCCCAGGAGTCTCTGCAGGAGGTGCCGCCCGAGGAGGTGCTCGTCATCTCGCTGGGCACCACCCCCCAGACCGTCCCTGGCATGATGTCAGAGAACGAGGTGAGCAGGGATTGGCTGTCTGTTGCCATGGTGCTGGGACAGAGGCCTCTCTACAGTAGTTTGGATTCCTTATGATCAGACAGTGATGAGGTGTGTGTGTGTGTGTGTGTGTGTGTGTGTGTGTGTGTGGTGTGTGTGTGTGTGTGTGTGTGTGTGTGTGTGGTGTTCCTCAGGTCCTGTCCCTGCAGATGTCTGACAGTGCAGCAGGTGATGCTCCAGCAGATGAAGCGAAGCTCCACGGCAAACCAGATAAAACACTCCGATTCTCCCTCTGCAGCGACAACTTGGAGGGCATCTCAGAGGGTACACACACACACACACACACACACACACAACACGCACACACATTTCTCCCTCTGCAGCAACAACCTGGAGGGCACCTCAGAGGACACACACACACACACACACACACACACCCCAACACACTTGTTAGGTTGGCTTCCATGTAGTGTGGGTAGTTTAAAAGTTTCTCAGTGTTCTCTTGCATTTTGTCCAGATTGTAACTAGACCCCTATGAACACCACAACTTGAGTCCAACGTGCTGATATGAATTGTTTGTGGAGAAATGTGTGTGTTTGTAGGGAGTCACTCAGTTGCGCATTGGTATGCTTTGTGTGTGCGGGGGGGGGGTGTGTGGGGGGGGGTGTATGTTTGAAGTCTCTTTGAGCTCCTCCAGCGCCTTGTCCAGATTGTATCTCGACCCCTATGAACACCACAGTTGGACACCGGCTTCAGGTTGGGGCTGCATGTGTGTAGGTGGGGGACTGGACTGCCATATTTATAATGGGAATGAAAGAACTGATTGTGTGTGTGTGCGCACACGCAGGTCCATCCACTCTCTCTAACTCAGTGTTTTGTGCTGTGTGTGTGTGTGTGTGTGTGTGTGTGTGTGTGTGTGTGTGTGTGTGTGTGTGTGTGTGTGTAGGTCCATCTAATCGCTCTAACTCTGTATCTTCTCTGGACCTGGAGGGAGAGTCAGTCTCTGAGCTTGGGGCCGGACCTTCTGGCAGCAACGGTGTCGAGGCACTACAGCTACTGGAACACGAGCAAGGTGTGTATGTGTGTAGTGGGTTCGTGTAAGTGTGTGTGTTTGTGTGTGGAGTCATGTAAGTCTGTGTGTTTGTGAGTGTGGATGTAGGTGTTTGGGTGGGTGTGGGTTCATGTAAGCGCATGTTTGTGTGTGTGTGGAGTCATGTAAGTGTATGTGTTTGTGAGTGTGGGTGTAGGTGTTTGGGTGGGTGTGGGTTCATGTAAGAGTGTGTTTTTGTGTGTGTGGGTGGGTTCATGTAAGTGTGTGTGGAGTCATGTAAGTGTATGTGTTTGTGAGTGTGGGCATAGGTGTTTGAGTGGGTGTGGGTTCATGTAAGAGTGTATTTGTGTGTGTGTGGGTTGGTGGTACGTGTGGTGTGTGGCATTCGTAGTGTTTCTGTCTGTCCTTCAGCCACCACTCAGGATAATCTGGATGACAAGCTGCGGAAGTTTGAGATCCGGGACATGATGGGACTGACAGACGACCGGGACATCTCGGAGACGGTCAGCGAGACGTGGAGCACCGATGTGCTGGGCAGTGACTTTGACCCCAACATGGACGAGGACCGGCTCCAGGAGATTGCGGGTGAGTCCTCCACCTCCCCATGATGCACCTCACTGCAGCACTCTGCACTTCCTTTTAGAGTTACATTGTCAGAACCTCAAAATGGCTGAACCCTGCAAGACCTAACTGCCATAAATCAGCCAATCAAGAAGTTGACTTATGCCACTGAGTTCTTACTGGCCGTTCACATCAAGATCTATGAGAGCTGTGAAATGACTTTTGTCACTCATAAAGCGTTGCTGCGTTAGTTCTGATGTCGCTCTGATCACTCATGACGTAAAGCGTTGCTGCGTTAGTTCTGATGTCGCTCTGATCACTCATGACGTAAAGCGTTGCTGCGTTAGTTCTGATGTCACTCTGATCACTCATGACGTAAAGCGTTGCTGCGTTAGTTCTGATGTCGCTCTGATCACTCATGACGTAAAGCGTTGCTGCGTTAGTTCTGATGTCACTCTGATCACTCATGATGTAAAGCGTTGCTGCGTTAGTTCTGATGTCACTCTGATCACTCATGATGTAAAGCGTTGCTGCGTTAGTTCTGATGTCACTCTGATCACTCATGATGTAAAGCGTTGCTGCGTTAGTTCTGATGTCACTCTGATCACTCATGACGTTTGCCATTTCATCTCCAGATGAATAACTGCCTAAACTTGAGCAGTTTTAACTTTTGTTGCTCTTGTGGCTTTGGTCAATAGGAAGTGAATTACTTCATTACTTCAGGCCATTATGCTACTTTAGTGGCTTGTTGCCTGGTAACTGTGTGACTGAGTGGTGTGATGTTGCTTTAGCATCTCTCTTGGTTTCATCATCAACTGGTACCCCCCCAACACACACACACACACACACACACACACACACACACACACAGTGGAGTAGAGTAATGTTTGGAGTCAATGTGTTAGCCCGCTCTCGGCCACTAGGGGGCCTCTGTGTCCAAGCACGCAATAGAGACTGAGACGGAGTGTGAATGCTGCCACCATGTGGTGGATTGTGGATATAGCAGCCATGAGAATGGACACAGACTCTCCCGCATGGGCTCTGGTGTGTGGCTCACACACATATCTATATGTTATACAGGGATGTTGGCCTGTGCAGTGGACGTTGCTCTGGGTTTGGTAGCTTTGTTGGTGAGGTCTGATGGATTGGATGTGGGGAGGCCATCTGCTTTGGGTGCAGTATGGCTGATACTGAGTCTGTTTCTGTCGGTGGCAGTTAGCATGTTGAAGCCACAGTGTGCGCAGGATGGCAGAGCTGGTTGGAGGCTGTATGCTCTTGCGCAGTGACCGTAGGTAACATGGGGCAACTGAAAGTGCTTTGAGTTTGGAGGGTCTCTGTTGGCGACATCGATGTCAGTGTTGATCAAAGCTTAGTTTAATGAAGAGTGCTTATTTCTTAATCTGAAGATCCCAAATGAAGTGTGCTTATTTCTTAATCTGAAGATCCCAAATGAAGTGTGCCTATTTCTTAATCTGAAGACCCCAAATGAAGTGTGCTTATTTCTCAATCTGAAGAGGAAACTCCAGTCACCTCTCCATTTGTGCTCAGTGCATCAGAAGGGATCTGAGCGAAGCTGCATCAAATTAAGGCATTTCTCTCTTCTCATCAGTGTCTTCTCTCTCTATCCTTCCCCCCCCCCCTCCTTCTCCCTATTTTCTCTCTCCCTCTCTCTATTCTCTCCTCCATCACTTTACTCCTCTCTCTCTCTCCATCTCTTTCTTTATCTTTCTTTCCCTCTCTCCTGTTTTCCCTCCCTGCCTCTGTCCCTTTACTTCTCTCCTAGTCTCTTGCTCTGTTTCTCTCTATCTCTGTCTTTCTCTACCTCTCTCTCTCTCCCTTTTACCTTTCAGCCTCATCCCTCTCCCTCTCTTTCTCTCCCTCTCCCTCTTTTTCTCTCCCTTTCTCTCTATCCGTCTCCTTTGTACCTCTCTCTGTTTTGCCCTCTTTCTCTCCCCCTCTCCCTCTCTCTTTCTCTCTTCTTCTCTTTCTCTCACTCTTCCTCTCCCTCTCTTTTTCTCACTCTCCCTCTCTGTCTGTCTCTTTTTACCTCTCTCTTTCACTTTCTCTCTCTCCCCTTTTTTCTCTTCTTTCTCTCTCTCTCTTTCTCTTTCTTTCTCCCTCTCTCTCTCTTTTGCTCCCCTCACTGTCTGTCTCATCTGGATCTCTCTCAGTCTCTCTGTCTGTCTGTCTGACATTCAGCTGGTCCCGGCAGTCTTATTGACCTTGGTTCCCCACTCATCTGCATGAGTCATTTGTCATGCTTGCGAGAGCGGCCTGCGTTGTGGCGTTGTGGGACTTTTCCATCATTAAGTGCCTTTACGGCCATTTCCTTATGTGTTTCCTCTGTGGGCTGTGCTTATGAGATGCACATTAAATATCCATTAATAGCTCGTTACCCAACTGATCAGATTACCATGATAATGAGGCAGAAATTCTAATTGTTTCACTTCTGCCCGTGCCACTCATTTAATCATCCGTCTGAAAGACAGGCCGCCCCGCACGCCACACACACACACACACACACCACACACACACACACACACACACACACACACACACACACACACAGACTGCCAGCCCGCCCGCGCATCCGCCACACTGTAAACACAGCCAGCAGGACACACACACACACACGCTCACTGCCAGACATTCACTCAGCCACACACTGCCACTCACACACACTGAATTAGACACACACAGATTCACACACACACAGACGTCCACACAAACACAACACCCACGCATGTTTTTTACAACATATGCTGATGCACATCCAACTGACCCAAGCATTCACTAAGTCTGTCAGAACAGTCGGCTGGACTCGCATGCTCACACTCTTCTGACCTGTTTAGAAGCACTGACTCTGTATCCACACACACACACACACACACACACACACACACACACACACACACACGTGTGCAACCAGTGGGGAAACTCTTCTGCTGTGTCTGCCAGCCCCATTCCTGCTGACTGCTTGTGCCATATCCAAGTGAGCGTGTGCGTGTGTGTGGATGTGTGTGTAATGCTGTGCTCTGTGTGTGGGTGGGCGCATGTGTGTGTGAGGGTGTAAGGCTGTGTATGTGTGCAAGCCAGGGGTGTGTGTGTGTGTGTGTGTGTGTGTGTGTGTGTGTGTGTGTGTGTGTGTGTGTGTGTGTGTGTGATGAGATGGAAAGGTGGCGTGCCGGGAGGAGCTGATACCACATGGTGCCCTCATGATCTCTGCTCTCGTCTGGCCATCATACCTCCCACACACACCTGCTGTGTCCCCCACTACACACACACACACACACACTCTTTCTCCTTCCCCACTTGCTCACTCTGCTCTTCACTGCCTTCTTCCGCCTTGTTAGCCGCGGCCTGTCTGGAAGCCCTGAAGAGCAGGAGTGTGTGTGTGTGTGTGTGTGTGTGTGTGAGACTCTGCTGGTTAAAGGGGTAATGAGTAGATGAGTAATGCCCAGCACTGCCTACGCCTCAAAGTCATGACCTGGAGGATGCTGAGTGCAGCGTGTGTGTGTGTGTGTGAGCACAGCATGTGTGTGTCTCTGTGTGTGTGTTCATGCATACTCACAGTGAGGGAAATATAACCATTAACCCATGACCTTCCCTCACCGATCATAGGCCCCAGCTGCCTCTTACATATGTGTGTGTGTGTGTGTGTGTGTGTTTGCAGGGGCGGCGGTGGAGAACATGCTGGGCAGCCTGCTGTGTCTTCCTGGTTCCAGTTCGGTTCTCCTGGATCCTTATGGTTCCACCATTTCTGAGACCACCAGTGAGGCTTGGAGCGTGGAGGTGCTACCCAGCGACTCAGGTGGGTGCAGCCAGATTCGAGACACACACACACACACACACACACACACATTTACACAGTTTAACCTTGCTAGTGTCCTTTTCTGAGATTTTATAGGTCTGTGTTTGTGAGAGATTTCTAATTTTGCAGCACCAAAGTTTAATTGAAGTGTGTGTGTGTGTGTGAGAGAGAGAGAGAGAGAGAGAGAGAGAATGTATGTTTGTGCATTTCAGTGGGGTAAGGCAGGTGGTGTTCTGAGAGGTTCCAGGTCGCACCTGCCATGATGGTTGAGTGTAGTAGTGGGTAGTGTGCCTGTGTCTGTCTGTGTGTGTGTGTGTGTGTGTGTGTGTGTGTGTGTGTATGTATGCAGTTGCTTGCAGCACACCAGCAGGAACACACCAGAAAGAACACACATTTAGGAGCGCATCAGTAGGAACACACATTTAGGAACACACCAGAAGGAACACACATTTAGGAACACACCAGAAAGAACACACATTTAGGAGCGCATCAGTAGGAACACACATTTAGGAGCGCATCAGTAGGAACACACATTTAGGAACACATCAGTAGGAACACACATTTAGGAGCGCATCAGTAGGAACACACATTTAGGAACACACCAGTGCACCAGTAAGAACATACCTCCAGTGCTTATGTCAGAGATGGTCAGAGATTCAGCACGTCACCACTGCTAGGGAAGGCTACTGACCTATATTTCATCTCCCCTGTGTGTGTGTGCGTGTGTATGTATGTATGTGTGTGTGTGTTTATGCGTGTGTGTTTATGTATATGTTTGTGTGTGTGTTTATGTGTATGTTTGTGTGTGTGTTTATGTGTATGTTTGTGTGTGTGTGTGTGTATGTATGTGTGTGTGTTTATGTGTATGTATGTGTGTGTGTTTGTGTATATATGTGTGTGTGTGTGTGTGTGTGTGTGTGTGTGTGTGTGTGTGTTTGTATATATATATGTGTGTGTGTGTGTGTGTGTGTTTATGTGTATGTATGTGTGTGTGTGTGTGTGTGTGTATTTGTGTATATATGTATGTGTGTGTGTGTGTTTGTGTATATATATGTGTGTGTGTGTGTGTGTTTATGTGTATGTTTGTGTGTGTGAGTGGAGGTTTGGGGCTTGTTTCATGGCTAAGCAGCAGAAAAGTAGACTCAGAAGAGCACTTGAGCAGCATATTATTACAAATGAGCACGTTAATGAGAGAGGCACACGTGCACTAATGAAGGAGAGAGAGAGAAAGAAAGAGAGCAAAGGAAGTTAGGGAGAGGATGGGAGAGAAGAACAAAAATGGAGGGATGTGGAGAAAAGAGAGAGAAAGGGAGAAGTCAAGTGGGCTGATGGGAGAAGGAGGGAGAGGAAGATGAGAGATGGCGATGGAGTGAGAGAGAGACAGATGGAGAGGGAGGGATCTGCAGCTGTGTCTGTGTGTGAGCAGGTTGATGGTGAGGTATGCAGTGTGTGTTTTTCATTCAGTTATTGATATCAGGCACGTGCACCTTGGACACCCAACCAGTCAGTCAGTCAGTCAGTTATGAAGACTTCAGCTCAGGAAGGGCCCTGCAGACAAGAACATGCAGGAGTGTCCTC
>PYXC01001311.1:645000-647500 GCA_015244755.2 Tenualosa ilisha
GCCCAGTGAGCGGGTGGGTGGCACCGCCACAGCCTGGCATCAGAGCGGGCACACACAGCACAGCACAGCACAGCAGAGCAGCCGTACCCTTGGAACAGGTGGCCTGCTTTCACCTGAGGCCTGTCTCTCACTGACAGCTCTCTCAAGCACACGTGCGCGCACACACACACACACACGCGCGCTCAGACACACACAGATGCATGCCATGCACACACACAGCCCCTGTGATGTCCTGTCACCTGTGTGTATGTGTCAGTGTTTATTTTCAGCAGATGTCTCTCTCCAACCTAATATGAGTGCGCTCAAACCTGTTTGTGTGTGTGTGTGTGTTTGTGTGTGTGTGTTGGAGCAGATGTCTCACAAGTTTATCTTCCAACACTGAAAGTGCAAGTGTGTGTGTGTGTGTGTGGTGAGTGAGTGTGTGTGTGTGTGTTTGTAGTTTGTAACATTAATCAGCATCATGCGATACTTGACGGTCAAACACCCCAATAAACAGACTCTTCAACCTCTCCTCCCCTCTCCCCTTTGTCCTCTCTTCTCCATTCTCCTCCCCGCTCTCCTCCTTATCCTCTCCTCCATCTTTCTGCTCCTTTATTTCTCTGTGTCCTTCTTTTCTTCTTCTCTTTTAACTGGTCTCTGGGTGTCATTTTTCTTTTTTTTCTTTCTTATATTTTTTCCTGTTTTAATGTTTTCTGCTCCTCCTTCTGTCTCCTCTCCTCCTCTTCTCCTCTCGTCTTTTCTCCTCTCTCCTCTCCTCTTTTCTCTTCTTTTTCTCCTCTCCTCTCCTCTCTCCTCTTTTTCTTCTCCTCTCCTCTTTTCCTCTCTCTTCTCCTCTTTTCTCTCTCTCCTCCTCCCCTTTTCTCTTCTCCTCTCCTCTTTTCTCCTCTCTCTTCTTTCCTCTTTTCTCCTCTCTCTTCTCCTCTTTTCTCTTCTCTCCTCTCCTCTCCCCTTTTCTCTTCTCCTCTCCTCTTTTCACCTCTCCTCTCTTCTCCTCTCCTTTCTTCTCCTCTCCTCTCCTCTCATCTCCTCTTTTGTTCTCTGCTCTCTAAGGCTCATCCACAGGCACTATAGTGCGGCCAAAGGTCCACTACATGCGTCCAGCGCACCCCCCTCCCGACCCCCCCATCCCTGAGGTGGGTGGCATGGGTCCCCCGGAGGCGTCCCGCCCCCCTCTGTTTGCCCCCCACGGCCTGGCGCAGGAGCTGGAGCACAGCAAGCAGCGGCACTCGTACCCGGAGCGCCTGGTGCGCAGCCGCAGCTCTGACATCGTGTGCAGTGGGACGGCGGCCCACCAGCGAGCCCTGCCTCAACAGACGCACTATTGCCGAAGACCGCGAGCCCGAGCCACACGGGGCCTCCGCTGCCCCCTTCAGCATGGGAGGAGCCACCTCATCGCCCAGCAGAGACTCACTCAAGGGGGAGGTGAGACACACTCTCACACTCTCACATTGTACACACTTGAACAAAATTTGCCTTCACTTACTAAAAAATGAACCCGCACTCTAATTTGGCCACAATTTTGTTTCAGCACGCAACACAACTCAACCGAAACAATGTCTTAGCACAGTGTGCACGTGTGTGTGTGTTTGAATATGTGTGTATGCGTCTGTGCAGGTTGAAGACAGGAAGGACAGTGATGACGAGAAGTCAGACAGGAACCGTCCCTGGTGGAAGAAGCGCTTTGTCCCTGCCATTCCCAAGGGTGAGTCGCCTGACCCCTGACCCCTGACCCCTGCCCCGCCAGCCTCTGCAGTGCCAGGCTCCATACATACGGCAGCCCCATGCCAGACTGGTCATGTGTACACCTCCCGAATGGCTCTCTGTGTGGGCACTCTTATGAGCGAGAGGCATCCATCTCCCCACAGTGCTGCCGTCAGTCGAGTGACTGGCTTCTGGTGTTGCCGCATGAATTTGTCATTTGAAAAAAAACACACTTCTCTTTTTTAAGAACAGCCTCTTCGCTGACTAATTGCCTGGCTTTTAATTTCATGTTCTGGAAGTCTGAAGACCTTGTCAAGTGGTGTCAAAGTTTCCAACTTGCTTGTGCGACAGATGCGTGGGGGGGTTGGCACTTCATGAGCGTCTTCCCAGACAGATCAGCTCTTAATACGAGAGGCCCTCATTCGTCATGTGGGGACGCACTCCGACACTCTGCAGTCTTAAATCGCCAGCTAATCAACATAAATAATCACCTAAGATGAATAGGATCCGCAGTCACCCGCCGTCAGCCCACATCTCCTAGCAGCAAGATAATGGCTGCGGAATAGATAATTCTGTCGTGTGTGTGTGTGTGTGTGTGTGTGTATAAGAGAGAAAGTGTGTGGCGGGAATGACAGAGGAGATGAAAGAGTGTATCCCTGCGCAGCGGCGTGCTGAGATCATCCATCACGTGTGGCGTGGCGTCACTGTAGTCACCCGGCGTGCACGTGAACGGCGGCGAGAGACGTCACAAACATGAGCGTACACACAGCACTGCTGGTTCCAATGAGGAACCAACAGA
>PYXC01001311.1:652500-682500 GCA_015244755.2 Tenualosa ilisha
GAGAGTGGGGGTTGGAGCGGAGATAATGGTGCTTGTGTGTGTGTGTGTGTGTGTGTGTGTGTGTGTGTGTGTGTGTGTGTGTGTGTGTGTGTGTGTGTGGATGCATGGGGGTTTGGAGGTGTGTGTGTGTTTGCCTGCGCATCTGTGTGTGTGTGTGGATGCGCATCTGTGTGTGTGTGTGGATACATGGGGGTTTGGAGGTGTGTGTGTGTGTGTGTGTGTGGTGTGTGTGTGTATGTACAGTGTAGGGGGAGTCTGTCCCATGTACCCTGGGTACCATTATTCCTCAGAAACCACCATCAAAGACGAGCTTCCTCCCCACTGAAGATGAGCCCATTCAATACAGCGTTCCCATAGGCTACTCCTGCTAGTGAATGACCAGGGTCGGCTCGCACCAGTCAAACATGATGCTTGCAGATCAGATCAGCTCCTAAGGTGCTGCATTGCTGATGTGTGTACTGATATATGCATCCAGAAGGACTGTGGTGGAACGGGCAGGGGAGAGGGGTCGTGATTCATCCTGAAGGGAATTATTTTCCTATAATGACCGATGGACGGTACATTTGCTAGCTTTATAATATGGCTAATATATATATAATATGGCTATAATATAAAACTTCACACTAACGTCTTTTAAATTTATTTGTTACTGTGTAATGGCTTCTGCAGATAAACAAATAGTTCACAAAGCAGTTTGAAGTTGAAAGGTTCTCCTTTCACTGTCAAAGAAGTTCCTTTGTGATTGATAAGTGAATGATCTCTACTCGCAGAATGATATGCAGACGAAATCTGAAGCAAAAAACTCGTTGCTATTGACAGCGGTCATTATGTTTCGCAGAGGTGCTTAAGTGACCTCTGAACTTTGGGAAGGCCCATTCAAAATGAATAGAACCTCCCGCAGCATTCTGTAGAGCCGTATGATAAACAATGATATTTGTGTGTGTGTGTGTGTGTGTGTGTGTGTGTGTGTGTGTGTGTGTTATAGGAAGCGTGCCCCGTACATAGCGTACCTGACGCGGTGTCGGCAGGGCCTGCAGACGTCCCAGGCTCACCTGGAGAGACTGCTGCAGAGGGTCCTCAGGGACAAAGAGGTGGCCAACCGCTACTTCACCACAGTATGCGTACGACTGTTACTTGAACACATGGAGGCCAAGATGCTCGACTTCATCAGTGGTGAGTGTGTGTGTTTGTGTGTGTGTTTGTGTGTGTGTGTGTGTGTGTGTGTGTGTGTGTGAAGGAATCGTGATGTCTGAAGTTAGATCTCTGCATCTGACTGCTCCTTGAGCACACGGATTCCAAGATGCTCGACTTCATCAGCTGTGTCTGTGTCTGTCTGTGTGTGGGTGTGTGTGTGTGAGTGAGTGTGTGTGTCTTGATGTGGATCAAGATCAAGGTGAGGTGAGGGTTTTGTTCAAGTCACAGGGTCACTTTAGGACACACACACACACACTGACATGACTGTGTAAAAGTAACACAAAATAAGTGTGTCAGAGATGATTCTGAACTTCATTAAATGATCGATGGGGGAATTTGTGTGTGTGCGCGTGCGTGTGTGTGTGTGCGCGCGGGTGCACAGCGTTCCAAGGCTGCACGGCGGCGGACGATAAGACTGCGGCAGTGGAGGACTTCCTGCGGTACCTGTACGGGGCGATGGCCCACGATGTCATCTGGCAGTATGCCAGTGAGGACCAGCTCCAGGACGCCCAGATGGCCATCGAGCGCACCGTCATGAACCGCATCTTCAAGCTCGCCTTCTACCCTAACCAGGACGGGGACATACTCAGAGACCAGTAAGGAACACACACACACACAAAAACACAGGCTGAGTATAATAATGTCCGGATGAGTGTGTTGATTGAAGCTTCAAAAGTACACACACACACACACACACACACCATGATGACTGAATCTTCTGTTTCCCAGACTTCTTCAGGAGCACATACAGCGCCTGTCTAAAGTGGTCTCAGCCAATCACAAGGCTCTGCAGATCCCAGAGGTAACTTGGCAATGACCCAATGGGTCACATGGCCTCCATTCTCAGTAGACAGGAAGCTGACATTAGACACTTTTGTGGCAAGAGATTGTGTGTTTGTTTTCCTTGTGCGCTCACTTCAATAAGTTGTTTACCAAAGTGAAGGCTCTGTTTTGCAAAATTAGCAGACTGGTAAATGTGAAGACATCTCCTCAGTATACTGTAGGATAAAATCTACCAGCGGTTCACCCCAGACTTCATACCCGTCATAGACAATCAGTATGCCCTGTGTGTGCCAGATTAGCATAATACACTAGAAGTGGATGGAACCAGCTAGCCTATAACTCCATTAGCCTAGCTTAGCATAATACTCTAAAAGTGGATGTTATCAGCTAGCCTATAACTCTATTAGTCTGTGTTGGCATATTACACTGGTCGTGGATTGGACCAGCTAGCCTTTAACTCTGTTAGCCTAGATTATCTTAATACTCTGGAAGTGAATGTGATCAGCTAGCCTGTAAATCTATTAGCCTATCTTAGCATAATACACAGAAAGTAGATGGAACCAGCTAGCCTCTAACTTCATTAGCCTAGCTTAGCATAATACACTAGAAGTGGATGTGATCAGCTAACCTATAACTCCGTTAGCCTAGTTCAGCGTAATACACTGCAGGTGATTTGGACCAGCTGGCCTGTTACTAGATTAGCCTAGATTAGCATAATACTCTGGAAGTAAATGTGATCAGTTAGCCTGTAAATCTATTAGCCTATCTTAGCATAATACACTGAAAGTGGATGGAATCAGCTAGCCTCTAACTTCATTAGCCTATCTTAGCATAATACACTAGAAGTGGATGTGATCAGCTTGCCTATAACTCTGTTAGCTTAGTTTAGCATAATACACTGCAGGTGGATGTGATCAGCTAGCCTGTAACTCCATTATCTTAGATTAGCATAGAACAGTGGAAGCTGATTGGACCAACTAGCCTATAGCTCCTGTGGCCTGTAGATGGAGCTGTTGGCTACCTGGTGGCAGCCACTTCCAGCAAGTATCAGCTGAAGTCTGGTTATGAGCTGTCTGTGATGATGTGACATGCACTTGCGCAGGTGTACCTGAAGGAGGCGCCGTGGCCGTCTGCGCAGGCCGAGATCCGCACCATCAATGCCTACAAGACGCCGCGGGACAAGGTGCAGTGCATCCTGCGCATGTGCTCCACCATCATGAACCTCCTCAGTCTCGCCAGTGATGACTCCGTGCCCGGGGCCGACGACTTTGTGCCCGTACTCGTCTTTGTCCTCATCAGGGTGAGGGCTGGACACACACACACACACACATAGGCCCAACCATACTGTGTCTGTGTCTGTTTGTGTGTCGTTGACCTTAGCTACTTTTAGATCAAAATATCTGCCCAGTTCCCAGGTCTAGTGTGTTACTCTGGCAGGCTGTTTTTCCATCTGTCTGTACTTCTCTCTTTCTTTCCTGTTCTCTCTCCTCCCTCTGTCTCTCTGTCTCTCTCTTTCTCTGTCTCTCTCTCTGTCTCTCTCTTCTCCTCTGTCTCTCTCTCTCTCTCTCTGTCTCTCTCTCTCTCTGTCTCTCTTCTCTCTCTCTCTCTCTCTCTGTCTCTCTCTCTCTGTCTCTCTCTCTCTGTCTCTCTCTCTGTCTCTCTCTCTCTCTCTCTGTCTCTCTCTCTCTCTCTCTCTCTTCCCTCGGGGTGTTTGAGCTCTTTCCCTCTGCTTGCTCTCACTAACTCAAATCTCACAAATGTCGTGCAGATTAATAATGAATGGGGAGTAGCATTAAGAGCTCTTCAGGGTTTGGGGTTAAGAAACACACACACACACAGACACACAGACACAGTCGTACTGGCCGAATACAAACACACACGCGCAGACTCACACACACACACACACTCATAGTGGCCGAATACACTCACAGTCACAAATACTCTCTTCTAGTTGAGGGTGTGTATGATGCATTGTGGGTAGTGTGTGAAAGTGAAAGGGTGGTTTGGGGGTTGTCTGATCTTGGCCATGGAGCCTCATGTCCTCAACACTCACTTATGGTGTGTGCTTGTTTGAGGACGATAATTTCTCCACATATACTAGACATACAGAGGAATTGAAAGTATGTTTCTCACTATCCCCGGTGAAGAAGAGATGCAGAGAAGACGTTTCCTAACGTAAAAAAAAAAGTGCATAGCAGATAAGTAGAAACCAGACCACGAGACAAAAACACATGACTGGACAAGCAGCAAAAACTTCCTGTATGATGTGTGGAGTGCAGCATGATGTGCAAAAATGTAATTGTGCAAAAGGATGTTTTGTAACAGTGTAACAGAAATGCCAGATACAAAACCAGCAGCAACTTTTTCAAAATATATATAAGCAGTGGTGCAAGAATGTAGTAGTGCAATAGATGTGTTGTAATAGTGCAATAGATGTGTTGTAATAGTGCAATAGATGTGTTGTAATAGTGCAATAGATGTGTTGTAGTTGTGCAATAGATGTGTTATAATAGTGTAATAGATGTGTTGTAGTCGTGCCATAAATGTGTTGTGGTCGTGCAAAAAAATGCTTTATACAAGAACAAGAGCAGCAGCAACTTCAGAACCCAGAGTATTTGGGGGGCAGAGAGGAGGGGGTGGGAGAGAGTTCAGTTTCCTGTTAGCCTGGTGAATAGAGCTGTTTGCTACTCTAGTGTGTGTGTGTGTGGTGTGTGTGTGGTGTGCGTGTGGTGTGTGCGTGTGCGTGTGTGCGTGGTGCGTGTGCGTGTGCGTGTGTGGTGCGTGCGTGCGTGCGCGCATCTGTGTGTTTGGGTGCATTTGCATATATTGTGCTTATGCATGTGTTGTCTTTTGGCAGCACATGTGGTCTTATGCTGTGTGTGTGTGTGTGTGTGTGTAAATATCCTATGCTAATGCCCCTCCTCCTTCCCTCCCCCAGGCAAACCCTCCCTGCCTGCTGTCCACTATCCAGTACATCAATAATTTCTACGCCAGTCGCCTAAGCGGCGAGGAGTGCTACTGGTGGATGCAGTTCACAGCTGCTGTGGAATTCATCAAGACCATCGACGACCGCAAGTGAGCCGCGAGTGAGCCGGAGAGGAGCCGAGCGCGGAGCCAGAGATGCCGGCACTAGTATTATCACTGGCATTGGCCGCATGGCAGCGGAGGAGAAGACCAGAGACGACCCAACTCAGCCAACTACCAACAACTCACTCTGTCCTTCATCATGTGGACTCTCTCTCTCTCTCTCTGTGTCCTTTACCATGTGGACTCTCTCTCTCTCTCTCTCTCTTTGTCCTTCGCCATGTGGACTCTTTCATGTTTTCTTCTTTCTTTTTTCTTTCTTTCTTCCTTCCTTCCTTTCTTCTCTTCTCTCTCTTTCTCTCTGTTGTTCCTGTATAGCTGTACAAAGACATTTACCCTTTGAAAAGGACTAAAAGAACAGGTGTTCTTATGTGGGGCAAGAGAGCAGGTTTTACTAGAGCCAACAACCAATCAAAGGCACAATAAGCCAGTGGGAAATGGCCAATGAACTTTGACCTTTATCTAATTTGCATATTCCTTGTAAACTCTCTGTACTCTGTGCTGAGGTGAAGGGACTTCATCTGATGACTTTTTTTTTTTTTAAATCTAGAAGACTTATTAATGAATCGGTGGAAGAAAGAGAATTAATTAATTATTCTGAGAAATTAAACAAACTAAAAAGGGACCAGGCCCCCTTGCGGTGAGCGCGGGCGCGTAGGAAGACCTCTAGGTGGAGAGGATGAGAGGTTGTGTGTGTGTGCCGATGTGGTCATGTGCAGTCTTCCTCCTCTATGGCAACCCCACAACCACAATCCATGTCTAGAACCTCTAGAACCAGAACCAGGCCAGCAGACACCACAGATCCCTGTCCAACCCAACTCACCCTGCACAACCCCGCCCCAGTGCTAGTCGGGCCGCTTCGTAAGCAAATGTTCTGCTGGTGTTCCTTAATCTAATCCCCCCCATGGATCCCCATGGCCAGAAGAGCTGTATGTGTATGTGTGAGGGCTAACAGAGTGTTCATTATGGCTCAGCCCCCCCCCCCCCCCCCCCAGAGGAGCTGTGTGTGTGTGAGGGCTAACACAGAGTGTTCATCAGCCGTATTTTATTATCCTCTTCTGTTTGTTTCCTTCTCTGTCAAAGCCTAAGTGGCGTGGCCAACGCAGATGCACCACACACACACACACACACACACACACACACACGATGTACAGCTCTTGATTATGTTCCAGATGTGAGAAATGGACAACAGGTTATTAATTCTGTTTTGTTTTGTTTTGTTTTGTCTCTATGCTCCATGTCAATATTAGGACTCAGTGCCTTGTAGAATGGACCATTCCATTAGACTGTAAGAGGGGTGGGAGTTCCTCTAATGGTAGCTTCCACATCACGAGACTACTGGATGTGCACACATTGGTCTCGCAGGCCATGTCTGCACTTAGAAAACACTCACCATTTACGCCATACACTTTTGTCTTTCTGTCTGTGTCTGTGTGTGTGTGTGTGTGTGTGTGTGTGTTTTTGGCTCAACAGTGCCACTCAGTGTAAACATATCAACTCTCATGCAGGAGGCGTGTGTGTGTGTGTGTGTGTGTGTGTGTGTGTGTGTGTGTGTGTGTGTGTGTGTGTGTGTGTGTGTGTGTGTGTGTGTGTGTGTATCCCCCAACTTTGTGAGGGCATCAAACCTTATGAGCAGATGCTTCAGAGGTGACGCGCCCATGATCCTAGATGACTGATCATCTGCATCACACATACTGAGGGGCTGCTACTGCTACTCAGACTGCAGGAGAAACAGGGGCGACTATGGGTTTCTGCTGGGGCGACTCCTGAGAAGATGGGGGCATGTCAGAGCTTATGCAAAACTATAACACCTGGCTGGGTGAGGGGAGTATCGGTGCATCTCTCTCTCTCTCTCTCTCTCTCTCTCTCTCTCTCTCTCTCTCTCTCTCTCTCTCTCTCCTTTGGACCAGAGCACAACACTTTGCAGGGTTTTGCACATTAACATCCAGTTCCATAAAATGCATTTATTGTTATTATAATTGTCAGTCATGATAATTATTCTTTCTTTTTTCAAAGAAGTAGAGGCAGTGATTGTGTTTGGAAGGGGGCGGCTCTGCTGAAGACTGCTGTTCTTCCAATAGAACTTGGGTACATTTGAGAACAAGATCTTGCTTTCCCTCTCTTTCTCACTCACTGTCTCCTCAGTACTTCTGGAGATTGTTTAGCAGAAGTGGGTGTGGGCCTATTTGTATATATACGGTATTGAATAATTTGTAACTAGACAGTTCCTCACTGTGTTAAAAAAAGAAAAAGAAGTATCACTGAAATTATGGACTTGGGTCTTTTGGGGCAAAAATCCTTTCTGGGTGGAATGTGGCAGCTGGTTGTTGCCCTGGAAACAGAATGCGGAGTAGTCTATGCTCCAGAAGTGTGTGAAGCTGGAGGTTCCCCGCCTGGTGGACTGGATGAGCCACAGATCAAAGAACCTCACTGGAGCTGGATCGGTTGAAAACAGCCAAATCTAAAAAGCCTTAGGGAGTGTGTGGAGTGCAGGACCCACAGCATACATTGTTCACCTGGTTAGGCACATGACTACTCACACACACACACGCTGGGCAGGTGACCTTAGCCTTGTGTTGTTCAGATGGTGCGTCTTCTCCTTTCCCTCATGGGAGTGTATGTGTGTGAGTGTGTGTGAGAGGAGAGGACTGAGCTCTGTAGTCTGCACCCAACAGTTATACATCTGTCATGGAGAAAATTATACATTGTTTTTTTTGTTTGTTTGCTGTTTTTTTTTTCCCTCCACATTAGCAAGCTTGCACAATTAGGCACATGGGGAAGGTGTTCTGTCCGCTTCTGTGATCTCATGTATTATATCATTCTTTAAAACAATTAAAAGCAGAAGTTTGTTCTGTGATTGAATCTTACCTGGTATGCTTTGTTTTTTTATGTGTGTGTCAGAGATTGGGGAGCCTTGGAAGCTGTAAGTGATGGTGGTATGATGGTATGTGGCTGGGTGAGAGTGTGTTAGTAGCTCTCAGTGATGGGGTGTGTGTGTGTCTGTATTGTTGAGTGAGAGTGTGTTAGTAGCTCTCAGTGATGGGGTGTGTGTGTGTCTGTATTGTTGAGTGAGAGTGTGTCAGTAGCTGTCAGTGATGGTGTGTCTGTCTGTGTGTGTGTGTTATTATTGCTGAGTGAGAATTGTTAGGTGCTCTCAGTGACTGTGCGTGTGGGTGTGTTGCTAAGTGAGATCAGAGGTTGGAGCACCAGTGTGTGTTGGTTCTGAAATACTGTGAACTCCCGATCTGACATCTGCTACAATCAGCGGGTTTATTTGGATGTGGGTTAAATAACTGGCTTTTGGGCGCTGTGTTTGATACACTTTTGTCCACCGTTCATCCTGCCAGCGCATGGAAACAGTAGCCCACCAACAATATTTAGGACTGTGTTTATCATGCCACCGCATTCACGTCACTATAATCCCATTTTTACTTGTGGAGCTGCAAAACTATTGCACCTAAGATCTCAGAGCCTCATCTTTCAGTAAGACCCTATAGATCTAGAACCCTCATCTCTCAATAAGATGCTAGAGCCCCTTAACAGCCATGTCTTGTATGCATGGGGCTAGAATGTTCTCATGAAAATGCGAATTCACCTCGCGTGATGAGTAGGCTCATCATTGATTTACGCTCGTGTTTTGCTATCCACAAATACAACATTTCTACATATTTGTAACTTTGGGGGTTTTATTCTCTAAATTGCCATTTAGTTAGAAAGCATCAACTAACAACGTTTTCATACGGCACATCTATCATTGACCTGAGAGCAGTCTTCATCAGAGCACGTATAACTACACAGTAAGAGCTTATCAGACTCCAAACATGTACACAGTAGAGCCCCCAAATTTGTGGTGTTCTCTGAAAGCCTTGGCCTCTGTGTTGGGAAGACTCTGATATAGGAGGGGGTGGAGGGGGGGGGGTTATTCACCCGCTTGTGTCCGATGGCTGATTTGCCACTGATCGGACACGAGAGAGTGCGCACACAGCCGTGTAGTAATTACCAATTACCATTTAAACTGTACACTCGCCATCTTTTCTTCGCTGCCTGCTTTTTCCACGACACACAATGAGAGACGCACACACTGACCAAATTTATTCATTGAATTTAAGTGCGGGAGAAGGCAGCAGAACAAGATGGCCCTATCTGTGCGCCGCGAGTAGCACGCCCTCACCAAACATTTAATTACTCCTGACAAGTGTCTGGCGGATTCGTAATTGGAGATTTTCCCTCGTTTAATAGCCTCTCTCACTTTCACGCGGCCTCGCTGCTTCTAATTGTAATCTTTCGCTCACCCCAAAATACGCCTCACTGTGGGGTGCCTCGGATCTCTTGACGATATCTGCTATTGTTAATTTAAATTTAAATTTCGCCCTGGAATGTTAATTAGTTGTATTAATAAGCCAAAATCAGTAGTTGATTTGGGGACGGATTGTATTGCTTTGGTGATGTTCGCGTGGTTTGCTTCGGACAAACGGCTCTTGCACCTGCTACTGAATAGTAACATTACGAAAGAAGAGCCTTTTCTGTTTGAGCTGAGCGACTGGCCCGGAGTAGCCGAGCAGAAATGGACTCGCTGAGGACAGTTCGGCACTCATTTGCAGGGCTTCCTTTGACGTGAAAGATGTTCGCTTGGATTTTTCTGATGCAACTCTTGTTCTATATTGATGTCAGATTGTTGTATGATGACAGAAACAGCCCGGGGCCAAGTCCAGATGGCCCTGAAATCACAGATCATCAGTCCAGTGAGGCTTGCACACCGCAAAAGTGCGCGCGCGCACATGCACACACACACACACACACACACACACACACACACATCGTATACATCCATTTGTATTTTCCTTGTGAGACTTACTTGGTCACACTGAAGTCTTTTCTTCCTATTTAAAATGTTAGATGCTCTAGTGCTAGATTGGACTTACCATATTCCAAACACAAGCTCTAAAGTTCCAAGTCTTTGGTCTGCTAGGTGTCATGTTCCTTCACTTAGGCCAAACTAAACTTTTAGGCTATAGGCTACTATGCAATTTTAGGAGGCGGAGGAGAAGATGCATTACGACGTAGGTCAGTCGCCACTAATGTGTCTTCTCGATTGAAGTGAAAACACATCTGTTTTGCTGTTTATTTTATATATATAAATATATATATTTATATTTTTTTTTTTTGGCAGGCTGACCGCTGTGGAGAAAAATCATCATGCGCTGTCCCGAAACGTGCGGAGCGGAGCGATTTCGCTGCAGTTCCCCCTTGAATCGCCAGATGGCAGACGCGCCATGTCTGTCGCATGCGCAAGCAGACAAAGAAAGAAACATTTTACTGTCTGACGCCGGTATTGTGCTACTCTTAGTCCTAAATAAGACAAGGAATTGCATCTTTACATTTGGTTGCAAAACATCTCTTTGTGTGAGAACAGGAAATTCGATACTGTTAGGCTACCATGGATAAAGTCTTTTTTGCCTGACATTAAAATTCTTTTATGCTTTTCAGAACTGCGCAATGCATTATTTTTCAGATCGCCTCGGAAGTTTTGTCTTAAGCGCACGTTTCTGGAGAAAAACGCATAGGTTTACATTACGTTTTGAAGTTGATCACTCATCTACGAATACAATGGGCTCTTTCATTAAAGTAGCCTACAATGTGGTTTTCAGATATGGGGATAGCGAGTAGGGTACAAAGGATAATAAAGGCACTTTATTATGAGCATAGGCTTTTTACAAGAACAGCAAAAATCCTTTTAGGTCGGCCACAGGTTAACTCATCAATCTACCGCACCTAATTTAATACATCGAAAGGTTTGCGTCATCATTAATTTATGCAGTTAGCATTCCACTCTAATGCAAGTTCCAGAGCCATGGCTATTTACAAATTAATGCATATTACCTTAGTGAAACAGGGATCGATTTGGGCCTTTATTTCATCTAAATCTTCACATTTTAAGTCACTCTGGCAATCCATTGATTAAATGTAAAGAAGTGAGTTTTCCACCACCCTGCTGTGGGTCAGTGCACAGTCTGTGCCTATCCTCGCTTAGAAAAACCAAGCAGTCTTTTTTCAAGAGTCTTAAAGACTGCGCATCTCTCTCGTACAGGGCCGCTCAGAGACGCGCAGCCCCACGCAACCAGCACCAGGCGTTCGGGAGCCAGCCAGAAAACCTCTCACTGACGAACAAACAAACAAAACACGGCAGCACCACGTCAATTAAATTAAAGGGGGAGGCTAAATGAACAAAACGTCAAACGCACATATTAAACCTAAATGAAATAGCCCCGAGGATGCCGGCAGACGCGCAGATTGGAACTCAGGAGGATAGTGCATGCTTTGCGCCCGCGGTGATAAGAGACGTAAATAATGAAAGCGAGCTCCGTGATGATTCCGGAGCGGCGTGCAACCTGGGACTGTGCCTCAGAAGAAAGGGAGCAACTTTAAACATTTGTATTCTCCAAACCAGCACTCTGCCAAGATAAAGAAAGGAGGATTTTAAAGACTCGTAAACAGCGGGGAATTGGGTAAAGGCTACAGGTAGTTTCGTAGGCCTGTGAACATACCACTCTCTTAAGACAGATCTGAAGTGTTGGATGGAGGCGCATGTACTGCAAGTAGAGAAGTGCTTACTTGAGGAACAGCTCACACTAGCCGCTCGGTCTTGCGCACACATAGCCTGTAGTTTGGGCTCAGACATTACCAGCTCCCGAGCTCACAAGTCGAATGCGTCTTTTTCTGTTTCCTGCTTTTTGCATTTATGTGAAATACAGCTTTGTCTTTACTAACTGAATGAGGCTACGCTTATCAGCTTTACGTTCCTTTTAACAGCTGAAGATGTTTGTCTCCCTATCATTGCCTCGGAGGTTTCCATCAGGGGTGTAGCAGTAAAGTGTTGTCCATTAGCATTTGTAAAAAATAAATGAAAATAACCTAGCGATAATTTAGAAACAAGGCACGTGCTGCGCTTGTGCTGCGCGCGCTTTGGTACAGTTATGATGAAAACCATCGCGCTAAATGTTCAGCTTAATTCATCTCTGTCAAAAAAAATAGAAAAACAGAAACATATTTAAATGATGAATTTGATAGATCACATCATTATTATTATTGTTATTATTATTGTTATTATTATTATTATTATTATTATTACTGTGCCAACATTTGTACAGAAGAATTAGCCTACATTTTATGTTTTATCATGAATTCTTTTGCCCACAGTGTTGGAAGGGTGACATTGTAATATCATTGTTTCTATGCAGATTTCTTAGGCCAGGTGTAGAACCAGTTTCTTTGGCTATTTCTAGTAGAGCCCTTTTTACAAGGAAGCATGTGAGGATGGGGTCCTTGTTATCCTTGAGTTTTGCCTTGGTCCCACTGGGGAATAAACAGATGTTATTGTTTATGATCAGGCACTTCAAATAGTCCCTCCATTTCATCAGGGACACTGAGGAAAATATCTATCTCTGTCAAGCCTAAAATAGTTCAAATAAAAGAGCACAAATTAGGGGTGGATGTTTTATTTTATTTTTTGTGTTATTTATTTTTATTCTAAACAACATTCATAATTTTAAAATATGAAGAACGGCAAGTTTTATTGAATAACTGAACATGTCCTCTTAGTGTACTATCTTTTAACTGAAGCGCAGATCCAGCTCTGATCAGACACACACTATGGCATTTTGAAACATGTTTATGAAATGCTAATCTCAGTGTGTGTATGTGTGTGTGTGTGAGACAGAGAGAGAGATTGAGAAGGAGGGAGAATTGTATATGTGCCCTGGAGCTGGATGGCCACAGGGACGAGTCAGGTGCGTGCGTGTGTGTGTGTGTGTGTGTGTATGGTGCTCCATAAGCATGCCGACTCAGAAGAGCGACTGCTACTCACGCATGAGCATCCATGAGGCTCTCTGTCCACACATGACCTCTGACCTCTCCCGTCACCTCCGATGAGCAGGCAGGGGGCAGTTGTGTGCGTCCATCCTCCCCTGGCCCTGAGAGCCATATGGGCTGGAAAGACCCAGGGAGGGAGGGAGTCATGAGCTGGCCTCCTGAGTGCCTGATGGAAAATGAGCTGTCCCTCCCGTCCCCTCTCACGCAGCGCAGCAGAGGTGTCATGTCACGTCACATCTTCATCTGAGCGGCAGCGCAGGCGTCACGCCAGGCGATCTGATTGCCCCCCGCCCCTGCCCCCCTCCAGACGTCACGCCAGGCGATCTGATTGCCCCCCACCCCTGCCCCCTCCAGACGTCACGCCAGGCGATCTGATTGCCCCCCCCCCCCGCCCCTCCAGCTCTGGGGAAGGGACCCGGTCGCCAGGCTTCCAGAGCCCGACTACACTGGAGTGCATGGACACTTTCAGCAATACACACGTGTCCACTG
This sequence comes from Tenualosa ilisha, assembly GCA_015244755.2. Lineage (NCBI taxonomy): Eukaryota > Metazoa > Chordata > Actinopteri > Clupeiformes > Clupeidae > Tenualosa > Tenualosa ilisha. The sequence goes on from PYXC01001311.1 coordinate 665,920, forward strand.
TCTGAATTACATGGTCACACACACACACACACACACACACACACACAACTTTAATCCTCGCTGATTAAATGACGTGGATACACTCAGCTACATGGATGATTACTGTGCTGAACACGTGAAATGAATGAAATAGTTGGTGCATCACAGTTCAGTTCAATTCATTTTATAGGAAGGTGAACGGGGGGAATTGTGAGCCCAGTGGAATTTGTAATAAATTTAAACTTCCAAATTAGCATTTTAAAAATGGAAAATATAACAAAAGAAATACATGCTGGAACAAAAGAAATAATTACTGGAATTTATTTGTGGCTGATTTTTTTTTTATTATTTTATTTTATTTTATTTTTTTCAAATGTGATTGAAATGATTTGAGACTAATAGATTTAAGACTAATGATTTGAGACTAATAGTTTTAAGACTAATATTTTCAGACTAATAGTTTTAGGTTTCACTGTAGCGATGTAAAGGGTCACATGGGTCCAAAGGGTCCAAAAGTGAGGGGAGACACAAGATGGACAGTTAAAATGAATAAGAAATAAACAATTTTCAAATGAAAAAAATGCAAATTTCAAAACTTATTATGAAAATGCATAATAATTTGCAACTAAATATGCAGAATTGCCAACACTGAAATGAAAAAAAACGAATAATAAATCTAAGGGAAATTATACCAACTTATGCTTATGTGTGTGTGTGTGTGCGTGTGCGTGTGTATGTGTGTGTGTGCAGGTGAGTGTTAGTGTGTGTGTGTGTGTGTGTGTGCATGTGTGTGTGTGCAAGTGAGTGTTAGTGTGTGTGTGTGTGCATGTGCGTGTTAGAGTTTGTGTGTGTGTGTGTGTGTGCTGCTGTTGAAGGCATGCACAGGAGCAGCTGCGTAGGAGCGCACCTCTCAACACACGGGTTCAGGGGAAACCAAGCACACTGAAAGCATCAGACAGACCCGAAGAAACCATCTGCTAGCATGAACACACACACACACACACCCTAACTCCATCCAACCGGCACACACACACACACACCCACGCACACATATGTACACACATAGAAAATAATCATGTGTGTCAATCACTTTTTCCCTTTTCCCAGACGAGGTGGATTATGGTCGTGTGTTTGTCACTGTGTTCCCCCTCTCTTCTGTACTGTCTGACACTGAAGAATAAAAGACCTGCGGAGCAAATCTCCCACGAGGTGGAGAACCGGCTCTCTTGGTGAGGGTTCATAGCTGTGTATGCACCACTAAAAGCAGAATTCATTACGAAATACAAACCCATTCAACTACTTCCCCGAACCACATAAACAAATTGCTTTGCTCTAAACTATCCCATCATGCTCAGCGTGCATGTGCAGCAATGCAGGGTGTCTGCTGAACGTCCACGCCCTCCCGTCTAATCCTTCAGAACACTATCATATAAAGGATCTGGACTGATGACACTGTTAGGGGGAGATTTAGTAACTGGTAAGAGGGGCACCTGGATGTCTAGTACAGCAACTGTGCGGAGCTGCGTCTGGAGAGGAGGATTATTGCTGCAATTCTTTTCAATAAAGACCGGGGTTTCCAAGGGATTCAATTCATTCCGCTTTCCCAAGCAACCACCACGGACAGAGACGTGTCGTCACATGACTCTTCTGTGATGTAAGAACTGTTTAGAATGTTTCCAACTAATGAGAACATAGCAGGGAATTTTTTTTAGAATTTGTTTTGATGTCATTAAAATTCAGTTGAGAGTTCTATTCTCTCCTGTTTAAGATGGCCTATTTCTCCCCCCCCCCCCCCATTCCTCCTGCGTGCCCCGTGGGTGTTTGGGCCTCATTCTCCACACTGGAGTGCTGTTTTTCTTCTCTTCCTTCAGCAGAAGAGGCTTTTGGAACTGACTTCACGCTTCTCCCAGGCTGGGCCAAAATAGTGTGTGTGTGGACTTACTCACTCACAAACACAATCAATACACTCGCACACAACTTCCTACCGATGCAGCACCAGTCAGTGCTGCCCTGGAACAAATGTATTAGGCAGCAAGGCAGGACAAGGCAAGTTTATTTCTATAGCACATTTCATACACAGCAGCAGCTCAATGTGCTTCACACAGATGAGGACAAAGAACAGTGAAAAACAGAAAATAAAATGACATGAAATGATTGAGAAAAAAAGAAAACAAAATAAGTCAACTAAATACAATGAATCAAATATAAAAACATCATTTGTGGAGAATTAGGCTGTAGACCACTGATGAACCACCTTCCCGCACAACAGAGCTCAAACCCACGTCGGACCGAATCCCCACGTGTGGCAAACATGTTTAACAACTAAACACACAGACCGGCAAACAGGAGAGAAGCACTTTTAAGCCTTTTAACGTGTAGCTATAATCATTTATTAGCGTCCCGTGAGCAAGGCTCTCAGTCTCTTCTTCAGTATCTTAGCATCTTTCTACTTTCATTTTTTACATTTCTACTTTTCAGTTTTTTTCTGTGCCTGCACACACATTTCAGTCCAATATTTTAGAAGCACATACATATTGCACACACATGCATTTGAAACACTGTTTTATTACCAAACAAAGTTTCATTTCTACTATAATTTCTAGATATACTACATATTCTAGATATACTACATATTCTAGATATATTACATATTCTAGATATACTATGTTATTTTTTGAATAGATATAAATAGCCAAAAAAAAAAAACGTCAATTCTGTTCTCTAACTATGTGCTTTTGCAGAAAGAGAGAGAGAGAGAGAGAGAAAGAAAGAAAGAAAGAAAGAAAGAAAGAAAGAAAGAAAGAAAGAAAGAAAAAGAAAAAGAGAGCTGTTTATATTCTCTGTCTGTCTGCCAAACAGTAGTCTGGTCTAGTCTGCTTCTCTTCTGGCTTCCACTCACTGTTCTAGCTCCAGATCACTGTTCTGGTTCCAGATCACTGTTCTAGTCCCTGATCACTGTTCTAGTTCCTGATCCCTGTTCCAGGGTTCCATTAATCCTGGTCTGGACAGGTGTGTGTTTAGGAGTCAACTTCATCTTCCTGCCTGAGGCTTGAACTAGCTTTAAGAGTCCAGGATCACTCTTCATCATCAAGGCGGCTCTTGTAATATTAGTTTGTGTGTGTGTGTGTGTGTGTCTGCTTGTGAGGAGCATGTTGCTGTTTCAGAGACGCCGTCACATAAAACTGATATGACCCAAGCCGTATAGACTAATCCATTTAGTCCATGAAAATGGGAGATCAACCTTCTCCAGCTCACAACTCATACAAATCTGATTTCAAAAGACATTAATTGAGCTCGCTAATGGAAGGAATGCCGATTGAGCATTGATTGGCTTCTAATGAATGGGAGTGAGGCTCAGGTCTCTCTCTCTCTGTGTGTGTGTGTGTGTGTGTGTGTGTGTGTGTGTGTGTGTGTGTGTGTGTGTGTGTGTGTGTGTTTTCTCGGCCAGACACAGTAAAGAATGTGGTGTGTTTGTGTGTTTTAACGGATGACTAGGTAGGGACAGAGATAGAGAGAGAGAGAGAGAGAGGGAAGGAGAGAGGGGGGGAGGAGAGAGAGAGAGAGAAGGGGGGAAGGAGAGAGAGAGAGGCCGTGCTCCATGGTCTAACTGGGTGCTCTGATGTTCCCCGACTGAGAGAGAGAGAGAGAGAGAGAGAGGGAAGGAGAGAGGGGGGGGAGAGAGAGAGAGAGAGAAGGGGGGGGAGAGAGAGAGAGGCCGTGCTCCATGGTCTAACTGGGTGAGAGGGGGGGGGAGAGAGAGAGAGAGAGAGAAGGGGGGGGAGAGAGAGAGAGGCCGTGCTCCATGGTCTAACTGGGTGCTCTGATGTTTCCCCATACTGCAAGGTGCAGCTGAAACTGATCAATTACACATTAACTGACAGCGAACACCACCCCCCTGCCACACACACACACTCACACACACACACACACACACACACACCTCCTTTCAAACGCCCCCCCAACACACACACTCTCCCTACACACAAATACATCCCTCCTCTCACACATTCCCCCTACACACACACACACTTACACACTCCCCCTACACCCTCACACACCCCTCCTCTCCCACTCTAGCTCTGCATAGCCGTCTTGGCCCGTCAACTCCACCTAATCGTGAGCAGGACTTACACACAGCCACATCAGGAGTGATGAACATCTTTCTGCAGGAGAGACAACAGGAAATACACACACACACACACACACACACACACACACACAAGCTCTACATGTTTTGCTCTGTGATGGTGAGACTACTTATGTGCTGTAGGATGCAGATTAAACACACACACACACAGTCTCTACTAGTCTCTACTAACTCTTCTGCAAAAGGGGCGGGACATAAAAGCTATGTCAAGCACAAAAACAATAACACACACACACACACACACACACAGATGAAGAGAGAGAGGGAGAGAGAGAGAAAGGCAGGAGAGAGATGACTCTTCTGCCAAATGGTGTTTTGCTTTTGTGTGTAGCCCTTGCATAGTGCGCAAAGATGTCACACCAGGTCATCAGCGACGCACACACACACACACACACACACACACAGATGTGTTAAGATCCATGTCACACTGTCACACTCACATTGCTGAAGGGAGGTCGTAATTCATACACACCTGTGACGTGATGTGGCCTCTTCTCCTGATCTCAACGCCATCTGGACCTCCCTGACTGCTGTCACACACACACACACACACACACACACACATACACACACACACACACTCCCAACCAAAGCCAACCCAGTGTATCTGAGGATATAGATTCCATCTCAAGTGGGCTGAAATTCATTTCTACTGCTGTGCAGATCACTCTGCATGTGTGTGTGTGTTTGTGTGTGTGTGTGTTTGTGCCCATCGCTCTGCGTGATGAGGGAACGCAAAACAAAGACCGAACATTAAAGAGAGACAGCGAGAGAGAGAGAAAAAAAGAAAGAAAGAAGAAAACAGTCAGGAAAAAGGTCATTAAAAGCGGAGAGCGGCACGTAGCCGTGTCTCTCAGTGTGGGGATTTGTATTGTGTGCTCTAATTTGGCTGCCTAAATGAGAGGAATAAGCATTTCCATGGAAATTTATTCAAGGCTGAGGCAGAGAGACTTAGGGGGGTGCAGAGCGGCTGCCAGATTATGCATAATTTCAGCACCGCTGCTTCACTCATTTCTGCATCAAGCGCCTGCCGGATTGCCTGGTCATTAAATGCTAAAATAATGGCAACCGCACAGCTTCAGCGTTCTAATTGCCCCTTCCCTACAACTGCGCTCTCAACACAATAATGATGTAGGGGGGCCTGTAGTGTCTGTGTGTGTGTGTGTGTGTGTGTGTGTGTGTGTGTGTGTGTGTGTGTGTGTGTGTGTGTGTGTGTGTGTGTGTGTGTGTGTGTGTGTGTCTCTATTAATAAGACTTGCTTTCCAACCGCGGTGAGAGGAGAGGAGAGGAGAAGAGGAGAGGCGGAGGAGAGGAGGACGCCTTTGGAGTTCAATCCCATATCTCTAAGGAAGCGTGAATCCTTGGTCACTTTTTTCATCTCTTTATCTCTCTCTCTCTTTATCTTTCTCTCTTGCCTTTTTCTTCTCTCTCTCCTTCTCATTCTTCACCATGTCTGCCTCCCGCCTTCTCTCCTTCCATTTCTCTCTCTCCCTCTCTCTCTCTCCTCATCATCTCTGCCTCTCTCTTCTCCTTCTCCTTCTCTTTTCTTTTTCACGTGTTCATTGTTTGATGCATTTGGGATGCTGATGTTGAATAGAACTGAATCAGAGCTTAAAGGTGTGTGTGCATGTACATAAAGGTGTGTGTGTGTGTGTGTGTGCACGTACATAAAGGTGTGTGTGCGTGTGTGTGCGCGTGTGTGTATGTGTATGTCAGCGTGGTCTGGTTTAGGGGTGCCAAATCAAAGAGAGAAAATACTCATTAACACACACACACATTGGGCAGTGTGAGTCCTTCTTCTTCACACACACACAGCAGTTGGAGGGTGAGCAGTGTGAGAGAGAGAGAGAGAGAGAGAGGGAGAGGGAGAGAGAGAGGGAGAGGGAGAGGGAGAGGGAGAGAGAAGTAAATTTGAGCGTTTGGCGTTTTAATGAAATGCAACCTAGTGTCTTTAATTGCGTGTGTTTTAAGGAGAGCCTGGTGTGCATTTCAAACAGAGATCGATACATGAAGGAGGACTAGTCTCACTCTCTCTCTCTCTTTCCTTCCTCCCCTCTCTCTCATCTCCCTTTTCTCTCCCTCTGTTTTCTCCTCTCTGTCCATTTCTCTTTTCCCCTCTTCCCCTTTCCTCTCTCCCCTCTCTTTATCTCTCTCACCTCTCTGTTTTCCTCTTTCACCCCCCACCTCTCTCTCTCTCTCCATCATAAATGCTGTGTGATCTTACTGAATCTTTTCATTATGTTTATTTCCTTTGTAACACACAGTCACACACACCTGTCTACACTGCACCCAAAGGACAAGCACACACACACACACACACACACACACACACACACACACACACACACACACACTTAAAACAGTGATTCTGTGCTCAAAAGGATAAGCCACACTACCAAAGGTGTAAAGTGAATCCGAGGGCACACACACACACACACACACACAAACACACAGACACACACATAGCAAAGGTGTAAAGTGAATCTAAGGGCCTTGTAGTTGGAAGCTGCTTGTGGGTTTGATGTGATTACTGGTGAGGCGTCCCTGTGTAGCACAACACACTCATGGATTATGAGACCATTATTCACTCTGCTGGTTTTCAACACACCTGCATGTGTGAGAGGGAGACTGAGAGGGAAGTGTTCTGTGTGTGTGTGTGTGTGTGTGTGTGTGTACATAGACGAATAAGAGTGTGTTCTGTGTGTGTGTGTGTGTGTGTGTGTGTGTGTGTGTGTGTGTGTGTGTGTATGTGTGTGTGTATGTGCATGTGCATGTGTGTACATGGATGAATAAGAGTGTGTGTTTGTGTGTGTATGTGTGTGTGTATGTGCATGTGTGTACATGGACGAATAAGAATGTGTGTTTGTGTGTGTGTGTGTATGTGCATGTGTGTATATGGACGAATAAGAGTGTGTGTTTGTGTGTGTGTGTGTGTGTGTGTGTGTGTGTGTACATGGACGAATAAGAGTGTGTTCTGTGTGTGTGTGTATGTGTGTGTGTATGTGCATGTGCATGTGTGCACATGGACGAATAAGAGTGTGTGTTTGTGTGTGTGTGTGTGTGTGTGTGTGTATGTGCATGTGTGTACATGGACGAATAAGAGTGTGTGTTTGTGTGTGTGTGTACATGGACGAATAAGAGTGTGTGTTTGTGTGTTTGAATGTGTGTGTGTGTATGTGCATGTGTGTACATGGACAAATAAGAGTGTGTGTGTGTGTGTGTGTGTGTGTATGTGCGTGTGTGTACATAGACGAATAAGAGTGTGTGTGTGTGTGTGTGTGTATGTGCGTGTGTGTACATGGACAAATAAGAGTGTGTATGTGTGTGTACATGGATGAATAAGAGTGTGTGTGTGTGTGTGTGTGTGTGTGTGTGTGTGTGTGTAGTGGGAGCTGCAGTAACTCTGTAGTAAACACACCTTGTATTTAATCTGGGGTCTCTTTAGGATTCATCTTTCCTTTGAGAAACACTCAGGTGTTGTTCTCAGCACTACTGTCTTAAATGCTGACACACACACACACACACTTTCTCTTACATCAGTAGTGCTGTATACAAGCACACACACACACACACACACACTCACGTATCATCTCATGCCAACCTTGAGCACCTCTCTACTCTAAAGCCTCCCCTCAATCTCATGTTGGCGTCCCTAAACACACACACACACACACACACACACACACACACACACACACACAAACACACTGAAACCACCCCCTAGTCTCATGTTGCCATCCTTAAAAGCTGATATTAATGACAAGCACACCGGCACTCTTGCATAATTGCTTCATTATACCGGAGTGTGTGTGTGTGTGTGAAGTGTATGTGTGGAGTGTGTGTGTGGAGTGTGTGTTCTCCTGACAATAATACTGTTTGTGGTGCATTTCTAATTATGTGGCATTTTTGCGCTTGTTATCAAGGACTTGAGCTTTCCTAATTGCGTGGAGAATAACGAGTGTCTGCCTCGCCTCTTGCAGTCCGGTGAGGACACGTCTCTCTGGGGCTGCGTGCCAAGTGCTCTCTGGACACCTGAGTCTAGCTGGTGCTGGTTTTGTGTGTGTGTGTGTGTGTGTGTGTGTGTGTGTGTGTGTGTGTGTGTGTGTGTGCATACCATAGAATTTTATGATTTAAATGATTATAAATACATTTGAGGACATTCTGTATTTAGCTGGTACATGAAACATTGTCCAAACCATGTCAACAATATCTTGGTGCAGATATAATGCTGGAATTGACCCTTACAGGATGTGTTTGCACTTAAGTATGACTGCGACACTGAGCTATTTCCAGAGATGGTTCTGGTAGTGACCCCTGACTCCCAGCAATTTAGTGGACACAATCTAGTAGGTTTTTCATCCAAAGCTGTTTTCTAAATGAACTGTCTCACATTCTATTTCTCGGTGTTGCGGCGGCTACTTAAGGAGCTAATTATTTCTCCAAACAAGCAGCGTTATTGTTCTTCCCCCCACTGGCGTCAGCCTGAACGCTGAGATGTGCTCCGAGTTTGAGGCCAAACACTTTCACTCCCAGCTCTGTAAACTCTCATTAGGGACCAGTTTAAAAGTGCAGACACACACACACCACTGCATTCTTCACTCTTAGAGAAGAGGCTCCTTTGGCTTATCCTCAATGCAGCACTCTTTAGAACCACCACGTGGCACCATTAAAGAACTTTAAAGAACATTGATTAAATAAAAAAAAGCTATTGTGTCTGAAGGACACAAATAATCTAATAATAAACTCTCTAATTGCCATTGCTTCTGCAAAACACACACACTCTAAAATAGAGGTGTCTCTGGTGATATGCCCTCCACCTGTCTCCATAACACACTGTCCCTAAGGTCTAGGCCCTCCCTTGATGCTGCACACAACTGCTAAAGGCCAAACCCAATTAGCTACAAGACACTTAAACTAGCTGCTATCGTCTAAGCTAACTACTATTGCCTGAACTAGCTTGTGTCAACTAAACTAGCTCCTGCCACCTGAACTAGCTACTATCCCCTGAACTAGCTCCTGCCACCTGAACTAGCTGCTATCTCCTGAACTAGCTCCTGTCACCTGAACTAGCTGCTATCACCTGAACTAGCTGCTATCTCCTGAACTAGCTCCTGTCACCTGAACTAGCTGCTATCACCTGAACTAGCTGCTATCTCCTGAACTAGCTCCTGTCACCTGAACAAGCTGCTATCACCTGAAATAGCTTCTATCACCTGAACTAGCTCCTGTCAATTGAACTAGAAGCTAATGCCTGAACTAGCTGCTATTGCCTAAGGTAGCTCCTGGAACCTGAACTAGCTGCTATCGCCTGAACTATATAGCTGCTGTCACTTGAACTAGCCCCTGTCACCTGAACTAGTTCCTGTCACCTGAACTACCTGCTGTTGCCTGAACTACCTCCTGTCACCTGAACTAGCTGCTATTGCCTGAACTAGCTGCTGTCTTAATTACTAGCTGCTGAATTATGAATTCATTGTTGCCAGTGAGTTGCAATAAGTTGTTTCAAAATCTTTCAAAAGATTTGTCATTTCTCTGCTTCAAATTGCAGTTGCAAGGTTCTCAAACCCTTCACGGTGTGTGAGGGCTGTCCAGCCACAGTGTAAGGTCAAAGGTCGCCAGTTATACTTTGACACGTGTCCCTAAGGAGCTACTTTGTTAAGTTACACATTGTCACTGGTATTTTAGCACTCCTGGTACATCGCATACTGTCTCTAGTGTATCAACATCACTACTAGGGCAGCCGGGTGCCATTATGCAGTAGCCTTTTTAACAGTAATACAGTGTCCACAGATGCAGTAGCCTTTTTAACAGTAATACAGTGTCCACAGATGCAGTAGCCTTTTTAACAGTAATACAGTGTCCACAGATGTTTTTAACAGTAATACAGTGTTACAGATGTTTTTAACAGTAATACAGTGTCCACAGATGTTTTTAACAGTAATACAGTGTCACAGATGTTTAAAGGCCTACCGGACAAGGCTGAAATGTTTTTGACTAGAATAATAAGCTATTTCAAAACAGTGACAATGAAGCTGATACATTTAACCTAAAAACAGTATCAAATGTTGCTGAGTTTTCCTTTAAGTATCTTCTGGCCTAAATCATAGTAGCTTATTCAAGTCTCAGTACAGTACAGTGGCCTATTCCAAATCTCTCACTCATACAGAGCAGTGGTCTAAACCAAGTCTCTCACATATAGGCCTACAGTGCAGTGGTCCTAACCAAGTCTCTCACATATAGCCCTACAGTGCAGTGGTCCTAACCAAGTCTCTCACATATAGCCCTACAGTGCAGTGGTCCTAACCAAGTCTCTCACATATAGGCCTACAGTGCAGTGGTCCTAACCAAGTCTCTCACATATAGGCCTACAGTGCAGTGGTCCTAACCAAGTCTCTCACATATAGCCCTACAGTGCAGTGGTCCTAACCAAGTCTCTCACATATAGCCCTACAGTGCAGTGGTCCTAACCAAGTCTCTCACATATAGCCCTACAGTGCAGTGGTCCTAACCAAGTCTCTCACATATAGGCCTACAGTGCAGTGGTCCTAACCAAGTCTCTCACAGATACAGTAGTTAGGAGACAAAGGAGCTCAGGAAGCAAACATTACTGAGCAGAGAGCATGCTGGGAAATCCTGCAGAAACAAACAAAAGCAAAAAGCAAAACAAACATTAAGAGCAGATAATTACACTCATCAAATGCCTGTGGAGCACATCAAACACTAGCTGCGGGGATGACAGCAAGGAGCTGGTAACGCATCCCCGCCAAATCCCCTTCAGCCAGGATGGGGACCATGATGCTGTTGATAGGGTGGTGGTGGTGGTGATGATGATGATGAGTGTAGCCTAATAATGACTGTGTTCAAATGAGGTTTAACTGGAACACCAGGAGATGATGATCAACCTGCACTTAATGCCCAGTGGGTCTGTGCTTCAGATGATGACACTAGAATAATTAAAGAATATTAGAAGCACAGGAGGAGCAGGGATGAGAGCGTCTGCTTGTGTGTGTGTGTGTGTGTGTGTGTGTGTGTGTGTGTGTGTGTGTGTGTGATGGTGACCACCACTGCTGGCTCCGTCCAGAGAAAGCACTCAGCTGTGAAACAATAACAGCCCCTCAGGATCACTCACGTCTTTTTTTATTCTTCTACACAAAAATACTCTTTCTCTCTCTCATTGTCTATCTCCCTCTCTTCTCACTCTGTCTCTTTCACACCATCCCTGCACAGACAAATACTCTTTCTCTCTCTCATTGTCTGTTTTTCTTCCTGCCTCCTCCTTCTCCGTTCACTCTCTCTTTCACTTTGTTCTTCGCTTATCTTCCCCTTTTTTTCTTTCACTCCTTTAATTTCTCTTTTTAATTCTATGGTCCTTGTTTTCTCTCTTACTCTCTTGTTTTTTTCTGTCATTTCCTACCCATCTCTCTCTCTCTCTCCCTCTCTCTCTCTCTCATTATCTGCAGCACTAGAGTTGCATCAGCGCTAGTTGCCAGTAGCGCTAGAGGCGGCAGCAGTATGGGCAGCACTGGTAACATCAGCGCTAGTTGCTAGTAGCATTAGCAGCAGCAGTATGGGCAGCACTGGTAACATCAGCGCTAGTTGCTAGTAGCATTAGCAGCAGCAGTATGGGCAGCACTGGTAACATCAGCGCTAGTTGCTAGTAGCATTAGCACTAGTAGCACCAGTGCTAGCAGCTCCATTAGCCTACAGTAATGCCAGCAGGCGAGTGTAAGGCCTCTGAGGCGTCTTTAATTAGGTAGTGAGAGTGAGCTGCCAGCTTCACCACGCTGTGCCGCGCCTGCACACACTCTTACTTTTGCTCTGAACTTTGCTAATTATCAGGTAGTCTGTAATTTTCCCCTCCCTCTGTCTTTCCCATGTGGCCTCCGCACACAAAGAGCAGCTGCGATGAAGAGCACACACACACACACACACACACACACACACACACACACACACACACACAAAACAATAGAGGGAAAATAATGCGTGGATTCCAGGCGATGCTGACGGACGGCCTCATTCCCTCTCTCTGTGTTAAGAGCAGCCCCACGCCAGGCTAGCTTTTGTTCCTCTGTTTCAACTTGGCACTAATGAACATGCAAACCACAGAGAACAAAATGGCTGCCTTTTGGAAAAACCTCCTGAATGCTGGATGGTGTGTGTGTGTGTGCGTGTGTGTAGTATTTGTTCTGCTGCTCACAAGCAGCCATCACCCGACGTCCTCACTGTACCCCTCTGCTCTGCATACGCCAGGGGATGCTGTAGATGTTGTTGTACTTGTTGTTGTTGTTTCACAAACACACACGTTACAGTTGATTACACGAGCAGACATTAGGGTCATTAGAGATACAGACACACACATTACAGTTTAACATACACACACACACACACACACACACACACACACACACACACACACACACACAGCTATAAGGAAGGTGAAGATGTGGCATTTTACCTCCTTCCTTCGTGTCCAAGTGCTCGACTGCTTTAATGAAGCTGCAGCCACACCTAAACACTCCTGCATCACAGAGCAGAGAGGAAGGATGAGATTAGCGCACACACAGAAGAGCTGATCCAGCCTGATCATGTGCTTCCTGAGCTCATTGGAACAAACCAGTTCTTTGGGTCTAATCAGCTATGCTAAAACTAATAGTGAAATTCAAGCTAATTTGCCTTGATAGGGAAAGGCTTTTTTATCATTATATTCTGCCAGTTTAGAGTTGTGCTTTGATTTCTGGATGGCCTTTAAAGTTCACAGTGTCTGCCTCAAAAACCATATCAAACAGCCTATTAACATTATCAAAGGAAAATGTGTGTGTGTGTTTCTGTGTGTGTGTGTGTGTGTGTCTCTCAGGAGTTCCAAGCAGACATCTAATGCATATGACATCTATCACACACATCCTCGTCGACTCATGTCTGTGCGGCTGGCCCAGTCTCCATGGCACTATTTCCAGCTCCAGTGACATCCAATGTGTGTGTGTGTGTGTGCATTTAAGTGCAATAGTGTGTTTGCATCTGGTGTGTGTGTGTGTGTGTGTATCTGTCTCTGTGTGTGTCAAATCCCTTTCTGCATGCCTAGTGTGTGTGTGTGGGGCCAGTGGTATAGCGTTTAATATGCGTGGCTGAGAGCACAGGGGAAAGGAAAGGAGAGTAGCTCTTCCATACTGCCTCTAATTGTCCCTCAGAGACCCGCTGCAATTGGAGTCTAAGCGCACTAGCACTCGCCTTCATCCCCTTCTCTCTCTCTCTCTCTCTCTCTCCCTCACTTCTGTCCCTTGTTCTCTTGCCTCTGCTCTTACTCTCTCCCTCCATCCTCCCTTCTTTTACACTTCCCCTTCCTCTCTCTCTCCCTTTCTCTCTATTTCTCATCCCCCATCTTTCTCACTCTCCTTCTCCAGGGGTTTATACTGGTTGGAGTGTGTGTGTGTGTGTGTGTGTGTGTGTTAAGCGAGGGGGCTACAGTGTTAAATTGCTGGGTGATTTGACTCTTTCTTTGTTTTGGGCCAGTCGTCCTGTCTGGTCTCGTCTCATTTTGTCGCTCTTCTCGCTCTTTTCCTCCTGTTCTCTCCTCTCTCTTCCCTCCTCCCCTCTCTCTTCCACTCCTGCTCTCTCCTCCACTCCTCTCTTCCCCTCCTCCTCCCCTCTTCTAGTGTTGAGTGGAGGTGGTTGCTTGTATTAACCTTCCTAAGCACTGAGGGCCTATGGGAACGAGGGTGCTGGTCTTTAGAAATCTATTGTGACTCGTCAGAAAAATGAATAAATGAGTGTATTATTTCACTCCGTGCCGTGAGTGCGCTCCGGGTGTTAGTCCCATCAGGCGAGGGCGGCGGACAAGCGAAGCGGGGCTGACACACACACTCAAACGGACAGACACACACACACACACACTGTCTCCTGAAGTTTGTGTCTGTCACCGGAGCTTAAGCTGGTAATGAAGAGAGCAGTGGTGATTTGAACCCTAATCCCATTACGCTGATGGAATTACAGAGACGGCCCAGTTCACAAATCAGCCTCATTGTTTTCCATCATGAGCCCTGGGCCTGCTGGGCTGTGGCGGGGCGCGGCGGAAGTGAACGCAGCCAACGAGAAGTGACAGCACAGTAACGGTACGGGGAGTGGGGTACACACACACGCACTCACACACAAACTTGGATAAATGTACTCACACTGGATAAAGGGTTTGCTGTTGCTTGGCAGAGGTGAGGAGCCTGCATGCACACACACACATCATGCACACACACACACATAGTGTAGGTCTACAGAGGGCACCCAGTTGCACACATACAAGCACACACACACACACATAGTGTAGGTCTACAGAGGGCACCCAGTTGTGGGGAGGTAAAAGGTAGGGCACTGGGGTGGCCACACATCTCCAAAGCCTTGTCCTCTCTCTCTCTCTCCCTCTCTCTCTCTCCTCTCTCTCTCTGTCTCTCTCTCTCTCTCTCTCTCTCTCTCTCTCTCTCTTTCTATGTGTGTGTGTGTGTATGATACTCCAGGAGGTCTGCATTAGGTACTTTTAAAGTCCAAGTAAAAAAAAATGTTAGCATGCTAATGTGCACAGAACACCTGCATGATAGTCTGTTAGCATGCTCCCTCAACGACATCCCCGCCCCTCAACCGAGACTCAATGATCACTTTCATTTTTTACTTAAAAAATAATGTATTGCCTATTATAAACGTATTCATAATTTGTATTTTTACATTTTAAATATTAACAGGTTTCCTCATTGCACATAATTCACTAAGACTAAAACTGACACGTTAGAACAAATCTGATTGGTTGTTATGATTGTTGTGTTGCACAGAACCAACTTTCAGATTCCTCGGCATGTGTGATCCACAAAGTTTTGGGACTGATGGACCCACCAAATAAACTATTGCAAGGTGTAGACACTGACCTCATCACTGCAGTACAACTCATTAAATGTGGCTTTGACTGCCTACCAAATTTAAGATCTGACGAAGAATTTGGGAAGACATGGACGGAGACTTTCAGTGATTTTCAGCCCACATCCCCAAAACGGAAGCGCCAGACAACCATGGCACTTCAACATTACGTGGTGGAAGAGACTCTTGGTCAGCACGAATAACACACTGAGCAGGAAATCAAAAGACTGTTTTTTGACATAATTGATTCGGTTCTTGTTGAAATGGACACACGTTTCAGCGAACGCGATCATAAATACATGGGAGCCCTGTAAGCTTTAGACCCTGGTAGTGTCGATTTTCTAAATCCTGAAAAAGTTAAACCATTACCGAATTTAACCCAGACCGAAATCGATGAGGCCCAGCTCACTGTTGCGCGTAACTTTGTGAAGACTCAGGGTTACGAGAAAGTGACCTTAGGCCAACTTCTCTCCAGTCCCAAAAATGTGTTGAGTGCGATGACTGTGGTTCTGAGTGCCTTTAAACTTGCGATGACATTCGGGGCATCTACTGGCATGTGTGAGAATAGTTTCTCAACATTGAAAAATGTGTTTACTCAGCACCTGCGACGCAGCATGTTGCACAGGTGTTGCATTGGAGAACGACCTGACCAGAACATTTACGGGAGAATGGAGGGAACACCTTCCTAGAAGATTCCACGCAACCCCCAACCGTAGAATTCAGCTGTATCAAGGTAGGATTATTGAAGTTGTTTTAAAGCGGTGGCTGTGTAGTCATAGCCTGCATTTAATATTAACCCTGTTTAGCATGCTTAACGGTGAAATGGATGATTTCTGGACCTGCTAGCGTTTCATGGCCTTCTTGACTGTTGAATTGGAGTTAGTAGTGTTGTGTGATGTGTTAGGGCAGTCTGGGTTGGGTTTGTTCACCTGATAGTTTATTGGGTTTACGTGTTCATGAAGTGCAAAAAATAAAAAATGCCCGTCCCCTCTCGGTACCTCTTTCGCCCCCAAGTCATGTATTGCTGGCGCCGGGACTGCGTCCATGGTGTGCCTTTAGCACACTAATGCTAACTATTCTGCGGGATGGCAGCATGATTTGCCTTTAGCATGCTAATGCTAATAATATTGAATGATGTGCCTTTAGTACACCAATGCCAATAATAGTGAAAGAGGGCAGCATGGTGTGCCTTTAGCAGGCAGATAATACTACATGATGTGACTGTGAATTGTTACAGTAACAGTAATGACACTGTACGAAAGCAGCATGAGTAGTTGGGAGCGACTGCAGTAGCCTGCATGGTGTGCCATCAATAACGCTTGCATATCCGTCTTAGTGGAGGAGTTGTTTTTGATGTTTTACCTTTCCAAACACCCATAACACACTCAGATTGAACCCCTATCAACCCATTAGCGCCAGTGGTTGTGTGCTGTTGATGTGTTTGGGTATGTGTATGTGTGTGTATCAACTCATTACCTCTGTGGTTGTGTGTTTGAATGTGTGTATGAACCCACCTCTGTTTTTGTGTGTTTGTTAAACTGATCTATAGACGTGAGATGCTA
>PYXC01001311.1:692500-700000 GCA_015244755.2 Tenualosa ilisha
CTCTCTCTCACTCACACTAGCATCCTTACTCTCTCTCACTCACACTAGCATCCTTACTCTCTCTCACTCACACTAGCATCCTTACTCTCTCTCACTCACACTAGCATCCTTACTCTCTCTCACTCACACTAGGATCCTCACCCTCACACTAGCATCCTTACTCTCTCTCACTCACACTAGCATCCTTACTCTCTCTCACTCACACTAGCATCCTTACTCTCTCTCACTCACACTAGCATCCTCACCCTCACACTAGCATCCTTACTCTCTCACCCTCACACTAGCATCCTTACTCTCTCTCACTCACACTAGGATCCTCACCCTCACACTAGCATCCTTACTCTCTCACCCTCACACTAGCATCCTTACTCTCTCTCACTCACACTAGCATCCTTACTCTCTCTCACTCACACTAGATCCTCACCCTCACACTAGCATCCTTACTCTCTCTCACTCACACTAGCATCCTTACTCTCTCTCACTCACACTAGGATCCTCACCCTCACACTAGCATCCTTACTCTCTCTCACTCACACTAGCATCCTTACTCTCTCTCACTCACACTAGCATCCTTACTCTCTCTCACTCACACTAGCATCCTTACTCTCTCTCACTCACACTAGCATCCTTACTCTCTCTCACTCACACTAGCATCCTTACTCTCTCTCACTCACACTAGCATCCTTACTCTCTCTCACTCACACTAGCATCCTTACTCTCTCACCCTCACACTAGCATCCTTACTCTCTCTCACTCACACTAGCATCCTTACTCTCTCTCACTCACACTAGGATCCTCACCCTCACACTAGCATCCTTACTCTCTCTCACTCACACTAGCATCCTTACTCTCTCTCACTCACACTAGGATCCTCACCCTCACACTAGCATCCTTACTCTCTCTCACTCACACTAGCATCCTTACTCTCTCTCACTCACACTAGCATCCTTACTCTCTCTCACTCACACTAGGATCCTCACCCTCACACTAGCAACCTTACTCTCTCTCACTCACACTAGCATCCTTACTCTCTCTCACTCACACTAGCATCCTTACTCTCTCTCACTCACACTAGCATCCTTACTCTCTCTCACTCACACTAGCATCCTCACCCTCACACTAGCATCCTTACTCTCTCTCACTCACACTAGCATCCTTACTCTCTCTCACTCACACTAGCATCCTTACTCTCTCTCACTCACACTAGCATCCTCACCCTCACACTAGCATCCTTACTCTCTCTCACTCACACTAGCATCCTTACTCTCTCTCACTCACACTAGCATCCTTACTCTCTCTCACTCACACTAGCATCCTTACTCTCTCTCACTCACACTAGGATCCTTCTTTCTCTCTCTCACTCACACTAGGATCCTCATTCACTCACACTAGCATCCTTACTCTCTCTCTCACACACTAGGATCCTCACTCTCTGACTCACACTAGTATCCTCACTCTCGCTAGTATCCTCACTCACTCACACTAGGATCTTCACTCACTAGTATCCTCTCTCTCACACTCTATGTGCTATCCTCACTCTCTCACTCACTCACACTAGTATCCTCACTCTCTCACTCACTCACACTAGTATCCTCACTCTCTCACTCACTCACACTAGTATCCTCACTCTGTCTCTCTCTCACTCACTCACTCACACTAGTATCCTCACTCTCTCACTCACTCACACTAGTATCCTCACTCTGTCTCTCTCTCACTCACTCACTCACACTAGTATCCTCACTCTCTCACTCACTCACACTAGTATCCTCACTCTGTCTCTCTCTCACTCACTCACTCACACTAGTATCCTCACTCTCTCACTCACTCACACTAGTATCCTCACTCTGTCTCTCCTAGCTCCAGTATCCTATCACTCACTCAGTGCTACTACTGTACTAGTATGCTACCGACACCCTATGCAACCCACAGAGAAAGAGAGAGAGAGAGAGAGAGAGAGAGAGAGAAAGAAGAGAGAGAGAGAGACAACTGGCCTACTATACTACCCCCATAATATACATCCCACAGAGAGACAGAGAGAGAGACAGAGAGAGAGACAGAGAGAGACAGAGAGAGAGACAGAGAGAGAGACAGAGAGAGACGACTGGCCTACTATGCCACCCCCACACTATACATCCCACTGAGAGAGAGAGAGAGAGAGAGAGAGAGACAGAGAGAGAGACAGAGAGAGAGACAGAGAGAGACAGAGAGAGAGACAGAGAGAGACGACTGGCCTACTATGCCACCCCCACACTATACATCCCACTGAGAGAGAGAGAGAGAGAGAGAGAGAGAGAGACGACTGGCCTACTTTCACTGCTAATTCTACCCCAGCCCCTGGGGCAAGAGTGGGGCTCAGTGGTGTGTGTGTGTGTGTGTGTGTGTGTGTGTGTGTGTGTGGTAGTGATGGTAGCGGTGGTGTTGGGGGTAGTTTGGGGATGGCTTGTCACTCAGCGGACCAATATGCCCTGGGGCCCCACCGCTGGTCCCATCGGCTGTGTGTGTGTGTGTGTGTGTGTGTGTGTGTGTGCATTAGAGAAAGGTTGATAGAAGTAGGACATGCATTAACTGCTCTTCACTTCCCAAGTTACCTGTCAGTAGAGGAGACGTCATCATGGCTGCACACAGCTGGACTCAGATTCAGCAGCAGCTGTGTGTGTGTGTGTGTGTGGTTGGTAGGTTAATGACACGAATAAGGTGGGTGACCTCCTCTCGTCTCTCTGTGCTGTTACTCACCTGTTCCTGGGACACACCTGCTCATTTCAGACCCTCTTTGTTACTCTAACTTCTTTATTGGAACTCTTTGTTCATTCAGCTCATTTGGAAAGCTGCTCTCTCATTACTGTGTTGAGTCTCTCTGCGTGTTGTCTCTCTCACATTACTGTGTTGAGTCTCTCTGAGTGTTGTCTCTCTCATTATTGTGTTGAGTCTCACTAGAGTGTGACTAGTCTCTCTCAGATTGCTGTGCGTTGAGTCTCTCTCAGATTGCTGTGTATCGAGGCTGTCTCAGATTACTGTGTCGGGTCTCTGTCAAATTATAGTGCTATGAGTCTCTCTTAGATTACTGTGTGTCGAATCTCTCTCTCAGATTACTGTGTACTGTGTATCCACTCATGGTGTCTCATAGTGGATATTCCACTCAGATTACTGTGTGACCAGTCTAGTGTCTCATAGTGGATATTCCACTCAGATTACTGTGTGACCAATGTACTGGTCTCTCTGCTGCCTGCATGACAAGGCTAGCTGACCAACAGCAGAGGTGCTTGTTACAGCAGACTTGACACACACACACACACACACACACACACACACACACCAGGTAAAGGAAGTATTTGGCCACGCCTCATCAGGGCCTGGTAATAGTTTTATAGTTTGTAGAGGTACTGTGATGGGGATGTGGTGAGCCTTGTTCAGTGTTGCATGAGGAGTGATGTGCTGTGCTGGGCAAGGCTGGGCTCTAATGTGCTGTGTTGTGTTTGTGTACACAGGATCACCCTGCTCTGAGCTCTGAATATTGCATGACCTACAAGGAGAGCAGAAAGACAATGTGAAGGAGGTGGAGGTGGTGGTGGTGGTGGTGGTGATGGTGGTGTGTGTGTATGTGTGTGAGTGAGTGGGGGTGGGGGTGGGGCAGAGGAGAGAGCGGGCGTAAGGTGGAGGTGGTGGTGGTGATGGTGGAGTGTATGTGTGTGAGTGGGTGTGGGGGTGGTGGTGATGGTGGTGTGTATGTGTATGTGTGTGAGTGGGGGTGGGGGTGGGGGTGGGGCAGAGGAGAGCGCGGGCGTGAGGTGGAGGTTGAGGGAAGGGGGGGCGAACAGATGGCCTCAGCCCCCGTTCCTTCAGCACAGCAGAAGGGGGGGTGTGAGAGGACGACAGGGCGCTCTCCCCTCAGCTGCCATCAGTGTGTGTGTGTGTTTGGTGTATGTGTTTGTGAATGTGTGTGTGTGTGTGACGTGTATGTGTGCATGTGAGTGTGTGTGGATGACACCTCATTGGGCGGGTGGGGGGGGTTTGCAAGCTTCCTGACTCTTTGTTTCTTCATTAAGACAGCAGTGCTGATGGCGTTAGTCCTGGAGAGACAGAGGGCCTCAGTGCTTCAGTGCTGAATGGTAATTAAAGTATTAAAGTCCAGCCGCAGACTGGAACCTGAAGGATGAAGACTTCATTTCCCAATCCCACTTGATCAACAGAGAGAGAGAGAGAGAGAGAGAGAGAGAGGAGAGGGAGAGAGTGAGAGAGAGAGAGTGAGAGAGTGACATTGAGAAACAAGTGAAACATGTAGATATGGGTGATGACAGAGTGAAAAACCCAGAGGGGACACCAGCAACACCCAAGCATGAGGTAACCTTCAGATGTACCACACACACACACACACACACACACACACACACACACACACTCATGCACACACATACACACGCACGTGCACACACTCGCAGACACAACACACGCATGCGCACATAGACACATCACTCACGCACACACACACACTCACACACACACTCACACATACATATGCACATAGGCCCACACACAAACACACTCACACAGGCACACCCACACACCACCCACAGAGAGAGGGGTGTGGGAGGAGAAGGTGTTAATTAAGCTCTAAAACATTCAAGGAAGATGTGTACTGAAGTATTCCAGATGCACACACACACACACACACCTTAAATTTGCATAACAGCATAACCTAAATATGAAATGTCGCTGTGGCATAATATGTAATCTCAAGTTATATCACAAACTATGATGAAAGAATGATTAGTTTTTTCCTAAATGGGCACATTCACTGTATTATATTATTTATTATATTATATTATATTATATTATCCTTTGCTTATTCTGTAAAGCTACACAAACTGTTAAAAAAACATCATGTCGGTTTGTATTCTTTACTCAGTGGCCTTATTCCTATTTAGTATAAATGATTTGAGTTAATTAATGCTCCAGTGAATCACTGTACATCAGCCATCTTTCTGCCTCTAAAAGGATCCTCTGGTGTGAGATATGACGGTGCTTTGACCTGACATTGTGCCGCTGCACGGCTTCTTGCGTGTTGAAAGAGAGAGAGAGAGGGAGAGAGGGAGAGGGAGAAGGAGAGAGGAAAGATTGGATAAAACTGGACTCAAACGGCCTGTTAGGCATCTCTCCCGAGAGGAAAGATGGTCAAAATACTGGATCCTCCAGCTTTCATCTTCACGTCTTAATTAAAAGCTATTATCACACAAGAAATCATTAACATCAACTCAATTAGGAAAGCTTTAAAACTGCTTGATAAATTAGCGTGGCGTAGGTTGCAATGTCCACCGCGTGTGCGGAGAGGTGTCTCGCGAAAGAAACAGAGCGACGCTGACGAGACACCTCTAATTGAGCGCTCGTTAACATGCTCCTGTATGCTTGTTGTTTTGGCGAAGAACACACAGCCACTGGAGGACACGCACAGTGAAAAGTGTGTGTGGGTCTGTGTGTGTGTGTGTGTGTGTGTGAGTGTGAGTGTGCCGCACGTCCTCTGTCGTCTCCATTTCGTCCCCCGCCGTGTTGTCTTCCTGCGGGCGGTTTGTGGCCGCTTCAGACGCCTTACATCAAGTTCAATCAACGCCACTGCCACCCCAACACTTCATATATGAATGCAAAGGCATGTAAATCAGCCCGGAGATTCAATAAGCGCTAGCGCTCTGGCTAGCGTATGGAAATGTCCCAATTCCCAAATGGAGACTTTTATATTCAAGGGCTTAGCAGGTTGGCCATAATCAATTACAGCATCTTAAGTGATTCTGTGAGCCTGCTGGAGCCCCTCACTCAGAGAGTGCACAGAAACACTCCCGCGGAAACATGCATCTTTAGGAATAAAAATTAATAAAATCACAAGGTGTCAAAGCGGCCAAGAAAAATGCTCCCGCTAATGGCTTTCCAGCTGAAAACAGCTTTTACGCAATCAATCTGCCCAACGCGGCCCACAATTATTTGAGTAATTGTTCATCACAATCGCTGCATGAATTTGCCCATTTGACGTAATGAAAGTAAACATTTTTCTCTCTTTCTTGACACGGACACTTTTAGAGTGCAGCAGAAAAGTCCCTCTCTTTCTCTTGTTGTGTGTGTGTGTGTGTCTAGTGTGTGTAGTGTGTGTGTATGTGTGTGTCTGTACTTTCACCACAGCTTTACACAAGTGACGGACAGAAGCTGAGAAAAGCTCTCAGGTTCTAGAACACACACACACACACACACACACACATACTCATGCCTGTCGGCTGCAGTCATTCCATCTGTGTAACATGAACATAAATCTTCACAATGATGCCAATACATACACAGAAATACACAGAAATACATTCACTCTTGCCAGCTGTCCGATGGATATATTGAAATGAAATTTTTTTTACATCATATGAGCCTCTTGCAACTTTGGAAAAAAAAAAAAATAATAACAATAAATAAATGTACATAATAACAACAGCAGCAGCAACAACAACAACAACAACAACAACAACAATAATAATAATAATAATAATTGATAAATAACATTTAGGTAACAATAACAAACAGCTAACTTGCTAACATGCCACATCAATTTACAGTAACTTTGCAGGTTTGTGCAATATTGAACACATGCAACAAACTAACCTGTGTGTGTGTGTGTGTGTGTATGTGTGTGGGGGTGGGTGGTTGTAGAGGCATGCTTCTCAGCTGGTGTGTGGGGAGCTGATTTTGCAGTGAGGGGTACGGAGGAATACACAGAGAAACAAACACACACACACTAACCCTCACAAAACAGATGTGTGTGTGTGGGTGAACTGTATGTATGTGTGGGTGTGTTTACCAGTATGTGTATATACTGTATTAAAGAGAGAGCATAATGTGCGTGTGTGGATGTGTGTGTGTGTCTGTGTGTGTGTGTGGATGTGTGTGTTCAATCTGCATATTGTTCCTCGGCCACTGATCATATCAGAGACAGCTACAGCCAATTAGTGCTATTAGTGTCAGTAAGGAAAGCCACAGAGTGACAGGCTGGCCGTTTAACCCACACACAGCTCATACATGCACACACACACACACACATACACACACACACACTCAGCCCACGCAGCGCTCCTGTGACATACATACACACACACAACCACCGGGACAGATTCATGGGGGCTAAGAGGTCATAGGTCAAGTTTCGTCATGCCCTGGAGAGAGCATGCAGTATGGATTCTGCTCTAGTGTGGCCATGGTGATGTGTGTGTCTCCCCATTCTCCGTGATGTTCATCTTGACTGTGACATGGTGTGTGTGTGTGTGTGTGTGTGTTTTTTCCAGTGGTTCCTATGTCCACTCAGCACTGCTGGTGTAACTAACACACACAGATCAGGGCAGTTTCTATAGCAACGTGTGCAAACGGAGGAGGAGGAGACTGAACCTCAAGAGAGTCGTTAAGCATCTGCACACCGACCCCCCTCCGACAAACACACACACACACACACACACGTACACAGCATGGGAGACAGTAGTGAGA
>PYXC01001311.1:705000-732500 GCA_015244755.2 Tenualosa ilisha
AATACCCCTGAAATATATCTGTAAGACTGAAATGCATGTGTAAGACTCCTGAAATGCATGTGTAAGACTCCTGAAATGCATGTGTAAAACTGTGGAATATGCAAAGCTGCGCGTCACAGGCACTGCTTACAAGGACGGTCATACTCTGGATCTTCTTTTCCCTCTTGGCTCAGTTTTCACTGACCCTTGTTGTGAAGATTTGCTGTTAAGTGATCACAATTGTATCTTTTTCAATCTTCCTGTATGTTCAGATGCCTGACATACCAATTAGGTGACATGGTCTCGATGTTGGGAACTCCCAGTTTTGTCTTTGATCTTAACGCTCCCTTTAGCAATGTTGCTCTCTGCAGTCCTTTAATGAACATTGTGCCTCTTTGCTGGAAAAAGTGGCACCTATAAAAATAAGGTCCAGGAGGAACTGCAAGACTAACCATGGGTGAAGGATGCTGTCCATTGTTGAAGAAAGGCATGTTGCAGAACTGGACATCTGTGGCTGACATCAGACATCTGACATCTGACATCAGACATCTGACACCAGACAGGAAGTTGCGCTGCACAAGATCTTATGCACGATTGGACTCACTTAGGGAAGGAATCTTGGTCTGTGTTTTTCAGTAAGTTCATTTCCTCCTCTAGGAGCTCCTGAGGTTTTATCTGATGCCCTGAAAACGTTGTCACCTTCCACTACTCCCTCACACAGTCTCACACAGAGAGGTAATGGCAGGAAGATCTGATATTCACCCCTGGTTACGCTTGTTCAATGACGCTCTCTCCTCTCCTTTCACTACTCTGGATGCCTTTCGCTCTGTCTGTTTCCACGACCTGCTGGGTGTGGTTAAGCCAATAAAGTGGTCTTCTAGCCCCTGTGATATTCTACCCTCTGCTCTTTTCAGTAAGGTCTTACCTACGATTGGACCTGTCGTTCTTACCATTGTTAGCTGGTCATTATCCTCAGGCTGTGTACCATCCTCTTAGAGGCAAGCTGTTACTCAACCCAACCTTGACCCCTCTGTGCTTAAAGCTATGAGCCCATATCAAAGCTTCCACTGCTAACGAAGATTCTGGAAAAGCTTGTTGCCAACCAGCTAACAGCTGCACTAGACTGCCATAACAAATATGATAAACAAATTGTCCAGTCAGTGTGTCAAAGAATGGATGTCTGTTAATTATTTAGAGTTGAATTCAGACAAGACAGAGTTGTCAATACCTGAGCTCTTTCTTGCCTGCTGTTGGCCTGAGCCTGTTTAAAGACTGGTGGTGACTAAGCGTTTGAGTCCATGGACCCCAAGTTCTGGACGTAGCTTAGCTTTGCAGAGACTGTAGACAGCTCAGTTGAAGAGCCACCTCTACAGGCAAGCATTTGGGTAGATCCCCTCTCTACTATCTGCATACTATCTCTCTTAATGCAGATTCATTGGGACCAGTTTTGTCCGATGTCTGTGCTCTCTGTTCTGTGGATTTTGTATCTGTCATATAAAGCACTTTGTGACCTCTGTCTGTGAAAAGCGCTCCACAAATAAATTTGACTGACTTACTCCTGATATACATGTATAATGCTCCCGAAATACTTATTTAATACTCCTGAAATACATGTATAATACACCTTAATTACATACTTAATACGCCTAAAATACATGCGTTTAAGACTCCTGAAATATACTTTGTGTGTTTCCCATTAGGTCTGGTTTTGTTGGTTTCATGGAACACTGCTACACACCTCTGTGCGTTTACGTCGTCAGGAAGTTCCATCGCCTCTTCTCCATTCTTCTTTTCCTTTCTTTCTTTCTCTCCTCTTCCCCGTCAACGGTGCTGTCAGCTGTGCAGCGTGCAGAGGCCAGCGTGAGATGGTAGGCAGCGGGAAGCGGAGCGAGGGCAGCGGGGATCTCAGAGCTTAGAGGTGGACCCTGGCTGACAGTGAGCACAGCACAGGAGAGGAGTGGGGCTCGCAGTGAATGAACACGTCAGATGGCGCTGGAGCGAACGAGAGGGACATGAGGGGGCGGGGGGGTGGTGAGAGAAAGAGGGAGCGAGGGGAGAAAGAAAGAGAAGGAGGGGGAGAGGGAGAGACAGACGGAGATGGAAAGAGAGAGAGGAGAGGAGAGGGGAGGGAAGGAGTGTCGTGTGGTGAAATGAAAGTGCATAGAGGTGTGCTCTGCCATTCGGGGTGCTGGCAGGCGTGGGAATGAATTGTGCTGGAAAATCTATTTTGGAGTCGGGTCGTCGTGGCGATTGCAGTGATGGTGGCGGCAGCAGTAGCCGGTCGGCCCTCCTCTCGGTCCAACAGATCGCCTGCCAGTGTCACATCAATCACAGTCATGTCACCATGACACACACACACACACACACACAAGTGGAAGGTCTGGAGTTCACAGGTTAAAGCAGGCAATGGTAGCAAGGGAGAGAGAGAGAGGGAAAGAGAGGGAAGGAAAGAGAGAGAGGCAGAGAGAGAGAGGGAGAAAAGGGAGAACAAGGAAGACAGAAGGAAGAGACAGCAAGAACGACGGGGCAAGAGAGAGAGGAAGAGAGAGTGTGAGGGGGGAGTGAGAGAGAGGATGTGGTGGGTGGGTTTGGGGTGTGATGTAGTGTGCTCCTGAGTCCTGCTATCTGCGCAGCTGAAGTGCTTGTGAGTGGGCCGGCCCCTCCTGTGCGGTGCGCTGTGCTGCTGTGTGCGGCTGCATTCATTAATCTTCATGCCGTCTCCTTTAACTAGTCATGGGGAACCACTCAATAGAGGCCGCATAATGGCCAGGGAGCTGGTGCCAATTACTAGGTTAACACACTGTTCAGACCCACCGCAACAAAAGAAGCAGAGAGAGGAGGAGATCGGCCTTTCTGCCTGTAAAGCATACCATTAAAAAAGAACAGGGGAGAGAGAGAGAAAAGACGAAAGCGAGAGAGAACGGGGTGGCTGTGGTGTGTGTGTGTGTGTGTGTGTGTGTGTGTGTGTGTGTGTGTGTGTGTGTGAGGGCGGGGGGGGGGGGCAGTAAAAGCTGGGATTAGCTGGATTGTTTTTTGACACAGTAAAAAACACTGCTCTCTCAGGCTCTATTCAAGAGGCTGTGTGATGGACGACTCTTCACCCTCTTAGAGAGGAGACTGATCTACATTATGAGGTCCCACTCCACTGGACCCTTACCTATCAGATACAGCCTGTGATGTGTGAGTGTGTGTGTGTGTGTGCGCGTGTGTTACGCCTGTATGTATTCAGTATTTTGTGTTCTCTGTGCTGCTCAGGTGCCCTGCCTGTGATTGGCTTCATTAGGACCAGCTGCCCAAGTGATCAGGCTCCTGTTAAAGGCTCCAGGTTCTTGCTGCTGGGGGGCTTGTGGTGTGCGACTGCTGGCTGTCTTGCTGCTGGGGGGCTTGTGGTGTGCGACTGCTGGCTGTCTTGCTGCTGGGGGGCTTGTGGTGTGCGACTGCTGGCTGTCTTGCTGCTGGGGGGGTTGTGGTGTGGGACTGCTGGCTGTCTTGCTGCTGGGGGGCTTGTGGTGTGGGACTGCTGGCTGTCTTGCTGCCCTTCAGCCTGAGACTGTTGTTATGTCGTGGACTTTAAGTTTTGTGTTGTTAATTTTGTGTCTTGTCTTAATGGTAATAAATCCCGCTGGTTGGCCGTTACTCTTAAAGGTGTTTTATGTTGGTTACTTGGGTCAGTGGTGGGTTGTCGTTCACCCCTGTAGGGCCAAATAGCGTAACAGTGTGTGTGTGTATGTTTTTAAATGAGTATTAGTGTTCTTTTTGTAAATGTGTGTGTGTGTGTGTGTGTGTGTGTGTATGCTTGCGTCAGTGTACATGCCTGTTTTCTCCTGGCTGTTTTGTTATTTTTGGTAAACTCCTTGCCTCACTGGCTGTGTAAATGTATACGTGTGTGTGTGTGTGTGTGTGTGTGTGTGTGGTTCTGACAGATTAGTGGAACCGTGTGTGTGTGTGTGTGTGTGTGTGTGTGTGTGTTTGATGCGGGTGTATACTGCGCTCCCCCTGTATAATCCACTAATCTGTCAGAATCACGGCACTAGTAAACTAACCTTCTATAATTCCAGGGGATTAAAGCAGGACTGGAGGTGTGTGTGTGCGGGGGGGGTGTAGGAGGATGTAGGATGGTAGAGGGGTGAGTGCAGGAGGAGAAGAGCAAGAGGAGAGGAGGAGGAGGAGAGGAGAGAGAGATGGCAGGATGCTTTGCTGTGGATCTGCTGTCTCAGCACATACTGCTGCCACTCCGACCACACGAACATTATTCTGATAGGAAATGACAATCCTCTCACACACACACACACACACACACACACACACACACACACACACACACACACACACACACATCCATTTATCATGGATGTCAATATACACACATACAACTATGCAATACGCCACAACAAACACACACACACATAAATGCTTACACAAAGCATACACACACAACTACATCAAACAAACACACAGAAGTGTATACACAACCATACACACACATACATCAAACAAACACACACAGACATACATACATACACAAACACACACAACTACATCAAACAAACACACCAGGTGTAGCGTTGGCTGGAGGCTGCTAACCCTGCTGTAGCCTTGGCTGGAGGGTGCTAACCCTAGTGTAACATTGGCTGGAGGGTGCTAACCCTGGTGTAGTGTTGGTTGCAGGGTGCTAACCCTGCTGTAGCGTTGGCTGGAGGGTGCTAACCCTGCTGTGGTGTTGTCTAGAGGGCCGCTAACCTGGAGGCTGCTAACTCTGCTGTAGCGTTGGCTGGAGGGTGCTAACCCTAGTGTAACATTGGCTGGAGGGTGCTATCCTTGGTGTAACGTTGGCTGGAGGGTGCTACCCTGGTGTAGTGTTGGTTGGAGGGTGCTAACCCTGCTGTAGCGTTAGCTGGAGGGTGCTAACCCTAGTGTAACGTTGGCTGGAGGGTGCTAACCCTGGTGTAGTGTTGCTGGAGGTGCTTGGTGTTGGCTGGAGGGTGCTAACCCTGGGTGTAGTGTTTGGCTGGAGGGGTGCTAACCCTGGTGTAACATTGACTGGAGGGTGCTAACTCTGCTGTAGTGTTGGCTGGAGGGTGCTAATTTCTGGTGTAACATTGACTGGAGAGTGCTAACCCTGGTGTAGTGTTGGTTGGAGGGTGCTAACCCTGCTGTAGCGTTAGCTGGAGGGTGCTAACCCTAGTGTAACGTTGGCTGGAGGGTGCTAACCCTGGTGTAGTGTTGGTTGGAGGGTGCTAACCCTGGTGTAGTGTTGGCTGGAGGGTGCTAACCCTGGTGTAGTGTTGGCTGGAGGGTGCTAACCCTGGTGTAGTGTTGGCTGGAGGGTGCTAACCCTGGTGTAACATTGACTGGAGGGTGCTAACTCTGCTGTAGTGTTGGCTGGAGGGTGCTAATTTCTGGTGTAACATTGACTGGAGAGTGCTAACCCTGCTGTAGCGTTGGTTGGAGGGTGCTAACCCTGCTGTAGCGTTGGCTGGAGGTGCTAACCCTGCTGTAGTGTTGGCTGGTGGGTGCTAACTCTGGTGTAGCGTTGGCTGGAGGGTGCTAACCCTGGTGTAGCGTTGTCTGGAGGGTGCTAACCCTGGTGTAGCGTTGTCTGGAGGGTGCTAACCCTGGTGTAGCGTTGTCTGGATGGCCGCTAACCCTGGTGTAGCGTTGTCTGGAGGGTGCTAACCCTGGTGTAGCGGTGGGCTCTCTGGGGCTGTAGGTGCTGCTCTTGCTCTGTAAGGGACAACTCCTGAAGTGTGTGTTTGTGTCAGTGAAACATTTGTCATGACATCTGACATGACATGATATCACTCTCACACATTACCTTACAGCCAGTTACATGACACTCACACGCACACACACACACACGCATGCACAAACATGCACACACGCACGCACATTCACACACACACACATACACACATACACACACACACTAGTAGCCATTTCTTCCCTCTTATATTCCTATCTCACTCGCGTCCACTGTGGCCTCCTCCAACGGCAAAATAAAATCCAATAAAACAAACAAAAGCAAAACTCCAAGTAAGCGCTGGAGCGGCGTGAGAAGGCTGTGCGGGGCTCTCCAGCAGCGGCACGGGCAGCCCCAGATAAGAGCCCTCTCTTGCGCACAGATAAGGAGCAAGCAGAAGGCAAACATATTACAGGGTTCAAAATTCCATATCTATGGGCCTCATCCCCCACGCCTCATCATTCATTCATCCCCGCCCTGAGCAGCGCAGGCCCGCGTGCCGCGCCTGATTCATACATACATCACCACGCCGATAAGGATCGCCGGGGAGAGAGCGGGCAGTCGCCGCCCAGCGGGACACTGAAACATTGATTAAATAACGGGAGCGTCACGCTGGATTGAGGTGACGCGGGGATGAGAGGGGACTTATCTTTGCTTTTATTGCTCACGGCCGCAGCCGGGGCAACCGGGCTGAGTGATGGACGCTCAGGTCTGCACCAGTCGCACATGCAGCAGATGGGGGGGGGGGGGGGATGTGTGTGTGTGTGGGGGGGGGGGGGTGTATGTGTGTGGGGGGGAAGGCCTTGAGTGACCTCTCTGTCAGTAAGGGCTTAAACACAAAACGAGAGAGAGAAAGAAGGAGAGAGAGAGAGAAGGAGAGAGAGAGAGAGCCAAAGCATCATTATCACAGACATGCCCGGGGTCGATGCAGACGTGACAGACTCAGTCTACCTGATGGTCATCACAAAAGAGGGAAAATCCTATTAAGCACAGAGAATCTTTAATATGCCTGTGATTGTAAGGTGCCCACGCAGATAATATTTATGACACCCTTGTCATGGGTGCTATTCACAGGCAAGAACAGTTTATGTGCTGATCCCAGCCATCTACAGTTTAATGGTAGACATACTGCAGTGCTATTATAGGAATTCCTAAGGACTCCATGCGAAGCCATCATCCAGTGTCAGAGAAGGTCTGCATTTCACTAAGGATCCTTCCGTCGCTACTCGTAATCTTCACTGACGACCTTTATGCTCATGGAGCCCATAGCCTCTGAAGCAGTGCTGAATGGGGAGGCTCGTTGTGTGAGGCTTGCTTACATAGTTGAGGATACTGGTATCATTACATGCTGCTCATGCTGAACGGAGCCAGTCCCTGAAACAAAGACTTTGTCAACATTTAGTTGTTAGTGTTTATTAAAGTGGATGCAGCTATATAAATGTGTAATAAAGCAGCATAAATGCCTTATTACCTCATACATTACATCATAAATGTGGAGGTGATGGTTAAATGGAGCAGCGGTTGTTCATTCAGAGTTATGGTGATGCTTGTTTTTGTAGAGGATCATACAAAGGCTTTTAATCATCATCTTGATGTATTGGTCAGTAAAATAAAATAAAAATATTCTGTATAAATGTTATCATACACCATTTTCCTTATGACCTTGTGAATAGCAGGGTGTGTATATTAGTGTATGTAAAACCCTCCCGAGTTCAGTAAATAATGTATCACAGATCAGTGGAGTGGGCAGCCTTAAAGTGGTTTGGAGTGTTTGCAGGTAGACACATATTTACCCAGCACATTAGTTGGGCCTTCGAGCCGTTTCGAGTGTTTGTGCGCAGATGGATGTTTCTCCACAGCGTTGCCTCTTACCTGTGCAGCAGCTCATGATGCTGAGAGGGATTTTCCTACCAGTGTAAACAGGTATGGGATGTCATGCATGTGACATGTGAAATATAGCGGGCGGCGAGAGGAGGACTGTCAAGCATCCCATTCCATTGGGCTGACGATTCGTCTCCATAAAGACTAAAGCTTGGTTGAACACTTAACACAACACAAAGCAGGAGAGAGGCAAGGTCAGCCATTTCCTGTGCTGGCCCTGCAGTGATTGCACTAGGTTTAAATGGAAGGGTAATGCCATTATTTTGCAAATGTCAGAGCAGAGACGCTTCACTGGCCCATCAGGATGTATGGAACTATTCATCTCAGTGGAGCTACCGGCAGAGTGGGATTTATAAGACCGGAGGGGAGATGGGGACTCACTGCAGGGGAGGGTCTAGACTCCAGGAGACTGGGCCTCCAGCACAGAGGGGCCCTGAAGGCAGGAACCAAGCATTACAGATCTGTGTAAAGATGCCAAATCCCTGCTCATTTGTCTGTGAATTTAAGATATTTTGTTTTCTGTTTTTGTTGTTCTGTTTACTGTGTTATTATTATTTTATTATTATTATTGTTGTTGTTGTTGGTGGTGGTGTTGTTTTCCCCTCTATTTAAAGAACCAAGACAGGGTACAAGTGAGGGGCAGAACTAGGAACACTGATGTAATTGTTAGTTGACAAAATATGTCAGTCGCTTTGGATAAAAGCTAACACATCTAAATCTAACACATGGCCGGTATAAACAAAGGAGCACATGGAGCACACCAACCAGGAAGTGACACAGGAAGTAACAAGTGGAACAGGAGGAGACAGAAGCATACAAACCAAGAGGAAGAACAGGGGAGCAGGACAGGACGTTCCAACAGGAAGGTGTGTGCACCTAAAACATCAATATGAATAAAGAGGATAGCATTGCATGGTGGACACATCAACACAATTTGTCTTCATAATACATATTTACAGTATAATAACATCAGAGAAATTATATCTGATTAGGAATCTGATATCACAAGAGATGGAATCATCTACTATCAATAGGAATAAAACCAGTTGAGATAAAATCTCAGTGATACATTATAAAATGATTACATCATCATAGGGGCCAGGCTGTCAAAGCACATGTGCAAATGGTCTTGGATTTTTTGTCAAATTTACAGACGTATTTTGAGACAGAGTGCTGAAACGCACATTATGAAATGACTGACTATTCTACGGAGCTCAGAGAAGGCTCTGGGCTCTGGTTCTGATCACTATGGGTGAGTAAAGTGACCCAGCCAATCCTGAAGGAGGCCCGACTGGGCTGCTTTTCCTTGAGTCCATGTGGACAAGTTTGTGTGTGTGACCCCTTGAGTCCATGTGGATGTGTTCGTGTGTGCGACCCCTTGAGT
Source organism: Tenualosa ilisha (assembly GCA_015244755.2). Lineage (NCBI taxonomy): Eukaryota > Metazoa > Chordata > Actinopteri > Clupeiformes > Clupeidae > Tenualosa > Tenualosa ilisha. The sequence goes on from PYXC01001311.1 coordinate 713,985, forward strand.
CCATGTGGACAAGTTTGTGTGTGTGACCCCTTGAGTCCATGTGATCCCTTGAGTCCATGTGACCCCTTGACCCTGTGTGTGTAGGGGTGCTGTGTGTGTAGAGGTGCTGTGTGTGTAGAGGTGCTGTGTGTGTAGAGATGGTGTGTGTGTAGAGGTGCTGTGTGTGTAGAGGTGGTTTAGCATCTCTAAGGCTGTGTGGCGTCAATCTCAGCGAGGAAGAGGTGAAGGAAGGACAAGAGTGGAAGAGTGGAGTGTGTGTGTGTGTGTGTGTGTGTGTGTGTGCGGGCCACGCTTTCTCCCATATCCGCCCACATCGCTCAACTTTAACTCACTTTCAACTAAAACAATTAACATGGGAAGCATGGATCACTGTGTAAAGCTAACCTTGTTTGGGCTCTTCATAGTCTCCTCTTCCATACCTATAGCACCTCCCTCCCTCAACACACACACGCACACACGCACGCACGCACGCATCCACACACACGCACGCATGCGCACACGCACACATGCACGCACACACACAGGCACACACACATACACGCATACAACCACGAACGCACGCACACACACACACATATACACGCATACAACCACACACGCACACACACACACAAACACACACCTTATTTTGGCTCTTTCATAATCTCCTGTTCCCATTCCTATGGCACCCCCCTCCTCCACTGCATGCACACACACACATGCACACACACACACATACACAAACACACACACACATACACAAACACACACACACCACCCGTTTGCACTCCCTGTCCCCATTGCCAAGACTGATTCTCTTAAGACAGTCATGCAACAAACTGGATTTCAAAAGAATAGCCCGTCCTCATTGCACAGAGAGCCTGTTTGCTTTGCCTGACATCTATAGGATGCTAATCTTCAATTCTACACAGCCACAAACCCAGAAGCCCCACTACTTATTCAATAAATACAGATGGTTTCCGGCACAGCAGGTCGGCTGGTGTTCTTGTTATGGTGTGTGTGTATGGGTGTGTGTGTGTGTGTGTGTGTGTGTGTGTATGGTTGTGTGTGGACAGACATTCAATTACATGTGTTCCAGTTTCCTCTGAGGTCCTGCACCTGACTGAGCACAGCGTTGTGTCACTACAGCTCCAATAACCCAGACATCTCTAGTTTTGTTGTTGTCTTTTATTCTGCTTTGTCCAGAGCTCCTCAAAGACAAAGAGCACACAGGTAATGGACAAACATGAAACACAAAGACCATCACACATACAGAAGCACCCAGCACATGTCTCTCCAGTCTGTGATTCACAGGAGATCACTTGGTACACTGGCAGGAAGTTGTGTGAGGCAGGATGCTGAGAGTAGGAGTTTTGTGTGTGTCTGTGAGTGAGAGTGTGTGGTGAGAGTGTGACATTGTATTGTGTAGCGTGTGAGTGTGTCCATCTCTACTCCACTTCACTTCACTCCATTTTACTCCACTTTACTCTACTCCACTCCACACTGATCTGGTCCAATCCACTTTACTCCACACCACTCCACACTGACCTGGTCCAATCCACTTTACTCCACTTCACTCCACACTGACCTGGTCCAATCCACTTTACTCCACTTCACTCCCACACTGATCTGGTCCAATCCACTTTACTTCACACTGATCTGGTCTACTCCACTTTACTCCACACCACTCCACACTGACCTGTTCCAATCCACTTTACTCCACTTCACTCCACACTGACCTGGTCCAATCCACTTTACTCCACACTGATCTGGTCTACTCCACCTTTACTCCACACCACTCCACACTGACCTGGTCCAATCCACTTTACTCCACACCACTCCACACTGATCTGGTTCAATCCACTTTACTCCACTTCACTCCACACTGATCTGGTCCAATCCACTTTACTCCACTTCACTCCACACTGATCTGGTCTACTCCACTTTACTCCACTTTACTCCACACTGATCTGGTCCAATCCACTTTACTCCACTTCACTCCACACTGATCTGGTCTACTCCACTTTACTCCACTTTACTCCACACTGATCTGGTCCAATCCACTTTACTCCACTTCACTCCACACTGATCTGGTCCAATCCACTCTACTCCTTTCCACTAAGATGTGGTCCATTCTAATCTGGTCCACTGTATTTCACTCTGCTCTGCTCTGGTCCACTTCACTTGTGTTTGGGGCCTGATTTGAAGAATACCAGCACAGGTAATGGACAGCACCACCCTTTTGTCTGAGACAGGGCATGGTGTGTGTGTGTGTGTGTGTGTGTGTGTTTGTATATATGTGGGTGGTTTGGAGATACAGTATATGTGGAGCGTTTGTGTCTGTGGGAAGGGGGTTTGGGTGTGTATGTGTGTGTGTTTGTGTGTGACAGGTGCTCTGTGCTGTCTGTGCTCTCACGGCTGAACCGTTTGAGGAGCCCAGGGTGCTTAAGCCCACCCTGTGTTTTTAACGCACCTTGTTAATTTGATGGGACTCCAGCAGCAGAAACCCCAGGCTGCCCCCGAAGCCCATAAAGCCCTTTGAGCGAAGGCGACGACACTGACATGGGTGAGGGGGACAGAACAATAGTGGAATAAAAAGCGGAGATGACACCCAAAGTGCCCTCTGATTTATGGGCCTGGAGAGCCTGCTACTGGTCCTCCATGTATATTAGCCCAGCAAATCTGGGGCCATTTAGCAAGCAGATTCCCATACATACATCACTGGTTCCTCCTGCTTGTGGCCAAGGTCAGCTCCGCCGGCATCAATCTTCCCAGCCGAGGCTACTTCACACTGCAGCAGTTTTGTAACTGTCGCCACGGTAATAGAATCTTTTTTTCCCTGTGCTTCATCTTTCCCTTATCGTGTGAAATATATATTCAACTTCTCCTCTTCTCCTCCTCTCTCCCATTCCCTTCTTTATCTTTAAAACATGCCTTCAACCTCATCCTCTCCCCCCGTACACTCCATACGCCACAAGGATCATAGATTTGAACGCTTTCATTTCTCTCTCACACTTTCTCTCTCTCTCTCTCTCTCTCTCTCTCTTTCAATGCCATCCTGCCATTGGCCTTCTGAAGACAGGTTACTGTAACACTACTGAGGCTGCCTCACCCAAGATGGGGGCACATCTTACACACATGTACTCAGACACACACACACACTCTATGCACATACAGATACACACAGTGTTATTTCGGTTTTTACTCTCATCCCAGGCAGAGCGGCTGAAATAAAATGACTATTTCTGTGCTACATTACTGCTGTGGTGAGTAGCAGAGTGCGTGTCTGGTGTATTTCTGTGCTACATTACTGCTGTGGTGAGTAGCAGAGTGCGTGTCTGGTGTACTTCTGTGCTACATTACTGCTGTGGTGAGTAGCAGAGTGCGTGTCTGGTGTACTTCTGTGCTACATTACTGCTGTGGTGAGTAGCAGAGTGCGTGTCTGGTGTACTTCTGTGCTACATTACTGCTGTGGTGAGTAGCAGAGTGCGTGTCTGGTGTACCTCTATGCTACATTACTGCTGTGGTGAGTAGCAGAGTGCATGTCTGGTGTACTTCTGTGCCACATTACTGCTGTGCTGAGCTGCATTGAGGCGGTGCGTGTCTGGTGTCACCTGTGAGATGTAACAGCTATAAGATCTGACTCACGTGTTCGGAGCGTCTGTATCTTGGCGCAGCATATGTCATTGTAGTCGACACGTACGCAGACGTGAATGCAGCTTTAGGCTGAAGCACAACGCTTAAAGCTGTCATAGCGGCATCAGTAAGCTGATGTGTGTTCTGTGTGTGATTTTCTTCTGCTGTCACACCTCACTTGACTGTCTTCTTTTTCTGTCTGTGATGTCATTACAACCGGGGTTCCTGCGCTCCCTTAGACTGAGGGCCCTGTCACGGGGTCAGGCACAGTGGGACGCTATCGACATGCTATGGTGGATATAGGAAGACATCCATCTGTTAGTGTGTTTGATTACCCAAACAGCACGTTCTGTATATGAGAGAGACGTCTGCTTTAGCGTCTAGACGCTCTCTGGGTGTGTGTCACTGAATTAAAATACCAGGCATAATTAATGCTTCCATTTCATCAAGCACTTTGGGCATCAATGCCACCACAGGAAATTACAAATTTAATGACTCACACTCAAGTTCCATGATTGCACTTGAGGATTGAGTTTTTGTGCTGTGTCAATATTTGCTGGTGCGCCCACTCAGGCGGAGCTGAGCGAGTGTTTTATTGGACATAAAGAATGGAATCAATCATCTGTCACACACACTCTCCCTCTCCCTCGCTCCCACTAAGCATTTAACCAGAGAGGCCTTGAGAAAGATTGGCTTTAATTGATGAACTTGACCTACTTTCCCCTGATAACAATTTTCATTTGTTCTATAAAACTGCTCCTGGAGTGGCGTCATGTGAGTGAGTTTATCAGGCACTGAGTAAATACCAGTAATTCAGGCTCCTTCATTCCAACTTAGGCCGCAGTAAATCAACTGAGTGGTGTGTGTTATGGCAGAACGCTGATGAGGAGCTGGGCAGGGGGACGACACACACACACACACACTTACAGGGAGGGCACACACACACACACTTACAGGGAGGGCACACACACACACTCACACTCAGCCATCAGCCATCTGCATGTCAGTTCCAGCTCCACCCACCAATACACATACACACACACAGACGCTCACATACACACACACACACACCAACAGACAAAGCCCCACACCATTCACCCAGTCCCTCTGGCCTGTGTCTACGTGTGTACTTGCTCACGTGTGCTTGTTTGTTGAGGAGTTTGACCTTACTACACCTTATCCCATGCGTGTCTAATGTAGCGCTTAACCATCCCGAGCAGCAGAGATGCGGTTTGCTCCACCCAGGCAACAGTGATGTGTGTCTGTGGAGGCAGCATAGTAGGAGCCAGGCTAGCGCCACCTAGTGCTTCCGCTCAGTATAACATTTGGTTACAGCACTGGCGGGGATCTCTCCATTAGCTTAGATTTCCTCCGCCGATGGACTCGAAGGACCAATCAGCGAACAGAGAGAGGGGGCTATGTCCTCGAAGGACCAATCAGCGAACAGAGAGAGGGGGCTATGTCCTCGAAGGACCAATCAGCGAACAGAGAGAGGGGGCTATGTCCTCGAAGGACCAATCAGCGAACAGCGAACGTTGAAGGCATGCCCAGTAGTTTTCAAGTTCACATGAAGTATCTGCCTGGCAAGAAGCTGGTGTATGCCTACTGAGATGTACCAGAACCCTACCTGGCCCTTGTGTGTGTTCCTTCATGTCCAACGCGTGTGTGTGTGTTTCCTCACACCTTGCAGGTGTGTGTGTTCTTTCATACCCAGTATGAGTGTGTGCTCTCTCATGCTCAGTATGTGTGTGTTCCCTCATACCCAGTATGTGTGTGTGTGTTCCCTCATACCCAGTATGTATGTGTGTGTGTTCTCTCATGGTCAGTATGTGTGTGTGTTCCCTCATACCCAGTATGTGTGTGTGTGTTCTCTCATGCTCAGTATGTGTGTGTGTGTTCCCTCATACCCAGTATGTGTGTGTGTGTTCTCTCATGGTCAGTATGTGTGTGAGTTCTCTCATACCCAGTATGTATGTGTGTATGTGTGTGTTCCCTCATACCCTGTGTGTGTGTGTGTGTGTGTGTGTGTGTGTGTGTGTGTGTGTTCCTTCATACCCAGTATGTGTGTGTGTATGTGTGTGTGTGTTCCTTCATATCCAGTATGTGTGTGTGTATGTGTGTGTGTGTTCCTTCATACCCAGTGTGTGTATGTGTGTTCCCTCATACCCTGTGTGTGTGTGTGTGTGTGTGTGTGTGTGTGTGTGTTCCTTCATGCTGCTTGCCCGAAGGGCTTACTTGTACAGCATTGATCAGTTCATCTCTCTCTCTCTCTCTCTCTCTCTCTCTCTCTCTCTCTCTCTCTCTCTCTCTCTCTCCGTCGTCGGGAGGCCCCAGAGATGGCGTTCATCATGGAGATGCTTTATGACAAACATCAGCAGGCAGTGGCGTTGACATGACAGCTGTCTGTCAGAGCCCCGGCCCCGCCAGCCAACAGAGCCGGCTGGCCGCTGCGCTGTGTGTGTGTGTGTGTGTGTGCATGCACGTCTTGCCTGTCACTTTGGTTACTATTTGTGTGTGTATCTTACTGCTTGGGTGTGTGTGTCCTGCTGCCAAGCAGTGAGTATGTGTGTGTCCCACCCATCACAGTGTGTGTGTGTGTGTATTTGAGTGTGTAACTTGTTAGTGTGTGTCCCACCCATCAATGTGTGTGAGTGTGTAACTTGTTAGTGTGTGACGTACAACAGTGGAGTGTGCATATGTTCCACCTGAGGGCGAAGAGAAGCTTCTCGTTCACACATACACTCCCTCTGGCTCCACACACACACACACGCACACACACACACACACACTCCTCTCCTTCAGTAACACACTCTCCTATCCGCTGCTCTGCCATTCAATACCAATTACTGCTTTAAATGACTCTGATTTCTGCAGGCTCTTCTGCAGGGCGTCATGAGTGAAGCTGTCATGAGAAGCCCCATTTGTTTACGTGTTTACTTGTTTATACGTTTGTTTGGTTGTTTGTTTGCTTCGTCTGAAACGACAGCACAATATTTAGACAAACTCTGCTGCACGCTCTAACCTCTTGATGGGCTCAGGAAAGGATACGTCTTCATCGGATCCCCGTCGTCTGTGGCCACCTGGAACTGGTCTCGGTGACGAAGGCTAATGCAATCATCCTCTGGCGTCCAGCAGCTTGGCGTTGGAGCCTCGTGTCCGGTCGTGCCACCAGGATAACGTATTCCTGCGGCCGCCGGCAAAGAGACCTGATGGGGATTTTCGATTTCTGCCCCCCCTCCCCTGGGCCATTAGTGGTTTCTCTGTCAAGGGCCGTGTGTGTGTGTGTGTGTGTGTAAGCGGTCGGGGGCCGGGAGAAGGACTGAGTGAGCTGGCCCATTCTAAACAGAAATGACAGCTTTTCAATAAGTATACCGATAACTCGAGCCATTCGTTTTGTGCCACGCAGTTAACGAGCTTTATTAAGCTGAGGACATGGTCTTTATTCTGTGGTCGTTCTGTATCATTTGTTCTGATTAGGCCAAGAAGGACTCCAGCCCCTTTGCTTCTCGTTGCCGGTCACGTCTGGGACAAGGGTGTGTTGTTTTTGCTGCTGTTGTGTGTGTTTGTGCGTCAGGGGTGTTCTTGTTGTTGTTGTTGTTTGTTTGTTGGGTGTGTCCACACGTGTTTAATTGAACGTTCTTTAACAACGCTTTTTTGAAATGTTTCAAATCCTTTGTTTTGAGTGTTCTCCTAGGCTGAGAAACTATGAGGTTGAAAGAAGATAGTGTTTCCCGCTGAAAAGGCTTCTAGACTGAAGACAAAACTGTGAGGTTGATAGCAGACAGTGTTTTGTTTGGAAAAGGCTTCTACACTGAAGCGGTGGAATTAACAAACTGAGCTCAAGCTTCCTGTGACAGTATTGAGTGTCTCAGTCCTGTCAGGAGTTCTTTTCACGATGGAAGCCAAGCAGACCCACTTGTGTTTGGCAGAGGGTTTATTGTGAGGGGGTGGGGTGGGGTGGGGTGGGGCATCACGCCGCCCGTCTCTGACGAAGGGAGACGTTTGCATGGCATCTCTCGCCGTCTCAAAACAGCTGTCCTCTCAGTTCACCATTTATCTCCTCTGATCTGCCCTTTTACAAGCTCCCTCTTCTGACAGCTTCCAGATACACATAGTCAAACTTCACTGGGAGCCAGCCATCACACACACACACACACACACACACACACTTGCTGTCAGCTCACATACAGGCATGCATCCTCCCTCACACACACACGCGCGCGCACACACACACACACACACACACACACACACACACACAAAGAGGCCAAATCTCCTCCTCCGCCTCCTTCCCCCCTGGCTGGCCCATAAATCTGGTTGGCCCGGGATGGACACAGGAGCACTCCAGCATTCCAGGTCATGGGAAGAGGAAGACGGATACTCAAACACTCCGACATTCCCAGGAGCCAGAAGTGGGAGAGAAGATTCCAGCTTCTCACAATTAATAGACAGACGATTCCTACTGCTTTTGCAAAAACACCCCCACACACGCGTGTGCATAAACACACACTTACATACACACACGCGTAGACACATACATCTCAAAGGCATCCATATAGTGCACCATATCCGCTAGCAGACACACATTCTCATACACATGCACATGTACATAAATATATGCAGTGCATCACACAGACACACACACACACACACACACACTGTGGCAGAGTGACAGGAAGGGTTCCCAGCTCTGACACGTCGCGGGAGCGGTGGAGGCTGACGTGTGGGTGCGTCTCCCGCTGCGGTGTCACCCGACGCGACGCCACACTCGCTTTCCCTTTCCCTCTCTTCCTCCCTGACTTCCTGCCGCTCCTAAAGACGAGGCCAAGTGATACACCTCTTAGTTTCAAAGGCACTGCACACACAACACTCTCTCTCACACACACGCACACACAAACACACATCTCAAACATTTAGACTCTCACACACACACACACACACACACACACATACACATATTTAGGCAGAGAAGTCATTTTGAAAAGTACCCTGGAGCGTGGAAAGCAGAAGTGTTGACAGAATGATACTGTGAAGCTCACTGTGTGTGTGTGTGTGTGTGTGTGTGTGTGTGATACTGTGCAGCTCCCAGTCTTGTCAGGGAGACCTTGCAACTTAATTCATGCCTGCTGACGTGGGCTGGTAGATCATTCAGTCTCTTTCTCTGTTCTCTCTCTCACACACCACACACACACACACATCCCAAACATTTAGTCTCACACTCACATAGCACACATCTCTTTCAGACATCACTCTCTCTCACCGTGTCTCATTTGACAACAGAAACAGAGAATCATTCAGTCTTATCCCATAGAGACAGGAGGCCTCAGCACAGTCGAGTACAGTGCAGTAATGCTCTCAGCATACTAAACCTCACAGTAGTGCAGTCTGAATGGACTAATAGTGTAGTAATGCTCTCAGCATACTAACCTCACAGTAGTGCAGTCTGAATGGACTAATAGTGTAGTAATGCTCTCAGCATACTAAACCTCACAGTAGTGCAGTCTGAATGGACTAATAGTGTAATAATGCTCTCAGTATACTAAACCTCACAGTAGTGCAGTCTGAACGGACCAATAGGAGTCTCTGACAAGATGAGTGACTGAAGAGCAATCCAGCACCATAGAGGTGACAGAACAGCAGGCATTACTGAATCTGACTATTTATTTGTTTGGTTTAAGTCCATGTTTAATCTAAATCTATATATCTACACTCTGAACATATGAATTCCCTCCTGGGATAATAAAGTTTCTTTGACTTTTCAAATATTTGTCATAAAACGTAGGGTTCAGCGCATTCTTACATTCTGTATCATTATTTATCCGACAAAAATATGTTTACTATTGACTAGAATATTTTTAACAAAAATATGTTTACTATTGACTGGAATATTTTCCTGACTTGCTGATATGAACACAGAATTAGATCCGCTGGTCTAGAATTACTGGAGGTACAGTGTTGTGCTGTGTGTGTTTACTGGTAGTCCAGTGTTGTGTGTGTTTACTGGTTGTGTTGTGTGTGCATACTGGTAGTCCAGTGTTGTGTGTGTTTACTGGTTGTGCTGTGTGTGCTTACTGGTAGTCCAGTGTTGTGTGTGTTTACCGGTTGTGCTGTGTGTGTTTACTGGTTGTGCTGTGTGTGCGTGTACTGGTGGTCCAGTGTTGTGTTGTGTGTGTTTACTGATGGTCCAGTCCAGTGTTGTGCAGTGTGTGTGTGTTGCTGGACACACTCCTGTATGTGCGCGTCTGGTGTCATTAATAGTGAATGTGGTTAATGATGCTCTCCCTCCGCCCATATCTGTCAGTACTGATGACTGTGATTTCACCTGCTGATTTCACCTGCTGATTTCACCTGCTGATGCTGATTCATTTCTATGCCACTCTTGTTTCTGTAGGTCTCACCTGATGCATGTGTTGTTTCTGTAGGTCTCACCTGGTGCATGTGTTGTTTCTGTAGGTCTCACCTGATGCATGTGTTGCTTCTGTAGGTCTCACTGATGCATGTGTTGTTTCTGTAGGTCTCACCTGGTGCATGTGTTGTTTCTGTAGGTCTCACCTGGTGCATGTGTTGCTTCTGTAGGTCTCACCTGATGCATGTGTTGCTTCAATAAAAACATGTCTGTTTGGCCATCATAATCTGTAACATCAGAGAGAGAGAGAGAGAGAAAAGAGAGAGAGAGAGTAAGGTCTGATAATTTTCCTTTTCATAATCTGTACCAAACATCAGAGAGAGAGAGAGAAAGAGAGAGTAAGGTCTGATAATTGTCCTTTGGTCATAATCTGTACCAAACATCAGAGAGAGAGAGAAAGAGAGAGTAAGGTCTGATAATTGTCCTTTGGTCATTTTCTGTGGTCATCTGGAAAAGAAAGAGCTTAGAGGTTAAATAACCTGAAGGTCTAAAGGACTAAAAATTACAGTTCAAAATGACCCCAGTCAATGTAAGAGATTCCTTTCAGCACAGTCAGACCATCAGACATGTGGAGGCTGGTTCAGAAGCTGTAAGCCCCACCAGTAGGAGGCTGACGAAACACCCCGTGAAAGACACCGTGGCTGTCGGAGCCGTGAGCTGTCAGTCAGTCAGTCAGTCAGGTGAGGTGAGGTGTGTGGTGGTGGTGTGGCCTATAGACCACCTGTGGTGAGGGGCATGTGTTCATGATGAGGATCTGTTGGGCCACTTAGCTCTCCTATGGATCATTAGACTCCCTTCCTAATGGCAGAGTGAGACCACCTCAAACACACACACACACACACACACACCTTTGCACAGTTATCAGTCTTTGCATTCTTTTACTCTTCCACTGCCAGCAAATGACACACAAGGTTACTGAGTAAAAAGCAACATTTTTGTTTATTAGCATGTTGTTTGTTTGTTAGTTTGTTTATTTCTATATGCCACAGCAATCATGTTAATTGATTTCCCCTCCCTAACACAGTTCACACTTCATTACTGCTAATGAGCCTTTAATGGAGGGTCAGAAATGGACGGGGGGGGGGGGTGTTTTTGTTTACGCTCTGCTGTGCAGGGCGGTCGAGACACCGAGGGCGAGGACAAAGAGCCACTGAAACCCACCCCACACACACAGGGGCGATCAACCCAGCACTGAGGACACACTCGGAAACACACAGGAGCGAGCCCAGAGTTCTAGATCAACTAGGGATCAACCCAGCACTGAGGACACACTCGGAAACACACAGGAGCGAGCCCAGAGTTCTAGATCAACTAGGGATCAACCCAGCACTGAGGACACACTCGGAAACACACAGGAGCGAGCCCAGAGTTCTAGATCAACTAGGGATCAACCCAGCACTGAGGACACACTCGGAAACACACAGAGCGAGCCCAGAGTTCTAGATCAACTAGGGATCAACCCAGCACTGAGGACACACTCGAAACACACAGGAGCGAGCCCAGAGTTCTAGATCAACTAGGGATCAACCCAGCACTGAGGACACACTCGGAAACGAATCAATATTTATTTCAACATGTCAGAATTCATACACATTTTATTTTAAATCCTTCAGGAGGATTCAGGGGTTTTACTTCAGTTAAATCAGTTCAGTAGCACTGAGAAGAGTCAGAGAGGTCTGCCAACAGAAGGTGTGTATTATGAAGAGGTGTGTGTGTATGTGCGCACGTGTGTGTAGCTGTGATAGGTATAATTTTTTTTGTTTAAGGAAGACAGGACGTGAGTGTGTGTGAGAGCAGTGCCTGTGCAGTTCACGACACACACTCATCATGACCAAGGGCACTGGATCAGGTGTGTGTGTGTGTGTGTGTGTGTCACTGTCTGTCTGCCTGCTGGGCTCCCATCAAGCCACACAAAGCTCAGATTCAGCTGTTTACGAATGCCCACACACACACACACTGTTTATGAATGTCCTCACTGCTCCATTCAGCTCCTGCTCGTCTGTCCACACGGCTCCGCACACACACACACACACACACACACACACACATACCACCGCCAAGGTCAAGACAACATCGGTGCGTCTTTAGAAAGCTGTGAGCGCCTGCCCAATTACAGACACAGCCTTTTCTCTTCTCCAGAAAGAAGAGTGGGGGTGACCTCCACGGCTCTCAGAGACACACACACCCCTCTCTCTGAGAGAGGCACACACACACACACACACCTCTGAGATATACACACACACCCCTCTCTCTGAGATACACACACACACACACACACCCCCGCTGGTAATCACACAGGAACAGGAGCAGGCCCAGCACTCCCATGATATAGCAATGGGAAGTCAGATCAAATTAGTCTGCCCCTTTGTGCCGCCTTCTTTGTTTTCAATTTCAACTCATGACAGAAAGGCAGGAAAAAATCTGTCATTGTTTAATTTCTGCAGAATGAAATGAGATATTTCTCTTCTAAAAACACGCCCTGGAGTTTTCCGTGTGTTTGTGATGTAGCTTTGGGAGATGTCCGGAGGCGGCTTGTTGAATCCTGCTGTATTTCTTACACAAATACATCATATGAGCGTGACCTCTGAGCAGAGACGTTTGAAACACACAAACACAGCGACTGCTCCTCGCGTGGTCGTCTGCAGGCCGTGTTTGCCCTTTCGGCTCCCCCTGGAAAATGTCACAGGGGTCTCATACTGCCTTTGCCTCCAGCGCAGTGAACAGCAACACAGGTGACCCTGGGGCAGGTATTATTGTGTGGTTTTACGGTAGTCTGGACGCTACGCAGGAACCAGCACAGGTGTTACTGTGTGTTTGCCTCTGGGTCCAGCAGAGGTGTTATTGGGTCCACGCCTGTGTGCACTAGTATGTGCACTACATGTTTACACACACAGCTACACCTGACATAAATGCAAAATGAATAACAACCTCAACAACAACAAAAACAACATCACCGATCTTGTTTGTAAATAAACAAACATGCAGTGAACCTGCAGCATGAAGCCTGATTGTGTCTGTGTTAACTGATGGACATCTCCCATCTTTAGTAAACATCTGAATGTCTTTCTACTACCTCTCTCCACATTCAGATGAGTGGTTTGTGTTGGTGTGTGAATCTGTACGTTAATTCTCCATCTGGCATCAGCCAAAGGAGGTGTGTGAGTTTGTGTGTGTGTGTATGTGCGAGAGTGTGTGTGTGTCCAGTGTGGTAATTGTGAAGTGGTTGTAGGTCTGGTTGATGGAGTGAAGGGGGCCTAATGTTGACTCATTAACTGGGGGCAGACAGTAGTGTGGGGAATAGCAGCTCCAAGGGAACCCCCTCCCTCCCCCCCGACTCTCCTTGATAAGTTTGCATTTCAAAAGACCTTGGTCCAGTCCATTAGGAGATCTAGGAAAACAAGATGTTCCTCCAGTCAGGATAATTAGGGGTATTTTTGGGGGGGGGTGGACAGAGAGAGAGACCGGGGGAGGGGGGAGGGGTGCAGTCCATATTCTTAAATGGCTGTGGGGAAGCAGATGTGGATCTAGGCTAATGACTGACTGGCTAACTAAGAAAAATGGGATCCCGTTCCTGAGCATCCGTGGAAGTCACCTTCTCCGGGTCGGACACACTGCACACTCCCGTCCTCCATCCCCAGTCACTCTGACGCACCCACAGACACACGTCTCACAACATGTAAAATGCTGTTATTATTTTATCATTTTACAATTTCGTTTTTGTGTCAGTTTTTAATCAATAAAGTGCAAATACGGAACAGCAAGAAAAAGACACAACAAGAACAATTACATTCAGTTGGAAGACAAACAGTAAGAATCCCACAGTCTGTTGTTCCTTCCCCACAGAGTTAAGACTGATGGTGAAGTGATGGTGAAATGATGGTGAACTCACATGGATGGTCTATCAGATGGAGGCAGTTGCCTTTAACATGATTTGTAGTGTGTGCATCTGTGTTTGAGTGTGTGTGTGTGTGTTTGAGTGTGTGTGTGTACATTATTAGATAGAGGAGGCTGCTTTTATCATGATTTGTAATGCAGATTCCATCCATGTCCTGTCTAAGAACCATGACAGACAGCCCGGTGCTTTCGCATGTGTGTGTGTGTGTGTCAGCCCTGTGCTAATGTACCTGTGTGTAAGATGCAGAAGAGAGCTGATGATCAGGTGAATGTCCAGGGATGGTGAGTGTGTGTGTGTGTGTGTGTGGTGTGTGTGTGTGTGGTGTGTGTGTGTGAGAGAGAGAGCATATAGAGGCAGCCCTTGCCTGTCTTGTTTGAAGTGGATCAGTACTGACGTGGTCCACCTCAGGAGACTCAGCCCTCCTCATGATTCAGCTGGGGGAGCAGGCAGCACCTGTCAGGGCTGAGAGGCCTCTACACCCTCACCATTAACCAGCTACGATCAAAACACTACAGACATCCACAGCATATCTAACAGCACAGACATCTACCAACAACCAACACTGTCTACAGCAGAGCCATCTACAGTAGATATCTACCAACCAACGGCATTGCATTTTGACTAACCTGACATTAGCAAATAGCAAATAATTATGAGCAAGAAGCATTCTGTTTGTTGGGAGCAATAAGAAAATAGTGTAAAGATATAGATTAAAAGTCATAAGGGGATTTGGAGGTTAAACTGGTGGTTTTGAAATTCAATTCTATTGAGAATCCACACTTGACACTCAACAACAAAGAATCAGCTAAAAATATTCCTCCGAATGTCAATGTTGAGATCCACTCAGGAAACGACTAGGGTAGTTAGCTAACTGACTTGAATGCTCTGCTTGCTACTATTAATAGGGGAGTTCAGAATGTTGGTAATAGCAATAACAATAGCATTCTGCCACCTGGAAGTATGTAATCACTAGCCATATGTGCATGCCAGTTAACAGAGGATTGTAACTAAGCTATTAGCTAAAAAGTGAAGCAGATAAGTGTAGACCATAGACAGTATAAGAAGTGAACAGAGGAATCACGTTTATCTCAGTGGGAGTCATTGAGGCCCGAATTTTGAATTTTTAGTTGCGTGCAGTGTCTACTGCACATACTCCTAGCCGACATGGTCACGTTGATCTGACAAACCCAAACACGGTAATTTGGCCAGTAGATGTAGCATAAAAATGTGACACAGCCACAAATGTTCTGTTTGTGAAATTCCTTTAAATGATAGTTATTTCATTATGTATATATGACGCTAACATACCTGGACATAACGGAACACTATCAAGACAGTACGGTAAATTCCCTCCTGTGCTACAGAAAGTCACTAGCAATTGCTGAATTTGTGTCGTCACTTAGCATCGACACACATAAAAGTTTCTTACAAGGCAATAACATAACACAGGAGATAATGGGGCCAATATGCATTGTTGTGTTAGCTCTGGTGTACAACAACGCCAAAATCGAGGTACCGGATGTTAAGTTATTTGATTCTGACGTGACACTAAAATAAATTCCAGCCAATGAAAGGAGAACAGCTAGTTGACCCTGTCCTGGTGCAACCAGCTGGGAACAACCTCCATGGGTGTTTCAACTTCCTCCATGGGTGTTTCAACTTCACGTATATTCTACCCACTTGCTATACCCTAGCTATTATCTAACAAACAGCAACGACCTCTGAAACACACATCTCACTTAACAAGTTCATGATAACAAAATGTTTTTTATCTTGGTTAAATCGACATGAAGAGTTTAATAATGATGCTATTCAGTCCCATTGGAGAATATGCTGTTCTTGCCATCCAACTAGACGTTCGCTAAGTTGCCACACCCAGCTGAAATGTCTTATATGCTAACATTAACTCTCCATCTCTCAAAAGTTCAATTAAGTTTGGGCATGTGCAGGTACATATATACTTTTCCAAAATTAACTTGACGACGTTGTGACATTTCTTGTTTGTATTCCACTTTAAAGATTTTTGCCCTTGCTTGTGTCAGGTCAATGAAGGCAGTATGTGATAGGCCACTGCTTGTGTCAGGTCAATGAAGGCAGTATGTGATAGACCACTGCTTGTGTCAGGTCAATGAAGGCAGTATGTGATAGACCACTGCTTGTGTCAGTCATGCCCAACACACAACTGTAACTAATCACACAAGGTAGCACACTGTTTCACAGGTGTGACTCGCTTGCCATAAGAGTCCATTCAAACTCTGAAAATCCACAGGATGTGGGGGTTTGAGCTAGATTTACATTGAAAACAATGGGGAAAGATATCTATGGTAGTGAAATATGTTCAACTAAAATTCTGTTTCACTGTGATTACTGGTGGTGCTATTTCACGATTTTGACCACTAGAGTTGAAATTAGTAGCTGCCAGTGTCTAATACCACATTTTTTTATTTACGCTACTATAAAAAAGTGGTTGTTCTGAAAATTTTAATATTTATTTTTGGTGAAACATTGTTTCACCTGTAGTCTTATAGAAGCCTCCTGTTAACCATCTACAGCAGAGCCATCTGTAGCAAACATCTACAAACACCTAACACCATCAACAGCAGACATCTACAAACACCTAACACCATCCACAGCAGACATCTACAAACACCTAACACCATCCACAGCAGACATCTACAAACACCCAACACCAACTACAGCAGACATCTACCAACTAACACTGCAGCAGAGTGTCTATCTACTCACTGCCTGCCTCACAAAATACAATGAGCAAGATGGGATGTTGAGTGGTGACTCTGTGATGGCACATTCAACTTTTGTTCAACCATAAAAGCTAGAAATGACCCCCCTCTACAAAACAGATTAAAAATCATCTCCAATTACGGTTCTTTAAACCTCATCTCAGCCACGGAGGAGAAAGAAGATCAAGGTCTTTTTTTTCAGATTCCATTTTTGGGTGGCATGTTGGAAAGTGCTGCCTGTAACACAGAGACCTTTCCAAAACAATTTAGTGAGCTGACACACACACACCCCCCTGGCTGCAGGAGACCCGTCGGCGGTCCCGGACAACCAATCGGACTCGTTAGCCCAGCAAATTGAGAGCTTTTCACCTGCACCTTTTGGAGCAGAGGCCATCAGCTTTAATTCCCCAAACTTTCTTTAACTGTCAAAATAGGTGAAGAAGAGTGGTGTGTGGAGAGAGGGGGAGAAAGAAGAGGAGTCTGCGAAGAGGAGAGGGAGAGAAAGCGCCTGCCCAACTTTTATCTGCTGAGCAAAACAGCCTTATCGCTCGGCGGTGTCAAGAACTCGATCTATTTTTTTTTTTTTCCAGGTGACAAGCCCAGACGAGAGAGAGATAAGATGGGAGAGGAATCCCACTCCACTGGGTAAATAAATAATCAATAGTCGTCTAAATGTAAATGAGAAAGTAGCCCTCTCTCATAGTGGGGGGGTTATCAAGCAGCCAATTTAGCTGCGACTCTCTCACACAGCTTCAACCAAATCACCATCACTCACCACCGCCATAATGGAGAGGAGAGGGGGAACGAGGGAGAGAGAGAGGGAAGGTAAGATAGTGAAGAAAAAATAGAAAGAGAAGGAGGGTCAAGGAGGAAAGAGAGAATAACAGTTGGGAATGGAAAGAGAGCAAACAAAAATGAAAGAAAAGACGATATGAAGGAGAGAGACGTGGAGGAGGATGTGAACAAGAGAAACAAGAAAAAGATAGAAGTGATGGAAAACAGAAGGAGGAGGAAAATCTGAGTCGAATAGCCTTACACACACACACACACACACAAACCATCCAAGCTAAATCTATCAATTTCTTTTGAATATTTTCTGTAAGTAGATGCTTAAATAGAAAAAAATAACAACCCCCCTTTGCTAACCATCCCACACACACACACACACACACACACAGGCTTCCACAGAGTTGTATGAGTAATGGTAATATGTGTGTGACAGTCTGGAGTGTTGCTGTTTAAGATACATGATGTATCGATGTCACACTGGTAAGGTCAGAGAGACGCAGAGGAAGAAAGGAGACACCTGTCGGGTCCCGTCACAGCGCAGGATGAGAGATAAAACGACTCTAATCTGCCACAGGAGAGAACCACGCACCAAAGGGACGGCGGCCGATTCATGTCATTTTGTTGGACAGCTTGTAGGGGAAATGACAACATGACAGTGTGTTCTGAGTGTAGAAACATCATGGTGAGTGGTCTTTGTTTCGTCTTCGTTTCGTCTTTGTTTCGTCTGCTGCCGTTTCATGTCGGCAGCTGTTCATTAGCGTAGCCAATCACCGATCTGCTGTGGGCCTAAAGGGAAAGGCGTACGGCAGATCTGGAGATGGAGGAAGACTGAGCCCAGACTTAATCACTAGCGGGAAAAGGAGTTTTGAGAATGTTAGAAGTGTAAACACACACACATAAAAACTTCTCTTTGAGGATATTAGAACAAATAATACACTTAGATGCTGTTCTGTGGGTGTTCTCATGTTTTGATAGTGGCTTTTATAGGCCAGAAACTTCATAAACTACCATGCCAACAGTAACAGGAAGGTTGATGTTTTTGCCTTCAGCTGAGCTGTATGGGTTAATAT
>PYXC01001311.1:737500-745000 GCA_015244755.2 Tenualosa ilisha
GCAGAGCCCCTCCAGCTATGCACCGCACCGCACCGCACCGCACCACCCACCCCACCCCACCCCACCCCATCCAGACAAGGAGAGGAGTCGGGAGACAGCTCAGCTCTCACAACATGAAGGCAGGAGCAGCAGGGAGAGACAGAGAGAAAGAAAAAAAGAGGAGCGAGAGAGAGAGAGAGAGAAAACATCAGTCCGTCTCCTTAATCATGGGATGAAACACTAACCAGCTGTAGGCAGTGCACAGGACACACACACACACACACACACACACACACACACACACACACCAATTACCCAACCAGACAGCATACACACCTTTGGAACACATCAGATACAAATATGTTTGCGTTTTGTGCTTAAATGATCAATTATGAGCGCTGAGTAAAATGGCATAATTTCAACCACATGTTCAGGAGCGCAGAAGAAAAAGGCCGTCTGGAGACCGAGGGCTTTTAAAGGAGTTAAAATAATATTTCTGCCTCTGACGCCACACTGCTATCAGGGCTGCTTAACCGCTGCTGCAAATTGCCAGGCTAAGTTCTTCCAGTCTGTTTTCTAATCCGCTCAGAGCTGATTTGCAGACGATCTCCAAACCATTTTCAAGTCAGACTTCAACACACAACGGACAAGGAGGGGGGAAACTGTGTGTGTGTGTGTGTGTGTAGGGGGGTGAGGTGGGGTGGATGAAATCTTGACAGCCTGAAGCCAACCTTAATGCTATTCTAGCCCAGCTGTTTTCATTTAAATGGGAGGTACTCATCCTTCTTAAAAGCCTAGCGTCATCCCTGTCTGCTGTTAGAGAGAGCGGCGGCTGGCTGACAGTAAACAGCGCGCGCACACACACACACACACACACACTGAAGCAGATCAGCACCATGACCTTCACCATGACCCCAGACGCACCCGTGACACAACGCCTCAGCGCTATGACCCCTGATCTCTCCATGTGTGTTAAAGATGGCCCTCTGCTTCTGCAGAAGTTTCCAGAAGCCTTGCTTTTCCCCATACACAATACTGAAGACAAAACACACTAACAGGGCTTTGTGACAGGTAACACACTTTTCCTCTCTCTCTCATCTCTCTCTCCTCTCTCTCTCCCTATGTCTCTTCTGCACGTCACTCCACAACAGAACCGAACTGCACTTAAACACCCTATAATGCCTTCATTGTACTATACACACACACACACACATTTAAACACCCATCCGTGCTGTCTGTCTTTATCGCTGGAGTTCAATTTTTAAATTTCACAATGCACTTCCATTCACAGGGCCGCTGATATCATGATATTTTCTCTCTCTCTCCGTCTCTTATCATTTCATTCCTCTGTTCTCCCTGTCCCTGCCCAGCTCTACAAGCTACCTTGATGTACAGACTTCTATAGGTAGACACGCTTTTATTTTCTATAGGCTACCCTGAGGTACAGGCTTCTATAGGTAGACACGCTTTTGTTTTCTATAGGCTACCCTGAGGTACAGGCTTCTATAGGTAGACACGCTTTTGTTTTCTATAGGCTACCCTGAGGTACAGGCTTCTATAGGTAGACACGCTTTTGTTTTCTATAGGCTACCCTGAGGTACAGGCTTCTATAGGTAGACACGCTTTTGTTTTCTATAGGCTACCCTGAGGTACAGGCTTCTATAGGTAGACACGCTTTTGTTTTCTATAGGCTACCCTGAGGTACAGGCTTCTATAGGTAGACACGCTTTTGTTTCCTTCTTACATCACATCATGTGTTCACATGCTGGGCTCATCAAGCACTGCAAACCAGGTACGACTAGAAGAGCCAGAAGAGGAGACTTCTCCGTCTCTAGCAGTGGATGCCCCTTAAAACTCACATCCAGAAAGAGGTGTGAATGTTGTATAAAATCCAAGATAAAGATTTATGTGAAGCAGTAAAAGAATCACAGATAATTAAGGAGTAATTGCAGTTTAAACTGCAGTCACTTCTCTAAGTTGACCCCCCTCCCAAAAGGTTATAAAACAGTAAAGTACATTGAACCTGATCTGGAAGTAGGAAAGTACATACATATGATTTTTAACTTTTTTGTGAAGCACATTTGGAAATGCACGTGTGCTCATTAAAATGTGTGTATGTGTGTGTGTGTGTGTGTGTGTGTGTGTGGTGCCCCTGAGTGAGGGGAGGTCACCCAGAGCAGCACTGAGGGCTTTTATAGAGATGGGAAAGCAGTGAATAAAGTTTACAGTCACACACACACACACACACACACACACACATACACACTCACATACATACACACACACACTCACATACACACACACAACCTTCACATTCACTAGCTGTAAATGCATAGTCAGACAGGCCCATCAGCTGGGAGAAAGTAGACACTCCTCTCCTCTCTCTACTCCTCTTTTCTCCTCCACTTCTCTCCTCTCCACTCCTCTCCTCTCTCCTCTCCACTCCTCTCCTCTCTCCTTTATCCACTCCTCTCCTCTCTCCTCTCCTCTCTCCTCTTTTCCAACCCCCCTCTTGTCCATTCCAGGCTTTTCTGCTTCCCTGCTGATTTGACTCCTCTCATCTTCTCCCCTGTTTTCTGTCCTCTGTTTATTCTCTGCATGCTGTACCTCTATCTTGCATACTACACTACACAATGCATACTTTATTCCAATAATGCATCTTGCACACTACACTACACATTACATACTTTATTCCAATAATGCATCTTGCACACTACACTACACATTACATACTTTATTCCAATAATGCATCTTGCACACTACACTACACATTACATACTTTATTCCAATAATGCATCTTCCACACTACACTACACATTACATACTTTATTCCAATAATGCATCTTGCACACTACACTACACATTACATACTTTATTCCAATAATGCATCTTGCACACTACACTACACATTACATACTTTATTCCAATAATGCATCTTGCACACTACATCTGCACTATTACTTTGCACTTGTGTTGAATATTATGTCTTATTTGTATCATCTAGACATGTGCCTATATGTGCCCGATGTCTCTATTGTACAGTGTGTGTCTATATATTACTGTTTGTCTATTGAATGTATATTACTACATGTCTATATGTTGAATAGATCCTTAAATGGATGTTAAAATAGACAGAGCGCATGGCACAGTGCCAGGAGAGAAAGTATGTTCTGAAACACCTCCTTGGTCAGTAAAATATTCATCCATAGGCTGCTCTTTCTCCCCTCTCTCTCTCTCTCTCTCTCTCTCTCTCTCTCTCTCTCTCTCTCTTTCTGCTCTCTTTCTTCTCTCTCTCTCTTTCCCCCTCTGCCAGACATGTAAAACAATGTTTTCTTTATGTTTGGATATATTTACTGTTAAAAAAATATTTATAATGGTTACTGTTATTTAAAAATTGCACATAGCACATCTAAACTTAGAATGAAAGTAAGAGTGAGACCTGAGCAGCGTTACGCATGTTAAAATGAAACATGCAACTAAAAGACACTTTAAAAAGCCTTTCTTTGGCCATCCCCACCCCAGTCCCCAGCTACCCCCACACCACCCCCACCCCACCCCCACCCCAGTCCCCAGTTACCCCCACACCACCCCCACCCCAGTCCCCAGTTACCCCCACACCACCCACGGTGACAGAGCGCGAGCTGGTGCTAGAGTAGTGTGTGTGTGTGTGTGTGTGTGTGTGTAATTGAAAACAGCGCCTCAGGCACTATCACATTACTGCTCCTCCGAGACTGGCGCTAAGGTCCCTTTATGGAGCGCGTCCCAAAAATAGGAGCGCCACGACTCCTCCACCCCCCCACCACCCCCATCCACCCTCTCCACCCTCATGGATTTGACACGGACACAACATATCAACATATTCCTGTTCTACAGCTCTGTTGGTTTGTGTCCTCATATACACTGTATGCAGACTCACACAGAAACACTGCCACTCTGCTCTCAGAGCCATCATGGAGGACCCTGATGTCCAGCATCTCCATCAGTTTCAGCAGCAGCATCAGTGCACCACCTTCAACTCGTACCTCTTAGAGCCAACATGGAGGATCACCTCTATGAGTCTCGTCATCAATACACCACTCTTAACTCTCAGAACCAGAGCCAACATGGCAGCTTTAGACCACAACCCACACAGAGACACACTCTAGGCTCACAGGTCTACAGGATAAACCACACACACACACACACACACACACACACACACGGCCCCACAATCCCATTCGTCCTATGTCTATCTTTCTGACTCTCTTTTTCTCTCTCCATCTTTTTCCTCTCTCTCACCCTTTTTCTTTTTCACCCATCTTTTCTTCTCTTTCTCTCTCTCGCTCTCTCCTTCCCTCCCCTGTCTATTACTCTTTCTCTCTCTCTCAGGTGTGTACTGTTCCAGAGGAGAGCTCAGACCTTGTGTTGAGCAGTGATGCAGTGCTTCCATTAAGGCAGAGCCTCTGTCCACACACACACACACACACACACACACACACAGGACGGCAGGTTGTTTATGATGCTGACATAGAGGCGTAATGGGAGTCCTACACCTAATGTGATGGCACTCAAACACACCTTGACAACGTGTCCAACACACACACACGCTTGGTGTTGCACAGCCCAACACACTCACTTGGTGCTTCACAGGCCAACACACACACTTGGTGTTGCACAGACCAACACACACTCTTGGTGTTGCACAGACCAACACACACACTTGGTGCTTCCCAGCCCAACATTGGCCCACAGGCCCACTGCACTGACTGCACTACTCGCCATTAAAGCTGCCACTTCAGTCTAGATTCTGAAGTCTTTTCAAGCAGGAACTGATCCACAAGCCTTTTTGATCTTTTACATCTGTTTCTGCAGACGTTTCATATGTCTGTGTCCACTGCTGCTGCTGCTGCTGCAGGGCTTCAGGATCCCTGGACGTGTCTGTTGTCTTAGAGTAATGTCCAGAATGTCTAAAGATGACGTAGTTGTTTGTTGTCTTAGAGTAATGTCCAGAATGTCTAAAGATGACGTAGGTGTCTGTTGTCTTAGAGTAATGTCCAGAATGTCTAAAGATGACGTAGGTGTTTGTTGTCTTAGAGTAATGTCCAGAATGTCTAAAGATGACGTAGGTGTTTATTGTCTTAGAGTAATGTCCAGAATGTCTAAAGATGACGTAGGTGTTTGTTGTCTTAGAGTAATGTCCAGAATGTCTAAAGATGACGTAGGTGTTTGTTGTCTTAGAGTAATGTCCAGAATGTCTAAAGATGACGTAGGTGTTTGTTGTCTTAGAGTAATGTCCAGAATGTCTAAAGATGACGTAGGTGTTTGTTGTCTTAGAGTAATGTCCAGAATGTCTAAAGATGATGAAACTATAACAACAGTAAAAGGTCACCTCTACAGTGCATCTGTTCTACACGCCAAAACAACCTTGACAAACACTGACTTCAAAACAACAATAAACAGTTGGCATAAACATATAAACATTTGGCCAGAGGCATAACAAGGGAGGAGCTCCACTTCAGTTCACCATGTTACATTGTGTGTGTGTATTATTAACACAAACACACACACACACACACACCCCTAAGTTACTCTGTGTGTGTGTGTGTGTATTTGAAGAGAGTGAGAGAGGAGTGACAATAAAACATGACGTGTCACTAACCACATGTCTGAGGATCCTACTTTTTCCTTTGTATTTCTGACTCAAGCACACACACACACACACAGACACACACCATGCTGAGCTGCGTCGCCACACAACAACTTAAACACAATTACGCCATGTCAATTTTTATTCCCCATCCTTCACAGAGACACGTGGCACTTCACAGAGCTATGAGTGTGTGTGTGCGTGTGTGTGTGTGTGTTAATTCACAGAGCTAAGACCGTTTCATTCAAATTTCATGCAAGTGCTGCAGTGCGCTTCTGCATCCTGTCACCCCCAGGGGATGCACAACACGCTGCACAACACGCTGCTAAATTCTTTAAGAAGCTTTTAACTGCATCCAGCCCGCGACTAAAAAGGAGAACAAAAACATTATAATAATGAAATAAAATAAAATAAGAACAGAGCAAAAAAAAAGCAAAAAAGAGGAAATATTTGTAAAGTACAGCGAGGGCCCGAGAGCAAATATTTATTATTTGATCCACAAGCGGCTTTTCTTCTTCAGAGACCATTTAAAGACAGACGGGCTCACACAACACTGCATTACAGTGGGGAACACCAAAGAAGTGTGTGTGTGTGTGTCTGTGTCTGCGTGTGTGTGTGTCTCTGTCTGCGTGTGTGTGTGTGTGTCTCTGTCTGCGTGTGTGTGTGTGTCTGTGTCTGCGTGTGTGTGTGTCTGTGTGTGATTTGTGACTAGTGTGTATGCTCACAGCATGTCAAGAAGGGATTTCGTATCACTAACAGAACACACACACACAAACACACACACACGCCCCATGTGAGTCAGCTGGGGTCTTTAACAGTTTACAAGTGCTTCATAAAAAGGACCTCTATTTGCTCAAATGGAGAATGTGTGCACATGGAATTACCCTCACAGGAGACAAGGGTGTATGGTGTGTGTGTGTGTGTGTGTGTGTGTCTGTTTAGCAGTCTGTTTAGTGGGTGAGTGTGATGATGGCACAGCTCTACATGACAAGACAGAAGCAGCTTCAGGGAGAGACTTAGACAATTAAGAGGAACAGAGAGAGAGAAATAGAGAGAGAGAGAGAGAGGGACAGGACGCGGAGGTCCCATTCAATAATGAAAAACAAATATTACTAGATGCATCTGCACCTGTCATCTACATGGAATCGGAGGTTTCAGTCCCTGAAAACAGAATTTCTAACAACTCAAAGTGCTAAAATGAAAAGCTCCAGCTTCAGACACTGTGGAGAGGTTTTGAATTGTAATGTGTCGTCCTCTTCAGCTTGCAGATTTCTAGTTGCCTATTTGTTTGTTTGACATGTTTTTGACAGCCTTCCTCAGCTTTTTTGAGCTTCGTGTGAATGGAATTCTATCTGATACAGAGGAGAAGGATCAAGGACTTTATTAAGCAAATCTATTGAAACACTAATGGAAGACGAGCAGTGAAACTACATAAATAAGAGAATCAGCTCAGTAAGAGAGGAAAAGAAAGATACAGCAAAAGCAAAAGCAAATAAATGGGCTTTAGTCCACATGGATCAGGATCCAGTCAGTCATTAGTTATTAGTCCACATGGATCAGGATCCAGTCAGTCATTAGTTATTAGTCCACATGGGATCAGGATCCAGTCAGTTATTAGTTATTAGTCCATATGGGATCAGGATCCAGTCAGTCATTAGTTATTAGTCCACATGGGATCAGGATCCAGTCAGTTATTAGTTATTAGTCCATATGGGATCAGGATCCAGTCAGTTATTAGTTATTAGTCCACATGGGATCAGGATCCAGTCAGTTATTAGTTATTAGTCCATATGGGATCAGGATCCAGTCAGTTATTAGTTATTAGTCCACATGGGATCAGGATCCAGTCAGTTATTAGTTATTAGTCCACATGGGATCAGGATCCAGTCAGTTAT
>PYXC01001311.1:752500-760000 GCA_015244755.2 Tenualosa ilisha
GTGTCACATGGCAAATGCATATGTGTGGCCAAGTGGTGCTGTCCGTGTCCGCTGGTTTTCTGCATGGACAAAAGCACAGAGCACCTGGGGATTGATGTCTGTCAAAACACCCAACACACACACACACCGACACACCACACACACACACACACACTGACACATACACATACACACACACACACACACACACTGACACAGACACAAACACACACACACACACACACACACACACACACACACACACAGCAAGGTGCACAGTGCACAGAGCAGAGAGATAGATAAATGACCATCTCAAAGGCCTGAGACTCTCCGTTGTTTAAAGCTACTTAGGAATTCTTCATTCCAAAAGAGTTGATACTCTGTGTGTGTGTGTGTGTGTGTGTGTGTGTGTGTGTGTGTGTGTGTGTGTGTGTGTGTGTTTGTGTCTGTATTTATTTCAGCTGATCAAAGCCTCTTTGATGAAGGGTTTTTTCCCTTGTCATGGAACTCTTTTAGCTGTGCTGCCTGTTCTGAGTTCCAGCGCAACAGCTCGCGACCTTCGCGACCTTCGCGACCTTCGCGACCTCTGCCAGGATCTCGCTCAGGTGTTCCTCCCTTACCAGTGGGCGTGAGAAATAGTCCAATTCCCAGGCTGGAAATGCTTTTATTTTGGCCATTTGTTTAGTCTCCCCCAAGTTTGCTGCAGTGAGGTGGACTTGAGCGTGTTGGAGCCGTGATGAATGGCGACCATTAGGCGCAGGATCCGAGCAGGCTTGGAGGAAAACCTCAGTCCAAAAGCAGAGCATCATTAGCAAAATGAGGGAGGCCCTGAACCTGGTGTGTGTGTGTTTGTGTGTGTGTACACACTGATAAATGATGGCATCTCACTACAGTCCATTACGGCTTCTATTTATACAGAGGGCCACTGAGGAGGAGGAGGAGGAGGAAGCACAGTGGTCCTCCAACATCACAAACAGCAGCTCCACCACCAAGACCACCACCACCGCCACCACCACTATCACCACCATCGAGACCACCGCCACCACACGCACACCACCACACCACCACCAGCACCACCCACCACCACCAGCACCACCCACCACCTCAGCCCCAATCAGGTTAGCTGGTCTGCATGAGGTGCAGGTTTCACCAAGGCAGCTTACAGCAGAGCAGAGGCAGCGCTGCTATGCAGCCTGCATGTGTAGTGTACTGTCTACACTATCTAGTGTACTTGTTATGTAGTGTACATGATATAGTGTACTGTCTAAACTATCTAGTGTGAGTGTTATGTCGTGTGCATGATGTAGTGTACTGTCTAAACTATCTAGTGTGAGTGTTATGTCGTGTGCATGATGTAGTGTACTGTCTAAACTATCTAGTGTGAGTGTTATGTCGTGTGCATGATGTAGTGTACTGTCTAAACTATCTAGTGTGAGTGTTATGTCGTGTGCATGATGTAGTGTACTGTGTATGCTGTATATGTAGTCCATACTGTATTTCATGCTTGATTTACACAAGGGAACCATACAGTATATTTAGCTATTTAGAATCTGTGCTGTTTACCATAGGCGTGGTGGTGTATATGGTGGTGTATATGGTGGTGTATATGGTGGTGTATATGGTATATGGTGGTGTAATGGTGTTTTGTATATGGTGGTGTATATGGTGGTGTATATGGGTGGTGTATTATGGTGTTGTATATAGTGGTGTATATGGTGATGTATATGGTGGTGTATATGGTGGTGTATATGGTGGTGTATATGGTGGTGTATATGGTGGTGTATATAGTGGTGTATATGGTGGTGTATATGGTGTTGTATATAGTGGTGTATATGGTGGTGATATGGTGGTGTATATGGTGGTGTATATGGTGGTGTAATATGGTGTTGTATATGGTGGTGTATATGGTGTGTATATGGTGGTGTATATGGTGGTGTATAATGGTGTTGTATATGGTGGTGTATATGGTGGGTGTATATAGTGGTGTATATGGAGTTGTATATAGTGGTGTATATGGTGGTGTATATGGTGGTGTATATGGTGGTGTATATGGTGGTGTATATGGTGGTGTATATAGGTGATGTATATGGTGGTGTATATGGTGGTGTATATGGTGGTGTATATAGTGGTGTATATGGTGGTGTATATGGTGGTGTATATGGTGGTGTATATGGTGTTGTATATAGTGGTGTATATGGTGATGTATATGGTGTGTATATGGTGGTGTATATGGTGGTGTATATAGTGGTGTAATATGGTGGTGTATATGGTGGTGTATATGGTGGTGTATATGGTGGTGTATATGGTGTTGTATATAGTGGTGTATATGGTGGTGTATATGGTGGTGTATATGGTGGTGTATATGGTGTTGTATATGGTGGTGTATATGGTGGTGTATATAGTGGTGTATATGGAGTTGTATATAGTGGTGTATATGGTGGTGTATATGGTGTTGTATATGGTGGTGTATATGGTGGTGTATATGGTGGTGTATATGGTGATGTATATGGTGGTGTATATGGTGATGTATATGGTGGTGTATATAGTGGTGTATATGGTGTTGTATATGGTGGTGTATATGGTGTTATATATGCTATTTAGGGTCTGTGAGTACTGATAATGTAATAAAGTACTGAGGATATTCTGGTTTATTTGATTCAGTTTCTTCTGTCCCATCCTAAAGTGCTCGGGCAGGAGTGTACAAACATAAAGTGCTCATGCAGGAGTGTACAAACATAAAGTGCTCATGCAGGAGTGTACAAACATAAAGTGCTCATGCAGGAGCGTCCCATCATAAAGTGCTCATGCAGGAGTGTACAAACATAAAGTGCTCATGCAGGAGTGTACAAACATAAAGTACTCATGCAGGAGTGTCCCATCATAAAGTGCTCATGCAGGAGTGTCCCATCATAAAGTGCTCATGCAGGAGTGTACAAACATAAAGTGCTCATGCAGGAGTGACCATCATAAAGTGCTCATGCAGGAGTGTACAAACATAAAGTGCTCATGCAGGAGTGTCCCATCATAAAGTGCTCATGCAGGAGTGTACCATCCTAAAGTGCTCGGGCAGGAGTGACCCATCATAAAGTGCTCATGCAGGAGTGTACAAACATAAAGTGCTCATGCAGGAGTGTACAAACATAAAGTGCTCATGCAGGAGTGACCCATCATAAAGTGCTCATGCAGGAGTGTACAAACATAAAGTGCTCATGCAGGAGTGTACAAACATAAGTGCTCATGCAGGAGTGACCCATCATAAAGTGCTCATGCAGGAGTGTACAAACATAAAGTGCTCATGCAGGAGTGTACAAACATAAAGTGCTCATGCAGGAGTGTCCCATCATAAAGTGCTCATGCAGGAGTGACCCATCATAAAGTGCTCATGCAGGAGTGTACAAACATAAAGTGCTCATGCAGGAGTGTCCCATCATAAAGTGCTCATGCAGGAGTGACCATCATAAAGTGCTCATGCAGGAGTGTCCCATCATAAAGTGCTCATGCAGGAGTGTCCCATCATAAAGTGCTCATGCAGGAGTGTCCCATCATAAAGTGCTCGTGCAGGAGTGTCCCATCATAAAGTGCTCATGCAGGAGTGTACCATCCTAAAGTGCTCGGGCAGGAGTGACCCATCATAAAGTGCTCATGCAGGAGTGTACAAACATAAAGTGCTCGGGCAGGAGTGACCCATCATAAAGTGCTTGTGCAGGAGTGTCCCAGTGACTGGCGCATCTGTGCCCCTGTATCTGTGCCACCAGACTGGCAGTGGTGGCAACATGAACAGCAGCTCCCGTGGGCACAGGCAGACCACAGCATTGCCAGAGGGATTCAGAAGCTTCTGGATGTACATACACCTACATGGACTCCATTGTCCTGCAAGAGCATACCACACACACACACACACACACACACACACACACACCTACAGGGACTCCTACTAGGGCACACACACCCACCTACAGGGAGAGTGGGGAGAGGTGGTGGGGTGTGTGGCGTGTGTTGGCATAGAGGCTGACAAGGGCTACTGTGTGTTTGTGTAGTAGTATTTCTCCATGAAGGAGTGTAGCCATGTGTGTCCATGCTCTGTGTGTGTGTGTGTGTGTGTGAGTCTGCATTGCCATACACATATGTTTATGTCCACACATGCCCTCAGAGCAACACAATTCCCAGCGCTCTCTTCTCTCTCTCTCTTCTCTCTCTCTCTCTCTCTCTCTCTCTCTCTCTCTCTCTCTCTCTCCTCTCTCCCCATGAGCGGGAGCATCTCCAGTTGTTCTCCCTGGAAGCAGGCAAGCGCAGCATAAAGGATGGCCCTCTGTATTTTTTCATTAGCCTTTTCTTTTGTTACCGAATACATAAATCCACAGTGGCACAATGCAATATGTATCCTCTTGCTCCACCTGTGGACGGCCAGTAATGGCTGCCATGTCGCGGCAGTCAGGAATGATAAGTGAAGAGTCCATGAATGTTAATGATAGTGATCATTCTGCAGCCGGCCGCCTCTCCATCTTCCCCCCATGGCTCGCGTGTCGACGCCGGGTGGCAGAGTTCAAGGGAGTAGAATGAAAACAAACGCTCAAGGTGAGGCAGGAAATAAAGAATTAAATAAATAACACACGCTCACACACACAGGAAGAAACGAGGGAGAGATGGAGAAGAGAGAAGACAAGGAAGGGGCAGAGGCTGAGGAGGAAGGAAAAAAAGGACAGTGGGTGCACTTCCGTTGCCATGACATTTAAAATAAACAGTCTATATGGTTCTGTTGCCATGACACTTGATGTATAAACGGTGTGTACCACTGCTACAGCATTTGGAATAAACTATTCTGTTTGCTTGCTACACTTCCTTCCATGTCAACCTTCATGGATCCACTATGCACTAAAACATTTGCTTTCTATCTTGTCCTCATGCCATATTTTACAATATTCTTTCCTGCTGATGCAAAATAGGCTTTGTTTTCTACTGCTTATTTTGTCTATCTATCCAACTATCTCTCTCTCTCTCTCTCTATCTACCTATCTCTCTGTCTATCTATCTATCTGTCTCTCTGTCTATCTATCTATCTATCTATCTATCTATCTATCTATCTATCTATCTATCTATCTATCTATCTATCTGTCTGTCTGTCTCTCTGTCTGTCTGTCTGTCTGTCTATCTATCTACATGAAGAGTTCTTTTCCAAAACACTATAAAGGCCATTTCAATTAAATTTTCATAAATCTTTTTTTTTATTTGATATTTAGGCTATATCAGGACAGTTGCAGTTGGGTTAATATTCTCTGATTTGTCCTTACTCAATTAAAAAAAAACAAAACTGTGATATTAAGTATTGATATTAAGTGAAAAGCACAATAAAAACGCATGAATTTGAAAACACAAATTTTTTAAAAATGTTTTGAAATTGAGTTCTAACATAGCGCATATACCATATCGCACACAGTACACATACTTTAGACATACTGTATATTATATTTGTTTTTCTACCGTCAGTTTTTCATGGCACAGCGACATATTTTTGTTAATTTTTTGGAAAGCCGCTCATAGCTGCCATGTTTTCCCAGTTGGTGGAATATTGCAGTTGTGGTTGAGCATCTGTGAAGCTGGTTGCTGTGGAGGTGGGGAGAGATGGAGGTTTGTCTCTGAACCTCAGATCCAGAGAGAGATGGTGAGGTGGGCGGATGTGTGTGTGTGTGTATTTGTATACAGTTGAGCATCTGTGAAGCTGGTTGCTGGTTCCCGATAGCCTTGGGAAGATGGAGGCATGGGTGGAGTTTGTCTCAGAACCCCCAGGTCCACAGAAAGCTGGTGAAGCGGGTGAAGTGTGTGTGTGTGTGTGTGTGTGTGTGCCTGTGTGTATCTGAGCCCAGGTCTGGAGTTGCCACCCCTGTCTGGCCCAGGTCTGGAGAGAGATGGAGAAACGTATGTCTGTGTGTGTGTGTGTGTGTGTGTGTGTGTGAGCTCCAGGTCTGCAGTGCATCTGTAGGAGGGGAAGTAAACACCTTTGACAAGCTGAGCTCCGGCGTGGCTGGTACCCTTCCTCAGTCAGCTAATCAACACTGACAATATTGAGTGAATTAAATGGCCCTGTCCCACAGTGAGCTAGGATCTAAATGAATATCATGGTTTATGGACAACCTTTTTTCTGCTCTGTGTGTGTGTGTGTGTGTGTGTGTGTGTGTGTGTGTGTGTGTGTGTTGTGTGTGTGTGTGCGCGCACGTGGGTTCGTGTGCACGTGCAGAAGGCCTACATGCCTACATTTCTGCATGTTTTGACCTCTTACTTTTATTGTCATGTATGATTGCAGCTCTTTAATAGAACCACAGATGGATGAATCAGGCACAATGCAAAACACAACAGAAAGACTGCAGCTGAAAATGGTATTCTATAAAGATGCACACACACACACACACACGCACACACACACACACACACACACAGGGGCACCTAAAGTGTGCCAGGTGATTGGACGTTAGAGAAAAGACTGGGGCTGTGGAAGTGAACATATAGTGCCTTTACATGTAATGTCCCCGTTTAAATAGCCTGCATTAACAGCAGTGAACTTGGCTCATCTTGGGAAGGAACAAAGCAGATTCTCGCTGGTGACTATCATGCAAAATAGAACTGGTAATAGTGCTAAAATGCAGTTCAACAGCTTCCCAAATGAACTCCCAATATGGCCCATTCAGTTATGCAGCCTATGCGATGTGATGCGGTGTGAGTTTACTTTCACTTTCCCTGGTGAAATGCAGAGTTCCGTAGTTGATGGGATACGATTGTGAACACACACATCTCCTTACCTCCACTTGTAGGTAGCCATTTTGAATACACACATCTCCTTACCTCCACTTGTAGGTAGCCATTTTGAATACACACATCTCCTTACCTCCACTTGTAGGTAGCCATTTTGAAATAGCCTCCTGTTTCACTTGACTGAACTGTCAGGAGTCGAACTACTTCCTCTTTGCTCTCCGAAGTGCAGGTATAGCTTGCAGCCATTGCAGCTGAGCAAAAATCTGGCCTGTTAGGCTATTTCTCCAGTCATGTTTTGCACATATGCCCAATAAGTGTCTGAAATATCATTATTTCGGAAAGAATAGGCGTCATCTCTAAGCATAATATCAAAACCCCAATTCCAAATATTCATATTCTGCAAAACTTTCTATCGTAGAGAAGATGATCATTATTATAACTGACATGAATATACAATCATATATTTAATATTAAATTATATATATATATACATATATATTAAATTGTGTGCTGTAGATAAGCTCTGTTGTGATGTTTAGAGCTAACATTTTCTACAGAGATGTATTTGAATACAATTGAAGCAGGTGTTTAAAGAAGTATGAGGTTAATCACAATTAAAATATTAATCATTTTATCATTTGACAGAAAAGGTGTTTTTTCTTCTCATTGAGACACGTGTGTGGGTGTCTTCACCTGTAGATCTGACAGCATTGGAGGTGTGTGTGTGTTTGTGTGTGTAAGAGAGAGAGAGAGAGAGAGAAAAGGAGTGTGTGGGTG
>PYXC01001311.1:767500-785000 GCA_015244755.2 Tenualosa ilisha
ACACACACACACACACACACACGCACACACACCACTGTGGGGGAAAACTAAGTTAGGTCTGTCTACCTCATCCATTGTTGCTAAAGGTTCCAGAATATTCCGACAGGATCTCTACATGAGGGGACAAAGCATAATTTCACTCTGGTGTGTGCTTGTGCGTGTGTGTGACAGAGAGTGAGATAGAGAGATGTGTGTGTGGTGTGTGTGTGTGTTTGTGTGTGTGTGTGTGTGTGTGTGTGTGTGTGAGAATAAGTAGAGGGAACGTGAATGATGTGCCCACTGATCAGACAAGCACTTGGGAGGAGTGTGTCTGAATGTGAATGTGAATGTGTGCGTGTGTGTGTGTGTGTGTGTGTGTTTGTGTGGTCAGGCAGCTGTCATCCTCAGCTGACAGAAAGAAGACGGATCGAGCCATCAGCACCTCAAGGTTCGACAGCACCAACACAAAGCCCAGATTTACCACAATGACCACCCTAAACATGCCCTAGCCCACACGCACACACACACACACACACATGCATGCACGCACACACACACACATGCGTGCACAACACACATGCACGCACACACACACACGCACACACACTCAGGTTCTGCACTGTAAAATGCAGGGTGTCAGATTGGTGTTTCATCATGATGTTCAGCACATGTCATGTGGTGTCGGACGGGTCCAGCCCGGGGACAGGTTTGCTGAGCCACACACTTCTCCTGAGTGATGTCACACCCTGTGAGGCGTTTTTACAAAGGCCAACAAATTATCCAGAGTGAACTTTAACGAGTGTCTCTGGACTTTAACGAGTGTCTCTTTTGTGTTCAGTAATCAGACACAGGAGTCCGCGTGCTTGTCAAATCTCTCCTTTGCCCCCCCTCTCTCTGCCTCTCCTCTTCTCTCCACTACTCCTCCTCTCCTCCCCGCTCTTTGCTCATCCTCCTCTCTCCTCTCCTCTTCTCCTGTCTCTTCCTCTCCTCATCTCCGCTCCACTCCTCCGTCGTCCTGGGTGACGCCCTCCGCTATGCTGCCTCCCACTCCCTTGCGTAATGGTATTGCCTTTAATCCAGTAAATCTCTCTCTCTGTCTCGGTGTCTGCTTTGTGTGTGTGTGTGTGTGTGTGTGTGTGTGTGTGTGTGCCTGGCTGGGTATTAGGTATTGCCCCCGCCCCCCCAAAAAAAACTTCCTGACTGCAATGCCCAACTTAAGCTGTGTGATTAATGATTAAATTAATTAATAGCTAAATGTATGCTAATTGTTTAATTGGTCACTTGATCTATATAAGATCATTTATAAATTAAATGAGTTGATTTATAAAGTTTATTGATTGAATGTGACAGTGAATTATTTGGCTGACTAGGTGATTTGCAATTTCCCCAATTAATTCCCCAAGCGTTGGTGCCAGGTTTGCAGTAGTGTGTGTGTGTGTGTGTGTGTGTGTATGTGTGTGAGAGAGAGAGATCTATGCCTGTGCTGACAAAGCCACTCTTATTTATGAAAGCAGGCAGGTGATAATGACGCATTAATATTAATGCAAACTGTAAATTTGCACAAGGCTCCGGCTTTTGGGCAAACTAATCTTCCCCCATCTGTCTCCCTCCCTCTCTCCCTCCCTCCCTCTGTCTCTCCCTCCGTCTCTCCCTCCGTCTCTCTGTCTCTCCCTCCCTCTCTCTAGTGCTCTAAAAGAAAGTCCAGTTTTTAAGTGCAGAGAGAGAGATCAGTGTCCCCAGAAAGCAAATGTGTGTGTGTGTGTGTGTGTCCTCAGAGAGGAAAGGAGACGTCTGGAAGTCTGTAACCCTGACTGGAGGAGTTTTCCAGTGGAGCAGAAATATGTATATATATACACACACACACACACACACACACACACACACACATATCCAGCACACACCTAACTGCCCTCTTACTTAAGGAGAATAGAGAGGGTTTTACAGCGTTCAGTTTTGTCTCTTCAATTCAGTTTTATTGGACTGACTCAGTTTCATGAGCAGAAGAGGAGAAGGACTGGCAGCACAAAAGAGCTGGAAAGTAAGGATGACAAACTGTTGGATAAAACTTTTGAGGGTTTATAGCTGTTTGTGTTTGTGTGTGTGTGTGTGTGTGTGTGTGAGAGAGAGAGAGAGAGAGAGGGTGTGAAAGACAGAGAGAGAGAGAGAGAGAGAAAGAGAGAGAGGGGGAGAGCAGTCTAAGGGTGTATGGGTGCGTATGCATTAAGGTCTATTTCAATATTTGTTTACAAGCCTGCAAGACAATAAATCTGTTACACACACACACACACACACACACACACTGCTGCTGATTTATGGCATGTCTGAAACAGTGCTGAGAGCTCTCAAACTGTCTGCCCACTGCTTTGCCCACTGTCCACTGTGCGCAAACACACACACACACACACACACACACACACACACACACACACTCAAACCTCCTGAGATTATGTACCAGGACTGACTGCCAAGGGAGAATAAAATACATGCATGTTAGTGTGAGTGTGTGTCTAAGACATAGAGACAAAGGTGTGTGTGTGTGTGTTAGAGAGAGAGAGAAAGAGAGACAGAAAGAATATGTTGGAGGGAAAGTGTCTGAGCACAAGATGAAAGGACAGAGAGAAGGGAGCTTAATTCACCTAGCAGTGAGAGAGAGAGAGAGAGAGAGAAAGAGAGAGAGAAGGAGAGAGAGAGGGGGAGAGAGAGAGGGAGAGGAGATCATCTGTCTGATGGTCTTTAATGTGTGTCCAGGCGTTGGGTTTCAGTCTGGGCAATGGAAGTAAAGGACTTCTACAGTAACAGAAGTAGAGTCCAACTATTACATGCTCAGCTATTTGTGGACAGCAAGGAATTTACCTTTGCTATTTTTCTTGTGTGGAAATGATTTGACAGAAACGCTTCCTGCATGTGTGCTGTATATTTCTCATGTCCTCACTGCAGATGACAGGGGAGAGGCTGACATGCAGCACGTCTAGCGACCTCCCTCAGCGCTAGTGAAGGCCTCATGTACAATAGCCTCTTATCACCCAGCACCAAGTCTATGGGAAGCCTCTGGATCCTATGTATTTAGTATGACAAGTATATTTTAAAGCCATATTCTACTGTGTGTGTGTGTGTGTGTGTGTGTGTGTGTGTGTTCTCTGTATGTACATCTGGTCATAACAAGAGGCATAAAGCCAAATGCATGAATGCTGCATAAGCGACACATGCAAAGGCAGTGATGTGAAACATAAAATAGCATAAAATAAAAAAGGTGACGTAAGCACCCTGTCTGTGGAGGGGCCCTAGGGTGGCCAGCACCTCATCATGACATGACAACAAATGGCTTTAAGAATAAACCCGGGAATGCACAAAGTTTATTCAGGTTGCAGAAAAAACCAACTGCATAAAGAAATGAATTAATGGATAGATACATATCTGTGAATCCAATGTGAAATGTTCAAGCACAATGGCTTGTAGTTGCAGTTTCTTTTTGTCAACATTTCTTTGTAATAATAATTTAATATTAATTTATGTTTTTTTCTTAAGAGTAGCAGCAGTGCGATCAGATCAATGCTTAAAGTTTGATGTGCACATCTGTAGCTATCGTTATCATTCTCTAAAATAATGAATTAGATACATTT
The DNA here is from genome assembly GCA_015244755.2 of Tenualosa ilisha. Lineage (NCBI taxonomy): Eukaryota > Metazoa > Chordata > Actinopteri > Clupeiformes > Clupeidae > Tenualosa > Tenualosa ilisha. The sequence goes on from PYXC01001311.1 coordinate 771,100, forward strand.
AGAATTCTATAAGTCCATGTCGCTATGGCGAATATTCCATTATTGTTACCATACATCATTCTACCACATGAACAGACAGCCCCACTACTGGAAGACCAGTTCAAGAGTTGAAGAAAACATTTTAGATTCAGACAGGCATTTTTAAAAAGATGTTGAGTGGTCAACGTCCTCAATGGTGTGTGATCCTAATAAAACTCCATCAGATTATGACAGTGTATGGTCAGCCTGTGGCGACACACACACACACACACACACACACACACACACACACATAGACGGACGGTGTGGTGTGATCTAGTCATTTTCAGTCTCAGACATGCTCACGCTGACTAATAGCTACCTGTCACACTGAGCCGTCAGACTCACCTCTGTTTCCTAAACACACGGCCCACTGATGAGCCTTGCAATATTATCCACACACACACACACACACACACACACACACACACACACACACACACACACACACACAGTACTTCAAATTAAACTGTCAGGCCTTTGCCGTCAGAGAAGTCTGTTTAAAATAATTGATAAAAACAACAAAAGACCCCCAATCCCTACATATGAGACCACCTGTCCAAGTGCCCAAACACACACCACACACACACACACACACACACACACACACACACACACACACACACATACACAGCTTCATGGGCTATTGTGCACTCCTATTAGGTTAATGTATGAGAGGGTGTGTTTGTGTGTGTGTGTGTGTGTGTGTGTGTGTGTGTGTGTGTGTGTGTGTGTGTGTGTTTTAAGCTTGGACAGACTTCCTGACCTTTTCAGGCTATTTCTATTAGAAGGAGACTGAACAGGCCAAATGTACAGAGTGCGTCTGCTTCAGTTGGGAATCAGATCTGAGTACAAACAAACCATCAAGTTGTTGTCTTTCAACTGTCATAATTGGCATCAAATAGTGACCACAGAACAGAGCAGAGAACAGCAGACATGTTTGATTCAGTCAGACTCAGCCAGAACTGCATGAACAATGGAAAATCACACCGTTTCAAATCTGTCACCTAAATACACACAACGGCTCCTTCTGGGGCTGAACGCTGTGACTAATGGTGACAATGGTGTCGGATTACACTCACTCCAGCGTCCCAATATCAGAGTCAGAAACAGCTTAAAGTCAGTTAAAAGGCCTTGTGGTCACTTGTGTGATTGTGTGTGTGAGTGAGTGTTTTGTGTGTGTGTTTAAGTGTGTCACAGTCTAAGAAGCCCTGAACCAGAGGACTTATGCTCACTTGTGTGATATGTGTGTGTATGTGTTGCACGTATGTGAGTGTGTGGGTGTGATGTGTGTGTGTGTTGCGTGTATGTGTGTGTGCATGTGATGTGTGTGTGTTGCGCGTATGTGTGTGTGTGTGCGTGTGATGTGTGTGTGTGTGCGTGTGGTGTGTGTGTTGCGCGTATGTGTGTGTGTGCTTGTGATGTGTGTGTGTGTGCGTGTGATGTGTGTGTGTTGCGCGTATGTGTGTGTGTGCGTGTGATGTCTGTGTGTTGCGCGTATATGTGTGTGTGCGTGTGATGTGTGTGTGTGTGCGTGTGATGTGTGTGTGTGTGTTGCACGTATGTGTGTGTGTGATATGTGTGTGTGTGTGTGTTGCGTGTATCTGTGTGTGTGCGTGTAATGTGTGTGTGTTGCGCGTATGTGTGTGTGTGTGTGTGTGTGTGTGTGTGTGCGTGTGATGTGTGTGGTGTGTGCGTGTGATGTGTGTGTTGGCGCGTATGTGTGTGTGGTGTGCGTGTGATGTGTGTGTTTTGCACATATGTGTTGTGTGTGCGTGTGATGTGTGTGTTTTGCACGTATGTGTGTGTGTGTGCGTGTGATGTGTGTGGTGTGTGCGTGTGATGTGTGTGTGTGTTGCGCGTATGTGTGCGTGTGATGTGTGTGTGTGTTGCGCGTATGTGTGCGTGTGATGTGTGTGTGTGTTGCGCGTATGTGTGTGTGTGCTGTGTGTGTATGTGTGTGTGCGTATGTGTGTGTGTGCGTGTGATGTGTGTGTGTGTGTGCGTGTGATGTGTGTGTGTGTGTGTGTGTGCGTGTGATGTGTGTGTGTGTGTGCGTGTGATGTGTGTGTTTTGCACGTATGTGTGTGTGTGCGTGTGATGTGTGTGTGTGTGTGTGTGAGAGAGAGGGAGACTGATGAGAGGGGGGGAGTCATCCATGAGAGTAGACAGGAGCCTCTTTACACATATGAATCACACTGTCAGATATGAACCAGTTAAAGGCAGCAGCACATCATGCAGAGAGACATTAGAACGGCCGACAATCCAACACTACGTGACCTTTAAAGGCCCATAAATATACCAAAATATGGAACACTCCCAAATATTAATAATCATGACAATGAAAGTCTAATGAGCATAAATGTCTGCTGGAGGCAACACACACACACACACACACACACACAGTGCATTTGGACATATTCAAATTTAATACGTGTGACCATCCAAGCCCTGGACCCACTAAAGAGTTCTCTCTTGATTGGCTGAGGATACACATGACCTACTAAAGAGATCTCTCTGGATTGGCTGAGATTACGCATGACCTACTAAAGAGATCTCTTCGGATTGGCTGAGGATACACACGTACTTTTTCAGTCCTTCCTGACAGTACACAGAAACCTATGTTATTTTTTTTCACTGGAGTCGTGAGTGTGTTTGCAGTTTTTTCATATTCCTCCTCATCAAACACGCTGGTGTGTGACACACACGCACACACACACACACACACACACACACACACACAAATTCCACTGATAAATTCCAAATAACACAATTCTACTCTTCATCAGGTCCACCCGTGCAAGCTGTCAAAAAAAGAGTCAATTTGGCTAGTGAATCAGATAGCATTAAAGCAACACACACACACACACACACACACACACACACACACACACAATAAAAAAGTGAAATTGGGGGTTTGGGCGAGTGAGTGACAGCGGCACACACACTGGCTCCTCGAGCCGTGCTTGTCGAGGCTGACAGGTAACATGTCATCCAATCGAAGGCAAGCCACTAATTAAGAGGCACACACTGGGGCTGCGGCGTTGATGCCTGAGTGTGTGTGTGTGTGTGTCAGTGTGTGTGTGTCGGTATGTGTTTCTAGTGTTGGTGCCGCTGTGGATGTATGTGTGTGTTTGTTTGTTTTGCGGCCTGTATGTGAGTGTGTGTGAGTGCAAGAGGTGTTGATGAGCATATTTGCATATGTGTGTGTGTGTGTGTATGTATGTGTGTTGATGTCTGGCATGAGTGGCATTAGCCCTGTGTGTGTGTCTAGCATGAGCCCAGTGCTTAGCTGAGGATGGAAAGAAAGAAGGAGAGAAATGGAAAGAAGGAATGACGGGAATCCACACACACACACACACACACACACACACACACACACACCAACCCACACACACACACACACACACACACCACCTGTTACTCATACATATTGTATTCTAACACATACACATGCTTACATGCTTATACATGTATACACATGCATACCAAAAACATTGTTTCACACTCAAATACACAGACATGTTTTACACACAAATACATGGTCATGTTTCACACACAAATTCACTGATGTGTTTTAAACACAAATACACAGACGTGTTTCACACACAAATTCATTGATGTGTTTTACACAAAAATACATAGACTTGTTTTACACACAAATACACATTTGTGTCTCACACACAAATACACAGACATGTTTCACACACAAATACATGGTCATGTTTTACACAAAAAATACATGGTCATGTTTTACACAAAAAATACATGGTCATGTTTTACACAAAAAATACACAGACTTGTTTTACACACAAATACAGAAGTTTATTTCTAATCTCTAGTCATCAGTGTTTCCCATCGGTCACTTTGACGAGACTGTGGGACCCTGCATGGTCTATGGATCGGGAAAAAGACATTTCTCCACACCAATGCGTACCGACGATTCAGTCAGTTGCTGTTGTTTGAGTTACTTTCAATTACTTTAGTACGGCTAATTCAGGCCTGTTTTGGTGTAAAAAAAAAAAAATGTATATATATAATAATTACATGAAGCTATTTTTGAACCCTGCAGCAGTGCTCTGCACGCCCTCAGAGGCTCCCCCAGTCACACACGCGCACACACACGATGAAAGATGACTTGTCTGTGAGCCTCTCCAAAGCAGCCATAAATCCGTAACAAATGTCAAGGATGTCGCCTATGACTGCCTGACAGAAATTGTGAGTTGAAGACCATCACAAACACCTAGATCGTTGTTCCATATTTACAAAAAGTTCTGTTAAGTAATGTTAAACCGTTGGCATAAATGATTCCAATGTCAGAGAAAGGAAATATTTGGCCTATTTACCAACGTCTTGACATAACCTTTGACACTAACTAGCATGTTCAATATTTAGCTTGTTAATTAGCTACAGGATTAAAGTGGTCACTTGGAAAACTCCTCTCTTGAAACAAATAATAAAATGAGTGCTTCTGTACAGTTAGACAAACCTTCATCCCGAGCTCATTCAGGGGAGTTCCGGTTGGCTGTGTGAGAGCATTAAGTGAAATATCCAAAGTGGTGTATAGGAACATAAGTTTAACATTACAGTATAGTAACATAAGTATAACATTACAGTATAGTAACATAAGTTTAACATTACAGTATAGTAACATAAGTATAACATTACAGTATAGTAACATAAGTATAACATTACAGTATAGTAACATAAGTATATAACATAAGTTTAACATTACAGTATAGTAACATAAGTATAACATTACAGTATAGGAACATAAGTTTAACATTACAGTATAGTAACATAAGTATAACATTACAGTATAGTATAGTAACATAAGTTTAACATTACAGTATAGTAACATAAGTATAACATTACAGTATAGTAACATAAGTTTAACATTACAGTATAGTAACATAAGTTTAACATTACAGTATAGGAACATAAGTATAACATTACAGTATAGTAACATAAGTTTAACATTACAGTATTACGCCCAGGGCTGGACTGGGACTATGCCGGCCCACCATGATTATGTACATGATATGGAGGCATATGTCATACCAGAGGATACATGAGCACATTTGTAGTTTAAAAAATGAAAATAAAGTGCAGTAGCCGACATGGATGAGAGTGACCATGCTAAATAAATAAAAAAAATACTCACAGACACTTTCATCTGAGGGGAGATGGTCACAGTACCACAATTCCCATCCTGAGGCAAGAGTTGTTGTCAAAGAAACACTGTTACAGATGTCTTTAGACTATTTTAGACTATTTTAGAGATGTCTTTAGACTATTTTAGACTATTTTAGAGATGTCTTTAGACTATTTTCGACTGTCTTGACTTCACAGACATTAGTTCATCTGTGTGAAACTTAAAGAATTCCTGCCTCTGTGGAATGAGGGCGGCTAAAATAGCCTCCATCTGCCTGGTCTCCCTGTGACTCCCCTCCTATTTCAACAGTCTGCCTTGACTACACACACACACACACACACACACACACACACACACACACACACACACACAGAGAGAGGCAGGAATGTTCATTATAAATAATGTGCTGTTTCTCTGGTTACCCACCAATGATTAATCATCCATTTTGGCAAAGCAATGCTGCACTAATGTTACATGATAAAAATAACTGTAAGCTGAAAACTATAACTTTATGTCGAGATGAAATAACACTGTAAGTTGGACACCAAGTCTACTCTTCTTTGAACACAAAGGCTGCACTAGGTTGTGCACAAACTCTACAGGCTACTATTAAATGTTTTAAGTCTGACTGAATGAAAGTCCATGAGAGTCCTGTAATAATTTCCTATGTTTAACATTTGCATACTTTTAGCTTACAGTATCCCAGATACTATTTTTAAGATGTACACACATCCCTAAACATTTTCATTCTTAATTCCACGGGCATAATTCATAATTTCTGTTTAATTTCATTGTCTTTCTGTACGCATGCGGGTAGACTTTGTGTGTGTGCTTGTCTGTGCCAAGAAATTTAACACATTTGTCTGTCTACCACAAGATTTGACCAGTGGTGACTGACTTCAGATCTCAGAAAGTTCAGGGTTCTGAAGCCGACCACTCGTTAATCTGCTGTGAATAACTTATTTAGCTTTTCTCCTCCCCACATCGGCAACAGTCGAGTCGTGCAGTGTAGTCTACGTAGTCGATGCTGAAAATCTAAAATGCAGATTACTTACTTGCTACTGATACCGATGCAGACAAACACTTAAATGCGTGCTAATCGAGAGTGGCGTGCACACACACACACACACACACACACACACACACACCTCCCTACATGATAAGTAAAAAAAAAAAAAATGCATAAGTCCCTCTTCTTTCTGCTAACATTTCGGCTACTTCTTACCAAGCTGACAGCTATTCTGACCTCCTCCTCAATCTGCTTCTCCTTCCTCTGTGTTACTACTCTGTGGACTCACATTAAAAACTGTGTGTCGCTTCAACGTCGTGCTTCTGCACCTGATGCCGATGGCTCAGCGCCCGCGGTGGAGCTTGTGGAAACACACACACACACATCTTGATTTTATCCCACTTTGCTGCGTCCACATGTAGGCCTTTGAGCCTTTATCTCTCAGCTTCTCTGTGCCCCCCTTGTGCTTTTGGGCTTTATGATCCATGTCACTCTCTGACTTCGGTCGAACTCCAATGGGAAAATGTGATAACCTTGGTCAAGAGGGTGGGGAAAAGGGGGATGGACAGAGGAGGAAGGGGGGGCCTGCGAGATTTAACACTGGACATTAACACTGGACATTAACACGTATTCACAGATGTGTGTGTTTATTTGATAAAAGACACAGAATCTAGTGACGCTGGCATCATCCCCATCCTTACACTCTCACACTGACTCATCATAGACACTTTTGATTTGATGCTGTCATTGTTATGCTGCCACACACACACACACACACACAGAGCAGTGCAGAGGAGCATCTTAGTCCGTAAATAAGGCCCTCAGCGTGGACATGTGTGGCACCAACACCACACGCCACACCAGTTAAGCCATATCAGTGCCAATTGATTTCACTCCTGCATGTTTATTGTTCTGACGCACTTTTAAGGACCTCTGTCTCGTTAAATCATATTTATATAATAAAATCAATGCCGTTAAAATGTTCTGGGAGGATTTTAACACCATAAGAATGAATTACACGTAGTGAAACTCTATCAATTCCAATACTACATGGCGTCATATTTAGATTTAATAGAAAGATTTTAATGAAGCACACTGGAGAAGGGACCCAGGCCTCCATTAGCCAGTGATGGATACCAGAGAAAGGTTACCCTACTCTCATTAACACACTCTTAAATTACCAAAGTACTTCCACACATTATCTCCCTCTCTCTCTCTCTCTCTCTCTCTCTTTCTTCTGCTTCTGTCTTTTCAGTGGAATAAGATAAAATAATATTGCGGGGCGTGGGGGCTACGAGGAGCCCTGGCGTAATTAAACACACTGATGGGGTGAAAAGGGTCGCTAGCTGTCGGGGAAGCAGCCGCCGTCGTGAATCAAAATGAGATGATCGCTGGAGGTCCCGCTACACAGAGCCTCCTCACTGGTCGCTTGCTAAAGCACCAGCATCGGTGGAGATCCTTCCCAAAAGCATCTCCTGTCTGGAGCACAGCGAGCTTAGGCTCAACACAGCCTCCAGTCCAGAGCTGGAGTAGCGCCAGCTGAAGCAGAGACCACTGAAGCCCTGGCTGGTTTAGGTATCAGGAACCAATGGGCAGCTGAGCTACAATATCAGGATGCTAAGATCAGCTGAAGCACTGGGAGGCTCAGAGGCTAACTGATAGGGTGGTCACGGGGGTGAGAGGGGGGGAAGTCCTTGGGCAGCTGAAGGTCTAGGGGGCTAAAATGCTGTAACCCAAAGCCTAGTAGCTAAATGAATGGGTCGGGAGACTAGCAGCTGATTGAAAAATAAGGTGGAATTTTTTTTTTTGTCAAAATTCCTTAGATGTCTTCGACACCAACGTATGCAATTCATTCCAGTTGACAGACTGACAGCTGCAAGTCGTTAACAGCTAAAAAGAAACTTTTTTCCTGACAGCTTTCTTAAGACTTTTTCACTGCGTTCTCCTAGAAGTAGCCTGCAGTATGTTGGCTTTGTTGGGGACAAATACAGGTGACAGTTGTCATCAAGCGTCATTTAATTTGCCCCATTCTTCCAGCACACACATTATTTTCTGGGCTGTGACTGATGCGCTGCGTGCTGTGAATGAGATGCTGATATATTCATATCTGTGTATTTGGGAGAGCAGGGTTCTATTACATTACTGTTATAATGACACACAGCCTCCCCCTCTGAGGGCTCGGTAATAAAGTCACACACACGCACACACACACACCACATGCTCTGCAGAGGGCACAAAATATGCTAAAGTTATGTACATATTAAAACACAGCACATCTAAATAAACGAGTCAGGCTGTGTGTGTGTGATTATTAGTGCAGAGAAATGAAAACACACCTCCTCTCCACTGTGCCAGATAGGCCTAATGTTGTGTTTGGAATGGCACCTCTCTGCAGAACATTCCCTTTCATATTAACAGTCATGTGTTTTATAAGAGTGTGTCTTGGGCATCCTGGAAATGAGTCCGAGTGACTGCGGCAGTGGAAAGAGGAATCCTGGGAAATGGATGTCAGGAACAAGATTTTACACTGACTAGAGTTCAGACCGGTGAGATTTTACACTGACTAGAGTTCAGACCAGTGAGATTTTACACTGACTAGAGTTCAGACCAGTGAGATTTTACACTGACTAGAGTTCAGACCAGTGAGATTTTACACTGACTACAGTTCAGACCAGTGAGATTTTACACTGACTACAGTTCAGACCAGTGAGATTTTACACTGACTAGAGTTCAGACCAGTGAGATTGTACACTGGGGGGGCATGGAGAGACACAACAGGAGGAACAGTAGGAGGTGAAGAGGAGGAGTTTAATGGGGAGACTGAGGTCAGTGGGAGGACAGGCGTTCTTGCCTCCTCTTGCTCCTCCTCCTCCTCTCCTCCTCCTCCTCCTCAGGCCTGCTGAGTCTGACAGAACCACAGACCAACAGGGAAGGTGTGTATGTAGGCCAGCTGCTGAGAGGCAGTCACCCGACTGTGTGTGTGTGTGTGTGTGTGTGTGTGAGTGACCTCATGATGATGAGCTGATTCCATGCTACCCTCCCTTCTGCAGAAGCATACACACACACACACACACACACACACACACATATACTCAGGGTTGCTAGCCTCAGGCATACACCACTCTGCCCTGCAGCTTAAGAGGTAAAGGCATGAAATATGAAGCACACCACTGTGGGATCCAGGATGTTGTGGTGGGGGAGGAGAGGAGAGCGGGCAGAATGGAACACTCAGAAAAAGAGGAGAATATTCTAGAATTAGTATATTCCTCATTTTCATGTCTAGAACAGTTCTTAACATTAGCTGGATTTCCATGCGACTTATTCACATTTCATATTTGTATTAACAAAAATACGGCTCAAGAATATGCGTGTGTGTGTGTGTGTGTGTGTGTGTTTCCATCCACTGTGTAATGCAAGTAAAAAAGGAACATTGGGCTAATCAAGTGACGTGTTTCGACCAACCGTTGGATCAAAACGAAATGCCGCCAGGACAACGTCTACGTATAGAAACACAAATTAAACTGTTTCGACTTTGATCGCATTTCTACATTATTTGCATCAAGAGTTAATCCACCCCCTCAAACAAATTGAATTTATATCTGCATTAGGGGACTGATGTGAATTTTCTGGTGTTTCTAACTCAGGATTTATTAATCGAATAACTTGAATGCGCATTACCAAGTTGGATGGAAACGCAGATATTTTCAAGGGTTTCTTACTAAATAACAATTTGTTCAAATGAATGGATGAATGCATGAGTGAAAGCCTGAGGAAGATGAGTTTTTATTAGAGAACAGTAAAAGAAAATGATTTCAGTTTATAGTCATAGGAGTCAGTCCTATGCCTCAGCTACACACACACACACACACACACAGACACCCACATACAACCTTAGCACACATGAATGAAATAAAAGAGTGAATGAGTGTATTGAGTGAATGAGTGTATTGAGTGAGTGAATGAGTGTATTGAGTAAGTGAATGAGTGTAGTGAGTGAATGAGTGTATTGAGTGAATGAGTGTTTTGAGTGAGTGAATGAGTGTATTGAGTAAGTGAATGAGTGTAGTGAGTGTATGAGTGTATTGAGTGAATGAGTGTATTGAGTGAGTGAATGAGTGTATTGAGTGAGTGAATGAGTGTAGTGAGTGAATGAGTGTATTGAGTGAGTGAATGAGTGTATTGAGTGAGTGAATGGGTGATTTGAGTGAAGTGAGCGACTGACTGAGAGTATTGAGTGAGTGAATGAGTGTATTGAGTGAGTGAATGAGTGTAGTGAATGAATGAATGATTTGAGTGAGTGAGTGAATGAGAATGTAGTGTAGTTATAGACACCTGCACTGTGTGCTTTCCCCGAGGTTGAGCATCTTAGGTGCTATCTAACGCATGACCTTTGATCACCAGAGGTCACCACCAGTCACCCAGTACCTAACGCCTGATCTCTGATCACCAGAGGTCACCACCAGTCACCCAGTACTTAACGCATGATCTCTGATAGGTCCCCACCAGTCACCCAGTACCTAACGCATGATCTCTGATAGGGGTCCCCACCAGTCACCCAGTACCTAACACATGATCTCTGATAGGGGTCTCCACCAGTCACCCAGTACCTAACACATGATCTCTGATAGGTCCCCACCAGTCACCCAGTACCTAACGCATGATCTCTGATAGGTCCCCACCAGTCACCCAGTACCTAACACATGATCTCTGATAGGTCCCCACCAGTCACCCAGTACCTAACACATGATCTCTGATAGGGGTCACCACCAGTCACCCAGTACCTAACACATGATCTCTGATAGGTCCCACCAGTCACCCAGTACCTAACACATGATCTCTGATAGGTCCCCACCAGTCACCCAGTACCTAACGCATGATCTCTGATAGGTCCCCACCAGTCACCCAGTACCTAACGCATGATCTCTGATAGGGGTCACCAGTCACCCAGTACCTAACGCATGATCTCTGATAGGTCCCCACCAGTCACCCAGTACCTAACGCATGATCTCTGATAGGGGTCCCCACCAGTCACCCAGTACCTAACGAATGATCTCTGATAGGTCCCCACCAGTTTTAGTTTCACTCTGCTGAAGAGAGACAGAAACACATTGCTGGAGCTCAGTAACTGAGATGCTTTGGTGTAAATGGTCTGGGGGAGTCAGAGTTCATCTGGGCAAATAAATGTATTCAGCGAAATAATTAAAAAGAAAAGTGCGGTGCGGTGGCTCCAAACACAGCTATAATTTATTCATGCATTCTGCTCCTCGTTGAAAGCGGTCATTTTTAAAATTATGCATCTCTCTCTCCCCCCCTCCCTCTCACCCTCTGTCTCCCCCTCTTCTCCCTCCCTCTGTGTCTGTGTGTGTGTGTGTGCGTGTGTGTTTTTATTTTTTCCCTGACCACCCAGACAAACACAAACTTGCTGTGTCTTTTCCCTTGGCCCGTAAACAATGATAAATCAAATGTTTCGTTTGACTGGAGCTGCGAGTAATGAACTAATGCAATTTGATCAGTTACATTTTTGTCTTAATTGTTGACTTCGCCTAATGTGGGTTCGCACGCCGGCCCGCTGCCACGCCATTCTTCAATTAAAAGGTCCAGATGTTTTGGGAGGCTTCGCTGGGCACAGCCCCGGCATGAGCAGGGCTTCATCTGCAGAGTGATAATCACAGCAGCGTGGGCTCGCCCCCATCTCCGCGCTCATGGAGAATTCCGGAGCCTCATTGGAAGAGTGCTTAATTACACCCTGCCTGCCTGCCTGACACACACACAATGGCAGGGCCACCCCCCACAAGCCAGGCCCCCCACCCCCCACTAGATGGGCTGATCAACCACTCTCGCTCGCTCACACACACACACACACACACACACTGGCCCAGTCCTCAGTCCAGCACACACACCACCACTGGCCCCAGTCCTCAGTCCAGCACACACACTCACTCACTGCCCATCCTCAGTCCAGCACACACACTCACTCACTGGCCCAGTCCTCAGTCCAGCACACACACTCACTCACTGGCCCAGTCCTCAGTCCAGCACACACACCACACACACTGGCCCAGTCCTCAGTCCAGCACACACACACTCACACACACTGACCCAGTCCTCAGTCCAGCACACACACTCACTCACTGGCCCAGTCCTCAGTCCAGCACCACACACTACCACACCACACTGGCCCAGTCCTCAGTCCAGCACACACACACACACACACTGGCCCAGTCCTCAGTCCAGCCCACCCCCCCCCCCCCTCACTCACTGGCCCAGTCCTCAGTCCAGCACACACACTCACACACTGCCCAGTCCTCAGTCCAGCACACACACACACACACACTGGCCCAGTCCTCAGTCCAGCACACACACTCACTCACTGGCCCAGTCCTCAGTCCAGCACACACACTCACTCACTGGCCAGTCCTCAGTCCAGCACACACTCACTCACTGGCCCAGTCCTCAGTCCAGCACACACACTCACTCACTGCCCAGTCCTCAGTCCAGCACACACACACTCACTCACTGGCCCAGTCCTCAGTCCAGCACACCACACACACACACACACACACTGGCCCAGTCCTCAGTCCAGCACACACACTCACTCACTGGCCCAGTCCTCAGTCCAGCACACACACTCACTCACTAGCCCAGTCCTCAGTCCAGCACACACACTCACTCACTGGCCCAGTCCTCAGTCCAGCACACACACTCACTCACTGGCCCAGTCCTCAGTCCAGCACACACACTCACTTACTGGCCCAGTCCTCAGTCCAGCACACACACTCACACACACTGACCCAGTCCACAGTCCAGCACACCCACTCACACAGCCACATGCATCTATGAAAAACGATACATGCTGATAAAGACGTAGAGGAGGTGTGTGTGTGTGTGTGTGTGTGTGTGTGTGTGTGTGTGTGTGTGTTTATGTGTGTGTGTGTGTGCATGGTGTTTATGATGTGACTGAATTATGGGGAAGAGCTGATAAGAGAAGGGAGCGGGGTGTGTGTGTGTGTGTGTGTGTGTGTGTGTGTTGATGACTGGTGGATGTTCTGGTAAAAGCAGTCCTCATGAAAAGCAGGGTGTGTGCAGTCAGTGGGTATGTAAAGGTCACAAGCAATTGAAGTTGTGTTACAATGAATGGGCATGGAGCAAACAGGGCTGCACAAATCAAACAAGCACCAGCAATTCAGTATGCCTTTCCCCCTCCCCCTCTGTGTGTGTGTGTGTGTGTGTGTGTGTGTGTGTCTCTGTGTCTGTGTCTGTGTGTGTGCCACCAATTCAGCATGCCTTTCCATTTCCCCTTCTGTGTGTGTGCGTGTGTGTGTGTCTCTGTGTCTGTGTCTGTGTGTGTGCCACCAATTCAGCATGCCTTTCCATTTCCCCTTCTGTGTGTGTGCGTGCGTGTGTGTGTGTGTATGCCTTTCTATTTCCCTCCAGCGGCCGATAAGGCAAGGAGCACTCTCACGTCTCAGTTTGTGTGTGTGTGTGTGTGTGTGTGTGTGTGTGTGTGGTGTGTGTGTGTGTGTGTGTGTGAAGAATAAAAGAAATTGAGAAACAGACAGTAGGACAGGACACAGAATGAAAAAGAGAGAGAGAGACAAGGGGGGAGTCAGACAAAGAAGGAGGGTGACGAAGAGAGACAGAGAGAAGGGAGAGAGAGAGAGAGAGAAGGAGAGAGAGAGAGGAGAGGGAGAGAGAGGTGCGGGGCGCTCATGTCCTTCA
>PYXC01001311.1:790000-795000 GCA_015244755.2 Tenualosa ilisha
AAACACACACACACACACACGCACACACACAAACACAAACACACACTTAGCATTTCATGTTAAGGCAGAGGATGTGCTGTTTAAAGCAATGGCCGTCTTCATCTCCAGGTCTAAACTACTCCTGCGGCTCACTTCTTAAAAATAGATTTGAGTCGCGGGTGCAGTTTCCCCTAATCGAGTCAAAGCTGCGGCCTTTCCACTTCCATCTCCCACCATCGCAGCATAATGAGGCCATCTGCAGCGGGGCTGGATTTTGACAATTCATAAGGGTGCTGAGGGCAATGTGCCGTAATGTCCTATTGATCCATGGGGCAGCCCAGGGTGTTATCTGCTCGCGCTCTTATTGGATTTGCCAGGTTCTGTTCTGATTACACAAATCCATTTCTTGCTCCTCTTCCTCTTCTTGTGTCTTTCAGCCGCGATCCGTCCTCAATCACGGCGACGGCGTCTCGCCCCGGAATCATTAGTCCTCCCTAATGACGGCGAGACTCGGATCCTCGTGCCTCTCTCCTCTCAAAACGCTTCTTCATTTCAAAGTTGTTCTGCTTTATTAAAGCCCATTACCATCTCTCTTTTAATAAGAGCTCCTTAAAGTCATTACCTGCCGCGGAGTTTAAGGCACTGCTATTAAAAGGCTGCTCTAATGTGAATAATGGCACCCCAATATACTCAAGTTAATTACTATTGGAAACTAGTCCTGGCTTAATTTAACGAGGAGCGTTCCGTGAGGGATATGTCGAAGTAGCAAAATTGACAAAAATTATTCATGGTCAACAGAGTCCTTTCATGCCATCTCTCTTCAGGGAGATAATATTCCTCTTTTGTGACAAAAGGAAAGCTATCTTTGAGCCTGGCATTCACAGCTTGACATTCCGCTTTTTCCAGGGGTATCACAAAGTGACTGTGAGCGGAACTATTTTTAAATGGCTGAACAATTGTGTTAGATGTTCCCACTGTATCAATCACATTAGCTGCCGTCATCAGCATGAAAGACAGCAGAGAAAAAAAGGGAAAAAGGAGAGAGACTTAATGGTGTTCCTTTTCTCTCTCTCTCTCTCTCTCTCTCTCTCACTCTCTCTGTGGGTGGCTTCAGTCAAACCTCTTTTCAGTCCTTCATTGTCGAACGCTCAACATTATCTCAATTCTTTTGTTTTCATCTTCTAATTCAGTCACATTATACACTTTTCTCTGTCTCCCCTTCCCACCCCCAACACACACACACACACACACACACTTTCTTTCTCTTTCTTTCGATCCAGCTGTCTGTTCTGAAAGAAAGAGGAGAGATATTTTTATAATTGCGATTATTAGGTGGAGATAAGGAAGAAATTGAAGGAAAAGAAAGGAAAGTGTTTCTGCTGTGGGTTATTCTTACAACCGTGTTACTCAGTGAACAGAGTAGATTGACCATCTGGAAAAGACCGAGAAAAAGACAAAGAGAGAGAGAGAGAGAGAGAGAGAGAGAGAGTCTACTGCTGGGCTCCTTACAGTGAAGTATCTTTTCAGCATCTATGATAAACTCCAGGCTCCTTCTGCCAGCAACCGCATAAATCTCCCACAGCAGTTAATTTGATCTGCCGGCATCTACTGTACATTTGTGCTCCACAGTTTGTCCGGACAGCTGAACTGAAATGCTGACGTGCGGCCCTGGCAACAGGCTCTATCTGATTAGACGGACCGGCGCTAACATGCGCTTTGTTCTGGAAACAGAAAAGGTTTCAGTAGAGCTGGAAAGTTTCATAGGAGCTGACTTTCCCCCTCCACCCCCACCCCTTGTGTATGTGTGTGTGTGTGTGTGTGTGTGTGTGTGTGTGTATGTCTGGGGGACTGCTGTCTCAGGAGCTGTGATGTGTGTGTGTGTATATGTGTGTGTGTAAGTGTGTATGTGTGTGAGTGTGTGTATGTGTGTGAGTGTGTATGTGTGTGTGTGTGTGTGTGTGTGTGTGTGTTTTGGGGGCTCTGCAACATGAGGACACCCATTTATTAGTGGTGACCGGTTGCCAAGTGCACGAGAGCACTGAAACGGTAATGGGCGGAACACAGTCACAGAGTCGCTACATTCCGATTGTATAAAGACTCCATTTCCAGCTACGGCTAATCCACGCGCACACAATCACCCCCCCACTCTCACACACACACACACACACACACACACACACACACACACACAGGCGACCATTAACCACTGAGCGCTGATGAACTTGGCCCGGGCTGCTTTTAACAGGCCATCAGCAGCCATTTGCATGACCCCCTCGTCACACAAACAGGCCAATTTCCCACTTTCACCCCATAATTACTTCAAGCACCGGCCCCCGGAGCTGACGCACCAGTCAGATGCTACCGCAGGGCCCTGTGCTTTCTCTGAGCCACACACACACAAACACATAACAGCACTGTCTTTGAAACAGTCTCTCTCTCTCACACACACACGTTTCAGTCTCATTTGAAAACAACCGCTGAAATCCAGTGTTTATTGAAAACTAGGTGAACATTTTAAAATGGCATATTGGCAATGATTTTGCTGGATGTTATTTAAATATAATGCTAATTATTCAAATGTTTGTAAATGAATCTTATCATTCCTACATTTTTTAAATAAAATTTTTACATTTTTGCAATAGGAGAAATCCTAATATTGCCCAAACTAGTGAAGCCTCGTTGGTCCCACCTCCCAAAATCAGCCTGAACATTTACTGCCAAATACAAGAGACTTTTTCCCTTTGATCAGACCAGACAGGAGAGAGGGGAAGCTTCGGGTCCCTGGACCAGACAGGAGAGAGGGGAAGCTTCGGGTCCCTGGTTCATGATGTGGATGCACAGCACAGTAAACAGAGGAGGCCCTTAATTAGTCTTTCTGTGTCTGTGTGAGAGAGGTGAGCAACATGCAGGCGTGAGCTCCTTCCCTGGCTCAGGGCCCGAGGTGACAATAACACCAGTCCATGCACAGTTTCCCCGGGCAAGAAAATGGAGACAAACACACACACACACACTACACACACCACACACACCACACACACACACACTCACTTGCAGATGTCCTTGACTGCCTCACATTCAACTAGGTCTCCCCCGCCACTCTCTAAGCCCTTGATCTGCTCCGCCTCCTCCCCGTGATTGACAGGAGGGTTTAATTGCTGGCGTTCCTCAGCTCCAGTGCTTTCAAATCAGCTATTTTACACACACACACACACACACACACACACACACACTGCCTCATACCCCCCAGAACAAATGTCCTATATTTTTTATGGCTAAAGTGGAAAATGTGCTTAATGTTGGAGATAGCAGAAAGTCCACATCTTTCAAGGCGGCCATTTTGATTTGTCTGGGTAAAAAATATGTATCCTAATTGCCTTGTTAATTAATCTGCGAGGAATGCGTCTGGCAGGACGCTTTTCGGCGATCCGTTTCCCTCATCCTCAAGGTTGCCCGCCTTGGCCAGCGCGCCTAAGTAAGACTTATGGTCCGTCCAGGCGACCCTGTCATAAATCTCCACTCTCCTTTTGGGGTTTACTAATTAGAGAAGGCCACAGGCCCCATGATTGCTTTCCCACGTGGGACTGCATTAAAACAATGGGAGACAGGAGGAGAGAGGAGGAGAGGAGAGAGGAGGAGAGGAGAGGAAAGGAGAGAAAAGGAAGAGAGGAGAGGAAAGGAGAGAGGGGCTCGGAGGAGAGACAAAAACAGGTGATGAGGAGGGGAGGATGTGGGAGAAAGACAAAGACAAAAGGGTTTGGGGGGCTCAGTGTGTTTGTAGGGCTCAGTGTGTTTGGGGGGGGCTCAGTGTGTTTGGGGGGTGCTCAGTGTGTTTGTAGGGCTCAGTGTGTTTGGGGGGGGGGGGGGGCTCAGTGTGTTTGGGGGGCTCAGTGTGTTTGTAGGGCTCAGTGTGTTTGGGGGGGGGGGGGGGCTCAGTGTGTTTGGGGGGCTCAGTGTGTTTGTAGGGCTCAGTGTGTTTGGGGGGCTCAGTGTGTTTGTAGGGCTCAGTGTGTTTGGGGGGCTCAGTGTGTTTGGAGGGGGGGCTCAGTGTGTTTGGAGGGGGGGCTCAGTGTGTTTGTGGGGCTCAGTGTGTTTATAGGGCTCAGTGTGTTTGGGGGGGGGGCTCAGTGTGTTTGTAGGGCTCAGTGTGTTTGGGGGGGGGGGGGGGGCTCAGTGTGTTTGGGGGGGGGCTCAGTGTGTTTGGGGTGCTCAGTGTGTTTGTAGGGCTCAGTGTGTTTGTAGGGCTCAGTGTGTTTGGGGGCTCAGTGTGTTTGTAGGGCTCAGTGTGTTTGTAGGGCTCAGTGTGTTTGTAGGGCTCAGTGTGTTTGGGGGGGCTCAGTGTGTTTGTAGGGCTCAGTGTGTTTGGGGGGCTCAGTGTGTTTGTAGGGCTCAGTGTGTTTGTAGGGCTCAGTGTGTTTGGGGGGGCTCAGTGTGTTTGTAGGGCTCAGTGTGTTTGGGGGGGGCTCAGTGTTGTATTTTTATTTACTGTGAATTTCCAGCGTTTCTTTGCAGGAGAAACCTGCTTGAGACACACTAGACACATTAGACAGACACACACACACACACACACACACACACACACACACACACACACACGCATCTTCTCTGTTTGAGACACAGCAGACACACTCGCGAGCCTCTTCTTGGCAAAGTCATTAAGGGTGTGGTATAAAAGAGTGGTCTGATTGGATGAGACACTTATTGTCATGTGTGTGAATGTGTGTGAGGGACAGGCGGGCGGCTTTCGCCTGCACTTCACAGACTGTGCGTGAGGTCGACCCTTTCAACCATGACGTGCTGTACCTGCGTCACCAGCACTAGCAGACACGTTGGACTTGAAAGACGGGACGGCTGACGTCCATCCAACACACACGCACACACACACACACACACACAAACATACACAAAAAAGAGAGGAGAGAAGACAATATGTATGCTTCGAGACTTGATCAAGTTGAAGGATCCGCTATGGAACCGTGGCGTTGCTGTGAGATCAAATGCAACGGAGTGTGTGTTTGAGTGTG
>PYXC01001312.1:0-112500 GCA_015244755.2 Tenualosa ilisha
CGGTGTAATTTAGGCCCCCCGCTAGGGCTTTCCCAGACCGCAACTGGACCAAACAAAACACTACAAAACGAGCCGCATTAGGATCACAACGCAACAACTAAAAGTGAAAGCCAACAGCTGAGCCAAATCACAACTAGACCTACCTGACGGCAGAGAACCCTTGGCAACACTACTCCCTGGGGAATGGGAGACTTCACGCCAGTCACGACACGTCCACTGGCTACAATGCAACAACGGAAGAAGAGTCACCACTCAAAACGCTGACCTTTATCACAATAAAAGTCATGGCCGTCCGCCCCTTGTTTGTGGCACCACCAACCACAAACCGGGAACAATCAGGACTCGGATTGAGAGGATATAGCCCAATCCGTCACACATAAAAGAAATGTAAAACTATTGAATACAACATCACTGATATTACTGAAATGATTAAGATGAAAAGTACAAACTGTCTTTTAACACAAATCTCTTCCGATGTTTTAGGCCATTTGGCCCCATACGAGCCTGACTTTGATGGACCTGTCCGCCGAAGGTAAGTGTAAGGCCTTTTTGACTGTATGCTATTTTTGAACAGCAACACCATCTTGTTAATCAGTGGTATTTGTTTATTTCAAAAGAAATTGCACAGATCCTATGTGCTTCCTGTTGTTCCTGGCAGCCATTACAGGCTACATGATTCTTGGTGTAACAGGTAAGCTTATAACCACCAGGACATCCAGTGTTGGGGGGAAAAAAAGCCTAAAATTGTATTGCATTTGTATGCAAAATAATAATGGTCCACTTCTATCCGTTGTAGCATGGCTTGTGGGAGACCCACGAAACATTCTGTTTGCACGGAACTCCACAGGAGCGTTTTGTGGGACTGGTTCCAATATGTGAGTAACCAGACTAGTATTTGGCCATTTCAGCATCCCTTATTCGAGATATTTCAGCACCTTAAAGGTTCTGTTGGAAATGACAAGGTGTTAATCCCTTTATTCTCATGAAACAGCTTGAAACCCAATGTTTTCTACGTTGACTTTAAAAAATGTGACGCTTCGACTAATTCTATGGCTGCTGTCCTGGGTGGTGTCCAGTGTCCCACAACTCAGGTATTTATCTCGCTTCCCTTTTCTATAACACTCAGGATATTGTTACATAGTCTTTCACTCAAGGGATCGCAACGCTAATAAGCCTTAGGGCTTTTTTGTGTTATCCTGACTTCGGTTTTAATGGATGGTGCAATTATGCAGAGCTGCATCTGTTTTAAAAAATGAGCTGGTTGTAAAAAAAATCAATCAATCCAGTAGTTACTGAACAGCTTGATGCCCTGCATTCAATCATGTAGTTTCATTCATAAGGCGTTGATAGTGATTTTTAGAAGGATATTTTGTTGGCATGTCATCAGGAACCATGATTTTCTTCCCTGTGCTCTCTTTGCTCCCTCTTGGGATATTGTCCATAGGTTTGTGTCCAGGAATGCCCGTCTCAGTACTGGATGCTATCAGATGCTGCCTATGCCCCAGGCGCTGTGCCCAAAGACTATTTTCAGCAGAAATACTGTGATCCCCGTCTTGATTTGGAAGCTACCACTCTGGTACTGCATAGTCAAGCAGTGTTGCAGTTTGCACTGCAATGTTGCAGCTTGTCATGCTATTATCTCCAGTGCCATGCGCCATTTGAGAGACTCAATAGATGTTTTGAGATGCATTTGTTCACCTTACAGAGAATGAATTGCATTATACTTTGAAGGTTGTAATGGTTTTTAATGCAATATTAATTCACTCTTCATTTTTTGACTCCTTTTTTTGTTATGTTGTTATTGTTTTTGGTTGTTGTTTGTTCTGCCATTACAAAGCTATTTTTAAAATAACATAATGTAGTCTATATAGGCCACTTTGAACAAGAGCTTCTGGGGAATCCTGTACACAATCATAATTTCTGCTCTCTGTTTTCACTACCACTACCAAGACTGTCCAGGAGATCCTTGATAAAGATCTATGTCCATCATTTTATGCTCCATCTCAAGCAGGTATTTTTTTTCCCTCTGATTTTTTATGAATTGGTCTGAAGTGTTGAATAGTTTGCATCCAAAAAGGTTAAAGAAGTAAGAATGTTTTTTTTTTCTTTCCAGAATTGTGCTGTCATTAAGAAAATAGTTGCTTGGTTCATTGACTGTTTTTAGTCCATTAATTAATTAACTGTATTTAATCTATCATTTATGTCACTTGTTGTTGTGAATGTGTATTCTAAAGGTGTTGCAAGATGTTGCATTTTGAAAATGTAGTTACATTAATTGCATGCAAAAACATGTCTGTTTTTCTCTGTTCTTCTCTGCAGTATCTGGAAGGTGTCTCACAAACTCAGATTTACTGAATACCACAGCTAAGTTCAACATAAGAAATCAACAGTTATTCAATTACACTGTTGGTGCCATAAAGAATGCCACCAGGTAAAAAAAATATTGGCTGACTTCACTACTGCCAAACAATACGCTTGCACAATGTCCTAAACAAAACAAGTGCTGGAAATCTGCAGATCTCCATCAAAACAGGTCATTTTAACCCTCTCCTTGTGCTTTCCTTCTCACAGTGACATACTGTCAGTCATCAATAACAGGGGCATTTGGGTCAGGATCTTTGAGGACTTTGCCATGTCCATGCACTGGATCTTACTGTAAGTTTCCAGACACCTTCAGTGTTAACCTCTTCATCTAAAATGTGTGTGGGTTTGACACCGCCAGCATCTTTAATCTTTTGATATCTTTTCAGAGGTCTTGCTGCAGCCATGGTGATCAGTGCTGCCTTTCTTCTCTTGCTGAGATACTTAGCATCTGTCCTCGTGTTGACGGTCATTCTAGGCGTGCTGGGTGTCGGAGCTTATGGTAATAACTGTACTGCTTACAGGATTCTTAAAGATTCTTAGACTTGATTAAATAGCTAATCAGATGTACCAGTAACCAAACCGTAGCAGGATTTCCAGTGCCTAGTTCATAGACAGATTTACCAGTAGAAGCATTTTTGTTTGTTTATTTATTCATGTTTGTAAGTATGTTTATTTCTTTATTCCTTTTGTCTCACAGTGTATGCATGCAGTGTTTTTCTTTTTTATTTACATAAAGTGGTGTGTCGTACGTCTTAATTGTGGTACCTTATCTTGTACCATTACACTGCTTTTAGGAATTTACCACTGCTACTCGGAGTATGCCAAACACCTCACGTCAGAAATGTCCCTCAGTGATCTGAGTTTCAACTCTACTTTTGCCATTTATCTTCAGGTCAAAGAGACATGGCTAGCTTTCAGTAAGTCACTGGTCTGTTTTATTTGAGAAAACAAAGAATTTCAGTCAGTCAGCATTTAGATAGCTTAGCGTCTGTTGTGTTAGCCTTCCATCAACACTGAACAGCTACAAAGATACAAGGCTAAAACTGTAAATGTATGGCTTAAACTTGTTAGTATAGAAGCAATACAAATATAAATCATAGAGGAAACAACACTAATTTACAGGTGTTTGTAGGCCACCATTTCCCACCATTAGACTCTTAGGATTCCAGGTATTCTAATACAAAGAGTGAAATGAACTGAACCATCATTTTCCCATAACAGTGATCGTCATCATAGTGATAGAAGTCATAATACTTCTTGTGCTCATGAGCCTTGGGAAAAGGATCTCCTTTGCTGTGGATCTTCTAGAGGAGTCCAACAAGTATGGTGGCTCTCTTTTCATATTATTTCAGTGATGTCAGATGTCATCCTAGTTCAAAAGATTTTCTGATGTTGGTAGAAAGTTGACATGTGGATTTGATTAGCTGAAATAAGAGATAAATGATCACGCTTCTCCAGTGTGGTATTGTCTGTATTGTCATGTGTAATCTCTGTATTCTCACTATTTGACATACAGGGCAATCAGCTGTGTGAGCTCAACAATAGGCTATCCATTCATCACCTTCATTTTACTGGTGGTGTGCATCTCCTACTGGGGGATGACATCCCTGTATCCTTTCGCTGTGTAAATTTGAGGGTTTTTGAAAGCAGTGATTTTCTATGTGTGCAGCTTCCTTTGCTAGATGTGTGGATGCTTTATTTTGTTATCAAAAGCAGGCGGTGACGCACACATCTTTTACACTTTTAGTCTATTTACTATGCAGTGGTAAAATCCCTTGACTCTTTCCAGATATCTGGCCACTTCTGGGGCTCCTCTTTACAGGCTAGTGGCACTGAACACCACAGATGGAGACTGCAGCTCTATTACAGGCCTTGAGACTTGTACTCCAACTGTGAGTCACACCTAGGTTCTGACATGCTAGAAGACATCTTTATACAGACCTTGAAGTCACTACCTGTTGTAGTGAGAATGTGTTCAGGTCCTCCATGCATCCACTCCATGTGTTATTAACCATTCAGTGCTCCTCGTTTGTCTTTTTCACAACCCTCCCACTGGATCTTCCTCATGTCTAGACATTTGATTCTTCAAAGTTCACACACTGTCCAACAGTGAAGTGTATCTTCCACAAGTACGATGACTCAGGCCTGTTCCAGGACATCTTGGTCTACCTGCAGGTGTTTAATTTGCTGGGTTTTCTCTGGTGTGTGAACTTCTTTCTCACCCTGGGCCACTGCACACTGGCGGGCACCTTCGCTTCCTACTACTGGGCTTTTAACAAGCCAGGAGATATCCCACCCCACCCACTGTCCCAGGCTCTCATGCGCAACTTACAGTAAGACCACAGAACAAATGAAATCGATTTTTAATAAACAGACACACACATGCACACTCAACAGAACAAAACTGAATTCTGACAAAATGTGAAGATGTTATATGAACAAAACATTTGTTCTCATTTTTCATTCTTATTTTTTGTCCAATGTGAAGGTACCATGCTGGATCTCTGGCTTTTGCTGCTAGTGTTCTCCCATTGTTCCACTTCCCTCGGATCTTTCTGGAATTCTTGTCTCGTAAAAGCAGGGGTGACTACTTCTCAAACTACTGTGAATTTAACTGTGAATTTAAAAATCTTTAAATGGCTTACTTGGAGCATTCCCAAATGATGAGGATACTAATATCATCATTCTGTTGTGATGTTTTTTGTTGTCTTCCAACAGGATCATGTAATCTAATCAGCAGATGTGTCAACAGTATGACACACTGTTGTCTGAGCTCCTTTTTACAGATGATGAACTCCAATGCTCATGTTGTAGTAAGTTATTCTTTCTTATTTGTTTGTAGTGTCATGCCAGTGATATTTTGCTAAACTGTGAATGTTGTCTCTGTACTTTACACTCTAAAGCCTTTATAGAAATATCCTGTGAAAGTTATACAGAGCCAAGAGGTGTGTAACTGGAAAAAAAATGAAATTCCTTTGCTTCACAGATTGCTGTGTATGGGTACAACTTTTGGATTTCGGCTAAGGAAGCACAGAGCCTTCTGAAGAGGAACGTCTTGCGGTAGGTCTACGTGTTTATCTTACTCTAGCGACTGATGCGACAGCTGATTATTTTTGGTCTTCCAACCTCATTTAGCCAAGCCATGAAGTATGTTGTAGATAATTCCAACTGAATAACCCACACAGGGAATATCTAGAGGCCTCTCTCTCACAGAACAGCATTGTTAGTCATCCAAGTTCCACGCATGTGTTCAGTGGGTGACAGCACTGTTCTACTCAGTGGTTAACCTCCTGTTCCATTCACAGAGTGGAGACTTTGGATAGTGTAGCAGATGTGCTGCTTCTCTTTGGAAAGCTGGTGGTTGTGGGAACAGTAGGTAAGGAAACATTAGTCTATGAAACCTGGCTTTATTGTTTAAAAACACAAGCTATACACTTGTGAAGTGAAAATCCATTTTTCTCTTGGCTTTTCAAGCAATTTCAAGGTTTAGGTAGACAGTTTCATAGTGCTGGAATTATTAGGTGATTGATGATACTTGTTAACATAAGAAAAATATCCATCTTATTTTCTGTTTTCAAGGTGTGCTAGCATTTTTGGTCACGTCTGGCAACATCAGCATTCCACATGACATCTTCCAGGCGAGCAAACTGAACTATTCTTGGGTACCAGTCATTGTGAGTGTCGCAGCTTCACTATGCTTGTTTCTAAACTAATTAATAAAATAATTTTACTTTGTAATAGACCTGTAATGCCAATTCATATCTCTTTCTCAGTCAGAACTCACCCTCTATTTGCTCAAGTGACAAGATTTTTGCATGAACTCCCCTTGCACATCTTGCACTTAGACTTGTAGACATTTGAGATGAGATCTTTGGTGACTGGGGTCCAGTTGTGCAAAAGAGAATGGGAGAATGGTTGAAGAATGAATGCTTGTAACCTTCAGTGTTGAGGATATTGCCCAGATAGTGAATATTGTGAAGTGCAGACAGGTTTTAATTAACCATGCCATTCCATCTGGAAAGTGTCTGATTGCTTGGGAATGATTTTATTCAGCTTGACAACATCTGATAAAATACTCATTAATAGTACTTCAAAGAGTCCAGTCCTCAGTATGGTAAAGCAGTGACAGTATGGATCACCTGGACAGAGACTAGAAATAATAAACTGAGTTGGTCTAATGAAGAACTTCAAGACTGTCTTAGCCAATTAGTGCGAATTGCAAAGGGACATCTTTACTTTTATCTTTAATTCTATTTTACTTTTGCATTGTGTTGCACTGTGGAAATAGATTAGGTATTAGATAAACATTAGATAAACAAGTCATGGCTCATAATACAGTCCTAGTAAGAACTGAAAAGCATGTTTGTGTGTGGTTGTGTGTTGTCAGGTCGTCATTGTTGAAGCTTACATCATAGCCCAGGCCTTCTTCGGCGTCTATACAGTGAGTGTGGACACCATGTTCATTTGCCATAGTGAGTACCTTTTCTAGTGTCTTCACCCTAGTGCAAAGTCATTTAAAAACAACAGCCAAGACATCCCTAAAATTTAGTCTAGTCCATAAGACACGTGAAATTTAATGCATATATATTTAGAAGCATTGAGTCAAGCTAGTCTGTGGCTTTGAATGGTCACACATACAAGCAACCATTAAGTGCCTTTAGCTCAGGTGTAGAGTGCCTGACCATCATTTCATGGGACATTGGCACCTGAATATTTAAAGTGTCTGGTTTCAAAGTCATTGAACCCATTGAACAGCCTGTACGAACAGTCTGGAAAACACACATCCTCAAACACCTACAACTCCAAAATACTTGCAGACATAAATGCATGCAGACAGCAAACAGACAAATTGACTATATTTGTCCAATGCACTCTGTGCTCCAGCAAGTTGCGATGACCCACAAGGCTGATGTGAACTTTTAGGGGATCAGCCTTGTTACTGAAGGGTAGCTCCTTTAATGCTCAAGTGCTTGTTGGAAGCTCCTGATTCTGAGTTTGGATATCATTGACATCACGCATTCAAGTCATCATGTTGTCAAAACCTCTGGTCCAAAAGAGGGCCAGAAGGGGTGTTCTCCCCTAACTGCTCCCTGCTCCACACTCATTGTGTCCTTGCTTTGTGTATGTGTGTGTGTGTGTGTGTGTGTGTGCCTGCGCAGTAGTCAAAATGCAAGTGTACACAATTCCACCTGGCAGTGGTTTATATGCAACACAATATTTGTTCAGTATGTTATTCTTTACCTTTCACTGTTTGTGTTAATATTTTTATTTTTCCACACAGTGGATGACTTGGAGCGTAATGATGGCACTGTACTCCGGCCATATCACACCACACGGAACCTCATGAGGATCCTGCGCAAGGCTGACTCCATGTGTTAGTGAACCGCAGAAACAGTCCCATGACATTTCTCTTCTACTTTTTTCCTTCTAAATCATTAAAATTCATATAAGCATAGCTTCAATAGCTCATTGCCTGTGTCAATTTTCAGTGATTCAGTTTCAGTGTTGCATACAAGTGATGAATAAGTAGTTACAAAATCGAAAAGAATGTCTTATGGCCAATAATCTACAACATTAAGGCTTTGGACACACATAGTCGGGTTGGAGCTACACAGATTCAGGGATCAACACAAGTTAGTTATTTCTTTGAGATATTTTGTGGTTTTTGCATCTTGAAACATACTGTGGACCTGTGTCTGTGTATCTATGTATCATGTTCTCTTTGTGAAAATATAAAGAACATGAAACTGATATTTTTTCAGGTTGTGCCAGGCAATTTTACAGTCAGTGATGCACCTTGCTTAAGTAGATTCTTGCTAGCCATGCTGGGCAATAAACACTAAACCTGGCATTAGTGTTGGTTAGTTTTATGACTCAAATGTCATCATAATTTGGAAATGAAGTAAATTTCCCATTGAAATTAATGGAGGTCCGGTGGATTTTGGAGGAAAATGGAAAATGGAAAACTGGTATATTTTGGTCTGAAGCATGAAGGGGAAATTATATAACAGATTGTCATCAAGCTGTCATTTGCCATGGTAGCTGTTTGCTTTTCTTTGCATTCCATGCATGTTCAACCTTGGTGCTTGTGCTGGGATTTTGCGATGGCATTTCTTGTGGATAGCAAGATAGCTGTGGCAAAGACCGATTACCTCTCTCTGGAATAAGAGTCTCTTTACCTCATTTGAGAGTGCTGATTTTGAATATTTTGTATCCCAAGCTGAAATTCTAATATTAAGGGTGATTATTAGTGAAATCACAGTGACAAAAAAACTTATGGAAACAAAACACCAACTGAATAGCATATATAAGTTAAGAAGAGAGAGGGGATGTGTATTAAGCTTCAACAACAACACTTTGATGAGAGAAAACAGGGGAGCTCTTAGCGAATCAGAGAAGTCTATCATTATTTCAGTATCAGATATATCAGTAATATCGCCAATGATCCACCTGGGTAGAAGTAGCCTACTGATGATTCCCTTGGTCAACTGATATATGATGGAAATCTACATATTAATGTGTAGTTTATGAAAGAAAGGCAAGCTTTACATAAATAACATCTTAAGGATTTGGGGGGGGGGGGGGTGAAGATATAGCTTGACGTGATGAAGGTTCGAAGGGTGATCATCATCAATTATAAGGTAGGAAAAATCATTTTGGCTATTCTTGGGTCTGGAATGGAAGAGCCACAACAGTTCACGAGTGGCCCGTGGTTCATGGTCTGAGGAAGAGATAGCACAGGACGCACACACCACTCAGCCTACCACTCAACAGTTGAAATTTGCAAATAGGAAACAGCAAATCAATGAGACATTGATTGTCTTTTTTAGAGATAAAAGATCACTTTCAAAGCAGACCATCACCAGCTCTGCCATGTTTGACAGATGGCATTATACATTGTTCTTCTTGCTTCTGCATCTTTTAATTTGTTGTGCATCTCACAAATGCTACAATTGCTAAAAAAAAGCGGCTTTTCTAATAAAAACAATGTTTTAAGAACACACCCATAATTTTAAATAAAATCTTGAATTGTATCTCTAACAAGGACTACATGTTAGCAACAAATCTGATTCAATGTACTGAGCGATTGCACTCTGTTGACATTTTTTTTTTTGTCTTGACTGTGTTACAGCCGGCTTGGGTATTGAGAAGCAGAATGAAGACTTTAGCTGCCCACAGTGCAGAAAAATCTCTCTAAAGCCTCTCCTTGGCAGAATGATGCTAAGTGAAGTGATGGAGAGGCCCACTGTCACCTTCTCCAGAATACCCATGTTGGACACTAAAAAAGTATGTCAGAATGGTAACAGAACATATGAACATATGTGATAGGCCTACAGCAAAACTAAAACTCCCATACAATTGCACTTTCTTATCACAACACAAACATATTGTTATCCAGACCAATACAATATTGTTATAAAACATTGGCCTCACTACAAAATCAACATGAAAAACCAACAGCTCAATAGATTTATGATCATAAATGAACCTCAACATATCTTCAATCTCCAATCACATTATTGTAATGTAACCATGGATCCCAAGACAGCAAACAAATGGCTAAACCTGTCAGAGGGACATGCTATGATGTAGCCTAACCATGTCCTGATCACTCAGAGAGATTTGACAGGTACTGCAAAGTGCTCTGTAAAAAGGGTATATCATCTGGGAGTTAGAGTGGATGGGATCTCTAGTATACATAGCAATGCCGTGCAAGGATGGAATTGCTGGAAAAGATGTGGATTGGAGTGCTGGACACATTAGGCAGTCCTGGAGCTGAGCTGTTCCCCTATCAAGAGTTCTTACATACACAGGAATGGAGAGACTGAACTCACTATAGCACCCAGCACCTCCAGAATAGGAGTGTATGTGAATCACAGGGCAAGAATTCTGTCCTTCTACAGTGTCTGCAGTAATCCCACTTCACACAGTTCAGACCACTTTCATCCAGCCTCTCTATCCTGGATTCTGGCTCAATACTCGCTCAAAGATAAAGTTGAAACAATGTGGGACTAATGTCTGATACTGTTATTAATAGTGTGTTGCCTTCAGACTTGATTCTTTAGGACTAACAATCACTGAGGATTTCACCTTTTAAAACAGTGCAAATAAATACTTATGAAGAATAACTTTTAGACTGCATATCCAAGATCTACATCTGCTTCCGGCAAGGCAAGAGTATAGGGCCTACATGTGATCCACAATATGCAGTCTGAAAGCTATTGTTATCTTGCAGAAAGATTAACATGTATATAATTCTGTAACATAAAGCCTACCTATAATGTTATTTGACGTCATTATGAAACGGTAATCAGCACAGAAGAATGATCAGTTAATTTGAAGGAGGCTTCTGTACGTGTACTGGAATTTTGTTTTTGTCATGAAAGTAAAAAATAAGATTAAAACTAGGCTTACTCAAATTAAGATGTTCTGGTAGACCTAATTTGCACAGCTAATTTGCCACATAGACTACACGAGACCGGACCATCCAGCAATGTAGCAAAAGAGAACAACCCATACTGTAGATGGCAGTGGTGAGCCTTGTTGTCGGAGTACCACTTCAACTTAGGCGAAAAAGGAAGAACAGAGACGTCGTCGATTGTTGTTATCAGTTGGGTTGTTTTCTAAGCAGGTTATTTATCATTCTTTAAGTTTAGTTAGACATGGATGACGATGTTCTCACAACGCTGAAAATATTGATCATCGGAGAAAGTGGTGTGGGAAAATCAAGGTGATTCATCTTCGTTATTGATGTTTAGCTCGTTCTAATTCAAGCTACGTGTTTAGCTTCAAGTTGCTAACCTTAATGACGAGTTTATACAGACTTTACAAGGCCATACTCATGTAAGATGTGGTGTATCAAGATGTTTATGATGTAATAGCTGTTCTCACCAGTGTTGCTAAACCAGGGTAAATAAAATTCCCATCTGCTTCTGAATAGGTAGGCAAGCATTGTATGGTGGTTGTCATACCAAGTCATAACGTGGTTAAGTTACAAACTTAAGAAAGACAATTTTAATTGAAATGTTGCTCGTGTTGGCCAGAAACAGCATGGCGGTGACTAAGCAAACAAGTTAGCTTTGAGGCTGGTTACTCAACGTAGATGGTGGTAACGTTATTTTTCAGATTTCCCAACGTAGCTAGCCTACATTCAGTGTAAAAACGCAGTTTTTGTTTGTTTGTTTTAGAGGAAAAATAGACGGAAAGTGTCCTAGGCGAACCTAGTAAGTTAGCTGGATGTTTGTAGACCATTTGACAGTTTTTGACACAAGTTTGTTACGTGAGTTTTCTAAGTCTCTTTGACTTTGGATGAGATGACATGGTCATCCCATCTCTGAGTCTTGGCTTGAATTTGACTTGCCATTTGTATTTTTAAGTACACAGTTAAAAGGCGTGTTACAAGTTAAACTTGTCAGTGAATTTAAGCATGTCATTGTTCAGTAATATACATAGAAACGTTATTGAGTAATTTTACATGATTTATGAGACCTAGGCATACAAATCAGTTTAAAAACCGCTCATTTAGCCAGTACTCATCAATGTTCTATTGAACATTTTCAGACTTTTTTTGTTATGGATGTATTTTGAATATATTTTGATTCTGACAAATAGAGATGGCCTAAATCTGACATTTAGTACTGTATGATCGTAGAGCTAAGCAATTAATGATGATAATAAAAAAAAAACTTCAACCCATAACTATTAATTGACAATGATCATGCACATTATTATTATTATTGTTTATTCTGTGAGCTTTTTATTTAGATTCTGTTCTTTAAAAGTACACTACCACATGTTGTCTCCCCAATCAATTAAAAGTGATTTCATTCGGATAATCATTCGGAAAATTTGTTATTGGGAAATATATCATGATATTTTTTTTTTTGTCATATTGGCCAGTCCATAAGGAGCCCCTAAAGAGACAGGGGAGGGAAAAAGAAGAAAAAAACTTGAATGTTTCTGGTGCTCACCAGATAGTAGGCCAATTGAGGGCTTGCCATATCAGGTAGACCATCCAATGCATTTCGTTTACATTGTAAATATGACAGTACATAAGTTAGAAGGGCTTTATGTTGACCGAGAACTTGATTACAAGGACATTGTTGCATTACTTGCAAGTCGTCATGGTTCTGTTTTGTCTGGATGACATCTGAAATGAATTTGGAAGTGCTGTGGTCTGTTTCGGTGCAAAGGATACACCACCTTGGGTTATGTTGTTAATTTCATTCATGAGCAGCTGGCCAGCTCTGTGGGTATAGGTGGATTCTATTCTATATATTCTATATTCTATATTTCATTTACTTTTCTTTCCCCATGTGCCTGTAGGGTCTCTAGGTCCTAGGTGATCATGTAAAAATAACTATTCAGCTTCAAGACAAAATTACATTAATAAGTGCGAGTTTGGTTTTGGTGAGAAATGGCCTGACATATTTCAATTTGCTTTTACAATTCTATTTTATCGTTTGTATCCATATAGTATTTGTAATAAACAGAGTATGCCTAAATTTGAAAAAATGTTCTGTTAAATTCATCATGCAGATGATTCACGCTCGGCTAATTGTATGGAAGAAATAGGTCTCCTGTTAATGAGTGGCCTAGTTATTTTGGCACTTTGGCAGGTACACACACTTCAAGCAACCTCCTTGTGATACTGGGGCGGTCCTCTTCTCAATACAATCCAGTGTCTTCATGATACTGGGGCTTTGAATATGTTCAATAAATAGGCTAGTCTGAACTAGACCTAGGTGTTGCTTTATCAACCTAGGGTCTGTTTCCTGAAAACATAGATGCTAACCAAATTAATCAACTTTGTTGGTTGCAATTCAATTTCCTATTGCTAACCAAGTTAGTTGATAACTGGTTAGCAACTATACTTTTGAGAAACGGACACCAGTTTCTTAAGTTTCATAGATTTTCATCGGCGAAATGAAATGCAAACTTACAGAAATTGAACACAATAGAAAAAATATGCTATTTACTTCTCCGTAAATGTAAACCGTTTGTGAGCACAGGCTAGCTTTTTAGAATCTTGGGTAGGATTAGACATTCCCACCTCCCTTCTCCTCGTCCTTCTCATTTTAACTTCTCTGAAGTCTTTACATTTTATCCACCACACTTTATTACTTACTAAATACATGATCTCACTCTCAAATTTTCCAATATCCTCTGCTGGAAAGAGTGGGTGCACTCCACATCCGTCTCTGAAATAGAGTGCTAAATCCTCAATAATAATTCTCCCTGGTTGGTGTGACTTCAAGAGAATTAGGGCTGCTCATCTATGTATCAGGCTAGGTTTTTTATATCTGGACATATCCCAGCGGTTGTCTCACTGTCTCAAGTCCGGCAGCCATTTCTTAATTGTCTCGTCTCTGAAATTGGCACACCTGCCGTAAAGTAGCCTCGTAGTAGACTATCACGTATCCCGTAAATATGAAAAGTATTTTTGGCAAGTCAGCTGCTTGACCTTTCTTTTCGGCATGGCGACTGAGTAATTGGGCTGCAGCTGGAAAGGAAATGAGAAGGATCATCTAATCAAATGCGCAGTCTCGCATGTGCGCTCACGGAAATGCAAGAATTTGTCAAGTTGCTAGATGAAACCAGAAGAAGGTAGAAAGAATGAGTGGGGAAACTTGAGAGGTAGCTACATGGTAGCACTCATTAATATTACAGGTTACCATCATAGTGAAAAGGAAGCCTTTTTGGCCCTGAGTCTGTTGCCCTTACTGAAGACACACATGTATTTGAATAGGCCCTCTGCCTAATGGTGTCCATTAGGATGTCTGTAAGGAATTGTCCTCACCAGAAGTAAGGTTACTGGCGACAGTCCCGGCCAGTACTTCAAGGGATGTACAAGGAATTGCTACACATCCTCATGTTTTGGTCATATTGCGTATGAGGAATTCTGAGATGCTGATGTCTTTTTGTTTGTTCATTTCTTTCTTTTCTCTTTCTCATTTTTTGTCTTCAGTCTCTTACTACGGTTCACAGATGACACATTTGATCCGGAACTTGCAGCTACAATTGGTGAGTATTTACATAGGTGTGCATCAAAGCTTTGTTCTTCTAGTATTTGTGTCTCTCTCTCTTTCTCCTTCTCTCTTCCTCCCTCTTAATCACACTCCCTTTCTCTCATTTTCACACAATGTTTCACTTTAAGTGACCAAAATGCTCCTGGTAAAAGCATTAAACTGTATTTCTTAAGGAGGCCATGTGCAGACACTCCTAAACTATGGTTGTTAATGGGCCGCACGCACACAAAAGCCAGAGCGCAGTCAGAGAGCAGGAGCGGCATAAATCAGGTGTCCTGTGGTAGAGATGACGGCTCTTCATGGCTTCACCGAGAGCGAGCCCTTCCTGTCCAGGCCTAGTAAAGCACACTTGTCGACTGTGGGGCTGCACGCTTTTAACACACCAGCCTCCCGTCTCAAGGTCTTTGCTTCTTCTCCCAGGCGACCCTAAAAACATTTAATAACTCAGCTAAAACACACACACACACACGCACGCACGCACGCACACACACAGGGATAAGATTGATCAGTCTGCCAATAGTATGAGACATCTGAATTGCCAGACAGCCCCCGCCATTTGAGAGGCAAAGGAGGAAGTCATTGTGGATCTTTGGGTGTAATATTGGAGAGGCGAGGTCTGCACGGCAAGCAGGACGTGTGCTTCTCCAGTGGCCATGGCCTCTGGCTGGGATGCGCTGATGTGTAACGGCGCTGACGGCCATAACAAACAGACAGATCTGTGCTGAAGCGCAGGCCCTCTCCAGCGTTATATGAGTAAGATATAAGAGTTATACCTGGGGCCCCTTTATAGATGTCCAGTCTGGTAATCTGTCATACTTATATCAATGGTTAAAACATGTCTCTGAGATATTGTGGTAACAGTACGCCTCGTTTTATTTATTACACACACACAGTCGACCCCTCACTCTCTTCGCCCTTCCCATAAACACACACACACATACTATCACCTGATCCATTATTAATTCTCTCTTCTCTGCGCTCCTGAGTGAGTGTTGAATGGCCTGTCTTGTGGATATACTGTTGAGAGACATCTGTAAAATCACTCAACATGAGCACGCCCCATCTCCTTGTGTTAACTTCAAGAATAGGATCTGCATTTGTTGCGTGTGTCTGAGACAATGTGGTGTTTGTGTGTGTGTGTGTGTGTGTGTGTGTGTGTGTGTGTGTGGTGTGTGTGTGTGTGTGTGTGTGTGTGTGTGTGTGTGTGTGTGTGTGTGTGTGTGCAAAGGATCTAGGGCCATGCCTTAATGCTGGCTGTCATTCAGCTGTGATGCATGGTCATACTGTCTCAGACTAGAGCTGCAGCCTGTTCTGTTCTGTACACACAAGGCTAGGAACCCTGCAGTGTTTGTAAATATTTAACATATTCACAAAACACTCCAGGTTTCACAAAGCAGGATTATCATATTATATTATAGTATCCAGAGCAGAGTTTCAGTTAAGCCTGAAAGAAGACAGATGACCTGTGCATGGAAGAGTTGGGTTGGTGTCAAAGAGTTGGAAGATGTTTATGTGATGTGCCTCTTTTGTCTTTAATTAAAGCTTGCTTGGTCTTGTTTTCTTGCTCTGTCACTCAATTATAGTGTTTTTACTGCTTGCACTGATGTTTTCTTGTGTCACAGGTGTGGATTTTAAGGTGAAGACCCTCACAGTAGATGGTAACAAGGCAAAACTTGCGATTTGGGTGAGTGTGTGTGTGTGCGTGTGTGTGTGTGCGTGTGTGTCTGTGTGTGAGAGAGAGAGAGAGGGAGAGAGAATGAGACTGTGACGGAAACATTAAGCCTTCTCTGTGTTGTCATTCTTTGCTCTTTGTGAATGATGCTTGGAACATTTAGTCCAGTTACCTGCAGAGGGCGATGTAGTTCCATGTTTGACCTCAGCTGGCCAGCAGATGTAAATGTATGTAAATGGATTTTCCTGTATCTCATCATCTGCATTTTCAAGTAGATACAGAATGTCTGGGTGAGTGTGAGTGTGAGTGTGAGTGTGAGTGTGAGTGTGTGTGTGTGTGTGTGTGTGAGTGTGTGTGTGTGTGTGTGTGTGAGAGTGAGTGAGAGTGTGTGTGTGTAATATTTTTGTAAGCTAGTGAGCTGAGTGGCCTGTGTTGTGTTCTACCACAGGACACTGCCGGTCAGGAGCGCTTCCGCACGCTCACGCCCAGCTACTATAGAGGAGCTCAGGGAGTCATACTGGGTGAGTGGGCAAGGGCAACACACACAACAATTCCACACAAACATCAACTCAATGAACACAGTGTGTCAGAAAGAGATCTCCACTAGTTCATGAGTGATCAAAGGCAGATATCTGATTGGCCATGCTGGCGGCTCTGATGGTACAGACGTGTTCATGTGGACAGACTTGGTTGAAATGTGTCTTGATTTGTGTGTTCGTCTTTCTGTTTCCCTTTGTGGACTTAAACACAGTTTTTTCCCCACAGTCTATGACGTCACAAGAAGAGACACGTTTGCCAAACTGGACAACTGGCTAAACGAGCTGGAGACGTACTGCACAAGAAATGACCTGGTGAAGATGCTGGTGGGGAACAAAATCGACAAAGTAAGTGTTCCGTTGTGTACATGATTCATAGGCTTCATAGCATTGATTTATTGCAAGATGAAATTCATCAGCCAACTGCCCCCCCCTCCCTAGGATGGACACGAGATGGACCGAAGCGAAGGACTCAAGTTTGCACGCAAACATTCCATGCTCTTTATAGGTAAGATGAACAGCTGATTAAAACACATGCAGACTTTTTCTCTTTATGTGTATGTGAAGTAAACTGTACAACAGGTCCAACACTGACAGTTGGTTTGTGGGTTTATGAGGCATGACCATTTCAGATGCCCAAGTAGATGGCAGCTGGAATCCTTCAGAGTGCCTTGTGGAATTGCTGCAGGCTCAGTAATTAGCAACCGCAACGTTCAAGTCGATGTGAAACAATTCACCAGTCAGGGGACTTCCAAAGAGACAAACAGACCTCTCTAGTAGCTCATTATTTTGAGCATCGGGAGCTCTTTGAAGGCAACTGTGGCCCTCCCACAGCGGCAGACTCTAGCAACAGCTAGCAAAATCTGCTAACATCAAGAACTGCTCAGAGAAGTCTGTAGGAGTTTAGTTTCCTCTCAGAGCTGACTGCGTCCGCTTCCAACTCATGGTTTGCTTCAGGCAGTGGCATTGGCCTGGCCCTCTGACAGTGGCCTGCACTTTACATTATGAAGTACATAGCATTACGGATGAGGTCATCTCTTTTTCGAAGCGTCAAACAGGAATTAGGGATTAAGTCAAAAATCCAGTGTGACACTGAAATTAGAGTGCTTCCGTCTCACATTTCAGCTCCGTTTTTAGAAACGGTTTGCTCTCGCTATGCCGGCCTGTGCCGCACCGGCCTCAGACCTCTCCGCTTTTGGCAGCTCTGTTCCGAGCGGTCTGTGCTGTGTATATATCTTGAACTGACGTCTTTTCCTCCAAGATGGAAGTGCTTGGTACACGTGTGTGTGTCTGTGTGTGTGTGTCTGTGTGTGAGTTGTGTAAGCACATATCTGTCCGAATTAGCTGTCTTATAGATGGGCTATCGATGAGGGCAGCCCACTGAAGACATAAGCAGATGGCACTGGGGCACTAAACCCCTTTAGCCTGAGGCGGGTGGGCAAGCGAACCAATCACAGGGCACGCTCGCTCCTCTTAGCTTTTTTTTCCCCCTTCCCCTCCCCCTCTGTCTCCTCCATCCCGTCCCATCCCACCAACTTTTCCATCAATCAGCCTCTCTGCTGACTCTTCAGGGGTTCAGCCTTCTACCCACCCACCCATCCATCCATCCAGCAGCTTGTCCAGTGCCCTTTCCATCCTTACAGTCTTCTAGTTGCTTGGTTCTCATCCCCACTCTGCCATTTAGTTCTGCTGGAGCTGAGCGGCAGCATCAGTCTTGCATGAGTGCTTAAGCAGCATAAGCCTTGGAGTGCCATGCTCAGGCCAGGCCAGTGAACCCTGCAGAAATGCCACATGAAGATCGCCATACACGCTGTTATGCCTTATTTTTATGACTGGTTTTATGACTCTTCTTCTCCCTCACTTTTCTTTTTTTCATTACTTTCTCTCACTCTTTCCCCTCTCTTTCTCTCTTTCTTCCTGTCCCATCTTGTCCTGTCCCTCTCAGAGGCAAGTGCAAAGACACGAGACGGGGTTCAGTGCGCATTCGAGGAGCTTGTGGAGAAGATCCTGCAGACCCCAGGCCTGTGGGAGAGCGAAGGGAGAGGAGGTGTCCATCTGGCCCAGGATGAGCAGGTGGCTGCAGGGGGCTGCGGGGGCTACTGCTCCCTCATCTAGTACTTCCACCATCCATGCGCACAGCCAGGAAACCCCCGTCTTCTGAAAGGGAAAAAAACAACTCACATGTACAGACTCTGTTCTTGGACAGGTGTCTGTCTCTGTTTATCACAGGCATGCAAGTGCTCACCTTTGCGATTCACATTTGTGCACTCGCTCACACACAGTACTCTACAGGAACACAGATCTCCTCCAGCCATCAGAAAAATAAATGTCCCAAATTCACATCATTTTTAATAGCAAAGCCGCAGAACCATTAGCGCTATCACTTGAAAAACATACGCTTGACCTCATGACCGA
The DNA here is from genome assembly GCA_015244755.2 of Tenualosa ilisha. Classification (NCBI taxonomy): domain Eukaryota; kingdom Metazoa; phylum Chordata; class Actinopteri; order Clupeiformes; family Clupeidae; genus Tenualosa; species Tenualosa ilisha. The sequence goes on from PYXC01001312.1 coordinate 19,017, forward strand.
CTGAAGGAGAAAACCAGAGACTGTGTCATTTGTCAAGATTATACATTAACCGTCTGCATGGGAGCTTTCAAGACTAAGCAGTCCTGCATCACGATTTGTATGCTTTCCTAATTCTAGCTAAACTTGTTTCCTTTTTTTTTTTTTTTTTGAAGATAACTGATCACAGGTATCAGGGAGAATTGAGGACGTACACCACACTCCCACAAAGGGAAAGAAAATGTGAGATTGTCAATTTTCAGATTTTAAATTTTTTAATATTTTGGTTCTTTCTGTTCTTTCCAGCTGTATGGCATGCAATTACAAAAGCATGGCAACAGAAGACCAGACTCAGTTCAGTGCTTGGCTTAGCATGGCTTGACCTGGTCTGCAGTTTCTTCCTCACATGCACAGAATTTCTCTCTTTCCTTGTGGCTGCAGTGTTGAGCATCTCTTTCAGTGTACACTCATGCACTCTGCCACAACAGAGCTCACGTGTTGAAAGAAAGACACACGTACGAAAGATGAAAGCACTACAGTAGTTTTTGTGCTCTGGCCGAAACGGTGCCTGCTGAGTCCCCTGCACCTCAACAAGTCAGCCTGTGTTAGGTGGAAAAATCTGGAAAAGTATTGCCTGTTCGACGGCAGAAGAGTGTGAGTCATAAGGGTGTGTACACAAGCCATCAGACACAAAGACGGACAGAGGCAGACAGGCAGACAGAAAGGCCGTAATGCCAGAGCAGAAAGAAGCAATATGATGACCTTTACTCTGGCTTTGACTTGTTTCCCATGCAGTCTGTCATATATTACTTTGAAGCTTGAAATTCCATCCAGAGAGTTGTCAGTGCTTTTGTAAAAATTGAAAGTAACTTCTGCCCTAAGTAGCCTGGCAACATGGGCCTCATTCTCACCGTGACACTGTGCAGGTAGTTTGTGTTGGGAAGGGTTTATTTTATTCCTCTAGATTTTTTTTTTCATGTGTGTTTGTCAACACACCTAAATGTGTTTTTTTGGGGTATGGGATTAGGTGTTTATGTGTGACCATGTCTTCTTTTTTTTAATCAATATGTACAACACCTCTATTTATTTGTGTTCGATGAAAGTTCTCCAAAGATTGACTTTTTTACTCTAAGGACTGGAGATATCTTAATGATTGAACTTTTAGAAGGGAGGACCAGAGATATCAGCTATGGATATCAGTAATATTTTAAAATATTTAAAAATATATATTTTAACTTGCGTCCCTTGTTGAGCTGCAAAGAATGTAGAGCCAGTATAATGGTGTAGTGTGAGTAGCATCTGCTGAGCTTATTGCATGTTTTTTTTAAGAAACTGATATTAATGTATATGACCTAGTCTTGTTTGCAACCTAAAAAGAACCTAAACTATTTACAATAAATGAATTTTGAGAAGACATTTGTGTTTTTCTGTCTGTCCAAATATCCTCATCGACCCTCCAAAGTTATTGGAACGCTAGCATTGCTGTGGGAATTCGGGGGAATCTCCGCTTGTTCAGGCGGTGTCCTCACATGGACCTAAATCATCCGTCCCTCTGACAGCCCAAGGCTGTTTCTATGGCAATAATTGGGTTTGACTAGGAGATGTGTAATTCCTGTGCATGCATGAAAGGGGACTCGTGACACGTTGTTGCCATGGATACAGCCTGGCAAGAGCATTGCAGTTTGGATGAAAATATGTCTCGGTCAAACACCAAGTGCGTCGGACGCGGCGAGCGCACGGCGGTGTGCATTGGGCCGCCCGCCACCACTGATGGACGCTTGGAAACAGACCACAGCGCCACAGGCCGAGGAAGCCTGGTTCTCAGGGCTCTGAAGAATCCAAGCAAGCACACCTCACTTCTTTTTTTCTTTTCTCTCCTCTGTTTTTTTTTATTTCCATTCCAGAATCTTCTCAGCATTTCCTTCCCGAAACGAGCTCCAGGAAAACAGGCCTCTGTGTCAGCTCCGTGCGACATGTTTCAGGATTCGCAGGAGGATCAATCATTTTCACTTGAGATCAAACACTGCAAAACTCTAACGCACCCAACATGAGCTGATACTGTATATATGCTATGTTTGAACTGTTGGCTATAGTTCACTGTCCAAACACAGGAGACATTGGAGGCCTCTAAGACGTGCATGGAAAGAGATAAAAATGTTTGGTTCACAGCCTTGTAAACCTCAGAAGTATGATATGTCTGTGAGTCAGAATTTTTTTGTATTTGCCATTGGCCCTACATTCTACATTCCACATGATCTTGCTCATGCTCTTATTCTGTATCTCAGCTAGTGGAACAAGGGCCTGAAACTACCAAAGCCCTGGTTGTATCCCCGGAGAGCACATATACTGACAACACACACTGTAGTGCTTCTTGAAGCAAACGTCGGTCTGGATGAAAGTGTCTGTCAAATGAATGAATGTCTGCTAATTCCTCACAGGTCCCCCTCCATTCTTTCCATTTCTTTCTCTCTCTCTCTATCCCTCTCTCTCCTCATATCTCTCAGGTGCAGGGCTCGGAGCTCAGACGAACTCTCAAAGGAGCCATCACACTGTCATGTGTAAAACCGTTACAGGACGTCAGACTTCAGCTTCATGAGGTGTTGGGTTCCAGTGGTCTCCCCTCTCTCCCCCTCTATCTCTCTCTCTCTCTCTCTCTCTCACCAAACCCCTGTTAGGCTCACAAACCTTTTTTTTCCACTAGATGTTCCTATTTCCCCTGAAGGGCCAAAGCAGGCTGGAATCAATTAACTTAATGCATAAAAATGTCATTTCGACTGTGTGCTTTACCATCTAAAAATGTCAATGTTGATGATAACTTTTTGTAAAGCATCTCCTGTTATCACTGCAGGCTTACCAAATGCAGGTAAAGGTAAAGCCATGCTTGGCGCCATTCCTTGTTTTCATCATCATGTCTTTTCAATCCACTTTTGAGAACTGACGGAAACTGAAAATAAGCAACAAAGAGAGAATACAGCAATCCTATTAAGGCATTCACAAGGAAACAAGATCTCCACAGACTTCCAGCCGTCTGTTTCAGCTTCCCCACTGTGGAGCCATCCAACTGTAGCAAAAGACTGAAAGAGGCATTTGTAAGGTATCCAGTTGGCCTCAGTGTTGACTTATCTGATGAAACCAACTGCAATACTGAAGCCCAAAGAGGTGTCCTGATAGTGACAGTATGTTATTGTCAATACTTTTATGTCAGTAATTTCAGCCTCATCCTCACATGAAAGAAAAAGATTTGATTAGGTAGTGCTACATGCTAGTGTTGTCTTAAAGGGGAGTGTGAATCAATCCATAGTCATGTTGTTCAAGGTCACTGAGTGCTGTCTGTAGGAAGAAGATTTCGAAAATTTCACAGACAGACCGAACAGCGATGTTAACTGAATGCGGCATAGGAAATTAGACTGAAAGTGAGTTTCTATGCCCAATTTGGTTAGTGTCAGCTGTTGATTCACCATTTGGTCTATGTTGTATCCAATTCTGTCATTCGCTTTCCTGCCGACAGCATTCCGTGACCTCGACAAACAGGGCTATGGATTGAGTCACACCAGATTTTTTCCTTTAAGAAATGTTGGATTGTGATTTGAGGAGTGAATGGCTGTTTATACATTTGCATATGTTTTTGCTTTGTTTATCATTAATGTCTGTATGGAAGACTTCCATCATGTCTGTAAGTATAGGAGACAATGTGGAGTTTGAAGACAGCCTGTTCCCTGGGCAGTAAGCGACTCACTCTGTCTCTCTCTGCAGGAGCAAAGGCCTATGAGGTCACATGCAACAGGCTCCCAGAACAGATGAGTGTGTCAGTGTGAGTGGAAATTCTTTAATTACGCTGAATGGCTTGTTTGGACTTAGTCAGGGTCTGCCACATTTGTTCCCAGATGTTGCGTCACGAGCTTCCGATTTCTGTGTTTGACAATCCACTGATGGATGTGTCTAACATTTCTTTTCTTTGTGCAAATTCTCTGTCTTTTTCTTTTTATTCCTCTATCTGTCCTTATTCCCCCTGTCTTGCTTTTATGTTGCTTTGATTTTGATGTATTTTTCTTTCTTGTTTGCTCTCCCTTCTTTACTGTTGGAGAACTTTTTGTATCTCTGGGGAAAATAAATCACAACCTCTAGATAACATCTTCTGTGGAATCCCCTTCGCTGGCTTCAGTTGCCATGGTAGCATAATGATGGACAGCAAAGGAGGAGGGAGTGATGAACAGGCCTCTTCTCTAGAAGGTCAAATGTCAGGAAAGGTAGCTCTGTTCGTTTGGCCCAGAGCCCCCCGCGACGACTTCACCCGCCCTGGCTTCCTGAGTGGTGTGTTTCTCGCTGTGCTCCGCACACTCAAGTTCCTGTGCCATGCTGTCATTCACGATTCGATCAAAAAACAAACCAAAACAAAAAAAAAAAAACGAAAACGAAGTAAAACAAGTCTTCTAGTTACTTTGCCAGGCTGCTACTACTGCATGGCAGGGGCGAGCCCACGAACCTTAGCTGCAAACTTCCATAATAAACTAATCACATTGTATCAACACGCACAGAGTGTACGCTTAACGCACGGCCAAAGACCTGCTTCCACGGAAAAACCGCATGTTTCACCGTGGTGGTTCCGTTCTAGTGGTGCTGACGTCCGATCCGAGACAGAGTGAAAGGGTCGGGACTTACTCCTGTTCCTGGTGATTGGCACATGGATAGACAGATTCATTATTTTGCATTAACAATGGCACCCTGTGCTTTAATTACTGTGTTTATTTGGTCTCACCATGCCAATCCATCACCATGGCCTGTGCCAGGGAATTCAGCCCTAACCACACAAGAACAGCCAGTCCAATCCAAGATAAGGTTGTACAGTGAGCAGCTTGCAGGCCGTGTTTGCATTTGTGTGTGTGTGTGTGTGAGTGTGTGTGTGTGTGTGTGTGTGTGTGTGTCTGTGTGTGTGTGTGTAGGGGGGAATCTATTCATGTTAAAACAATTTCAAACTCTCTCAGCAGCATGTCAGTCATTGCCCTCACAGCAGCACTGAATCCAAGTGTAACACTGAAGAATTAAATCAGCCATTTGCGCTGAACTGGCCAACAAAATCCTCTCCTTCCGATTAGTCTGGGTGGCCTGTATTCTTCTATGTGATGTGTGTTTTGTATATGTTATGTCCAATATTTACATAGACCTTTATAGCCCAGACTGAATAGGCCAAATTGCTTTCCTAAATATTCAATTTCATTCAGGCTGGGCCATTATAGTTGGCTAGATTTTGTCATTTGAAATGTGTAGTATGTCTCTGATATGGGATCGGTTAATGAATCTATTTGAGGACTTAAATACAAATGAAAGATACCAAAATTGTGACTAAATTGTCTGTAGATTATACAAATATGGATTTATGGATAAACTCCTGTTAGGGGGATACATTGACGCTTGTTAATCATATGATTAGAATGAAGGATGTATTCATTAGCAGAACAGTGAAATTAGGAGCAGCTGTTTGTTCAGGCCAGTAGCAACACATCAAATTATTGAAGTTTTGGACCATTTAGAACCAAAAACCAACTGTTGGAATTTTCACCTCACGATAGTGTAGCCTACCAGAAATTTTTTTTTTCCCTAGAGCTGTGTTCCCATCTGGAATGAATAGCAGAGGATTATAATTAGCAAATGCTAATGTGTCATAGTGAGTGCCCAAATGATGTTGTAAGGAAGCCCACTGCCCTTGCCAACCACTACTTCTCCTGAGAAAATGTTAACCTCATTAAAGCCAATTATGAATTTAGGAAAGCATCTCAAATTAGCGTCATTACTCAGAAACATGTAGAACGTATGGGAGTGGGCTGTCCCTGGCCTTTTCTAAGCCAGATGTGGACTTGTTTGTATGTATGAGCCATTGTAATTGTCTCACCTCTCTCTCTCTGTCTCTCTGTCTCTCTTTCTCTCTCTCTCTCTCTGGACATGTTGTTTAGTCCAAACCTCTCCTTCGATTCCCGTAAGCAGCTTGGCTGAATCCTCCCTCAAGAAGAGGTTGTTCTGTGTGAAGTACACTGTGGAGACTCTAAAAGCCCCTCTGGTCTCTGCATAAGTGTTAGCTGCAGCAAACAACATGATCTTGAATGGGTGACTGGTGGTTGAAGGCCTTTCAGGCCTCACTGAACAGTCGCCATTGTGACGCACTGCGGTCTGACCTGGTGGTATGGGGTTAGCCACCGGTGTCCTGTGCAACGTGCCAGCTGTCATGGGAGGATGTCATCTTCCACTATGACAAAGGAACATGTCGGGGAATAGACGAACGAATGAGTGATTGACTGGCCCTTTGTTAAAGTATGTTTTTGGAGCTCTTTGCTTTTACAGTAATTTCCAGAATATAAACTGCACCGTGTGTGAATCTCAGGTCAATATTTTATACTAAGCCCTCGTACTGGGCTTGTGTCAGAGCTGAAATCTTTCCATCCAGCCAATCATGTCGTAGACAGTGTAGCGCCTAAATTTGAGGTGAGGTCACGGGGGCAGCCGCCAGACAGGAGTCACCCTTGTCACAGTGGGGGCCTGAAATGGGAGTGAGTGTGGATATGACTCCCAGACCTGCTACACCCCTGCTCTTCACCCCCAGCAGTCTGGCTCCAAGCACTCACCAGCGGAGACTTATCTTTATGTGGATGAATATCTTCATCTGATCATGCCAGACAGTTAGTGCTTCCTACATACCTTATACTTTTATATTCCTTACACACCCAAATGTAAGATCCCCCTCACTGACTTTTTTGTCTCCTAAAAGAAGGTAAACATATCAGATTCATCACAGAATGGATAGATCTAATACAAACGTACTTTTCTTTATACCTACAATAGGAAATACAATAGCAATTGTTTGATAGTTTTATTTAAACTTTTAAATTTAATCTTACATTTGTTTATATCTCTTTTTCACCTCTTCGTGCCTTGTAGTTTCTTGTCCCCCTTTATGAAATTGAAATTGGAATTGAGACATCTCCAATCACTCCGACACAAGTCAAAACCATTTGTTTAATTTTAGGCTTTAAGGGGTTAAACAAGGTGCTATTACAGCAACACGGTTTTGAACTCCCTGATGACTTCATTGTTGGCCTTTGTGGGAGCACAGTTAAAATCCAAATGGGCCTTGGCAGGTGGAGACCACTCCTCCACTGGGACGTCGGGTTTGGGTAAGTAATCTTTGATTCTGGGTCGGGTCAGGAATAACATTTTGGACCTGATGTCTCCTTTTAGAGGTTCGTTTGTTTGAATGGAAAGAAGCAGCTTGCATGGTGCCAGACAATCTGGAGAGCCATATATTAGTGTCCGTGTATGATTCCCAGGCAAACCTCTGAGTTTTTATTGTCTTTTTACTGCTTTGGCCTGGCGACATAGAGCAAGAGAGAGAAAGTGAACGAGTGAGAGTCAGAGTCTGAGCGGTATGTGTGATGTGATAAGCATGTGTATCAAGATAAATTCAAAGTTAACTCAATTAAGCAAGCCAATCGATCATTCCCTGGAAACATACAGTGGAAGGTCTGGACATTGTGGACTGTATGTCATTTTTAAACAGTAACTGTCGGAAAATAAGAACAATAGCGCTAATGCTGAATAGCTAGAACACTTCAAAACATGTTATCTTTGTTGTCGGGTGGCTATAAAATACACACCTCTCTTTAATATAAAGGGCATTATGTATGTGTATAGTTGATCTATCAGTGTGGCCTTCAATTTCTAGCGTTTTCTTAATGCATTAAGAAGTGCTATGAATGTGCTTCCAGAGATAAGGGGTTTTGTCTGATCCAAGCCACCACAGTTGCTTTACCTTGGATCAGCTCAATGTTCAGTATTTAATGTAAGGTCCTGTCGTAAATTTCTTGCTCTGCGGAGAGGGAGCGGTTTGAGTCGAGAGAACTGTAAAGCGAGCTCATTTGACTGGTTACCCTTCGAGCATAAATTCAAAAGTGGCCGCTTTATCAAAATATAAACACATAAAGGTGCATTAGGGCCAAAGTAAATCAGGGGAGGAGAGAGACCCTAGTTTGTGTGTGTGTGTGTGTTGGGCGGGGGAGTTTACAGGGTTAGGCCTGTCTGTTGTTCTTTCAGTGCCCAGATTTACTGCAGCCATTGTGAGGCCATGGAGGATAGCAGCAGCTAACTGGTTGTGTTTACTTGCTGGAATGAGCTGTTGGCATCCATGGCGATGCCATCAGGCTTGCCAAGGTGGGATGATGGCTTATGTCTTTCCCCAGAGAAAACACCACCCTTTACTGCTTGTGTGTGTGCGTGTGTGTGTGTATGTGTGTGTGTGTGTGTGTGTGTGTGTGTTTGAGACTGAGGTAGACAGGAAAGAGCAGAGTGATGATGAGAGGCGGTAAATGTGTGATAAACAGGCAAAGCTGAGGAAAGTAATTTTGAGACCAAAATAGCAGCAGACAAGAAGTTCATGTGTCTGTCGGAAAGACTGATCCGATCCAAAATGACTAGAATGCATGGTAGAAAGAAAGGAAGAGGAGTCAATGACAAGACGGAGAGGAAGAAGAAAAAAGAGAGGAAATGAAAGAAAGCAACTGGAGTGACAAAATGTACAGATATTGCATGTACAGCAAACGGAAATTGCACCACTTTTCCCCTGACTGCGTATCTCCGCACCTCAAAGCACAAAGTGTTAACGTGCGAGGGGCGCATGCACTCCATCCCTCTCTCACTCACTCACCGCCAAGCCAAACCGCATTCCTGCAGCGGCTGCCATTTTCTCCATCTGTTGCCTTGACGTGGTTTCACTTGACTGTAGTAGGGAATTTATTTAACTGTCTCCTCTGAAATCTTAGATGGGGGAACACAGACTTTGTGTTTTCTCTCTCTTTTGCTCACTCTCCCTTGCTCGTATTTGCGACCCCCTTAGCTGTCATTAGATCACACGCGGCCTTTCAGGGAGCCTTATACGCTACTTGCTGTTGCAGAATGACATTGCTGACCCGTGCTAGGGCTCACTGAGGACATGAGGATTTTTTTTTTTTTTTGGGGGGGGGGGCTGACCTGTGACATTGCTGTGAAAGTACTGTCTGAGAGAGGGAAGGGGTGGGTGAACAGGAAGGGAGGGAGAGAACAAAATAATTTTAGAAAAGAAGAAGAAATGGGTGGGGAACATGTAACATACTCAATATGTATGTATAGCACATTCAGGTTGATTTGATCATTTATCAGGTCTAAATAAACCCAGTAATGCCCAGTACATGAAGTGAAATAATGGTGGTGGTGATAGAGGCCATTGTGATTGGTTGGTATGCACGTCTTCTGCTGGCCAACCTCAATAGATAGATGCCTAAAGGAAGAGGTTTTTGTGGGTTTTGGTGGACGTGTGGCCATGCAACATCCAACACCACCCTCCTCTAACTTCAGATTGACCTTTAACCTTTCCAGCCCCAAGTTAGCCCCCCCCCCTTAGCTTACCACACTAAGCTTGCACACCCCACCCCCACTCTCTTCCCCTTTGAAAGCAATTGCCGTATTTGGCGGTGTTGCCCTGCTTTGATGTGAGTTGGGGTATCTCACTCTCTCCCATTCCCTTCCTAAAGACACAGTGCCAGGGTCGACCACACACTCCACACCACTACCACTCCCTGCTTTGGCAACACCCACCCTCTCGTTCGGTTAACATCGGTCTGGACATAAACTGTATCTGTTTTTCTTCAGAACCAGACACAGGAATTCCAAACCCCAAAATGAAAAGTGTGTCCACCTGACTAAATACTCCATATGTTATGTTATTGTTTGGCGTGAGAGAACAGCATTAATGCAGGACATTTTTCAATGAGAGGCTCACATGTTCAGTAGGCCCCTACCGTCAAAAGACCACCCACTCCCCCCAAACCCCCATCCTGATACTCGGCCTTCTTTTACATTGAAGAACTACTGCAATAGTTTCTTCGAAGGTATGTTGTAAGAAATAAAGGCAGGAAATGTTTTTCACCGCCTCAGGTTAGTTCACAAAAATAGACAGACTCAAAGAGCACTCTCCTAGCCAGAGAGAGAGAAAGAGAGAAATAGAGAGAGTAAATAGAGGTAACAAAGTAAAAGGGAGGAGAACGAGGGGCAAACAGTCAAACATCTGTGGCTCTCGGAGACATAATGGAAGTAGTGGGAAAATGAGCACAGTGTTCCGCCTGTCTGTCCCATCATGAACCCTGACACAGAGGATCACAAGGGAAATAAACCATTAAGCCTGCTAATGTAATACATTAAACCTGTTCCACTCTGACCAAAACATTGTCACCAATTTCCCATCACTGTGTGAAAAAACGGCTTTGAAATTGGGCTTTTTCTTTGCCTTGCTCCCCTCCCCAGAGGACATCGCACTTGGGGTTCCAAGGTGGAATGCCTTCGATTGTTTTGGAAACTGCATATGACTAGAGGTCCAGCACCATACAAAAACATCATAGCTTGAGGCCTACATAATGCAGCAGATCAAGAAAAGAACATCTGATTTATCTCAGATGAGCAGTGAGCTTTAATGTCCTGTCCCTGCATGGAGAGATTTTCCATGTTCCAGTGAGTCAGAGACATAACAAACACCTGCTGGGTGGATTAGTTTGACTTAATCCAGAATTAAAATGAGCTTTTGGGCTAATCAGAGATATTCAGGCTATTCACGTGTCGCCTCAACCCCGTCCATAATTCTTAAATTCTGAAATATCACCATTTGTTCATGTGTTATTACATATGAACTAGCATGGCAGTTCTGCTTATTACAGATTATAACAACACTAACTTTATAGTGGTTGATACCTTGTAAGGAAAACTTTTGGGATCAAGCACTTTGTGCTTATATCCGTGTTTAAACAACACATAGGTAGTATAAGGGAGAGGAAAAAAAGGAAATGTATGTGAACATGCAAAATATTGGGCCTTTCTAATTAATGGACAATTGGCCCCACTGTGCAAGTGAACTAATTACTTCAGCATGGAGAATGATTCATATTTCCTCCTCAAAAAGGAAATACATCTGTTTTATTTATTTATTTACAGCAGCAATTTAGATGATTTTTATGGGAGGTTTTAGGTTTCATCCGTTTCATCCCACTGAGGTGAGTGTGTGTGTGTGTGTGTGCGTGGTAGTGGTGGTGGTGGTGGTGGTAGGGGTGGGTGATTGGCCCATGGACCGTTTCCATGCATCCATCTCCAAACAGCCGTCTCGCACAGAAAGATAACCTCCCAGATCCACCCAAACACATCACTCCACTTTCAGCAAATGCATGATTTGAGCCCCTAAAAAAGAAACCAGGATAGAAAGAAAATAAATAAATAAAATATGATGGAACATCGCTTAGTTCTTGATGGAAACTCTTGCTCAGTGCGCAGACCTCTGCCAGCTTGTACACACATAGAGGCAGATGGGAGGGGGGGGGGGGGGGGGGGGGGGGGGTGTCAATGCAGCTTTGCTGATGTGTTGGACTTTAGATGTCTCACAACATCAGCATGTATTACTGTGCCTGTGAGTTTGTGTGTGTGTGTGTGTGGTGGGGGAGGTCGTATGTTTTTCATCTCTGTGCGTCCATAAAGAGCATTTCAGAATAAATAACGGACGTAGATAGTTGTTCAGGATGAAACCTGAAATATTCATTCCTCCCTCACTTTTCAACACTTCATTCGTACTGATCTGTCTGCTTTTTTATTTTCGTTCTCCATCCACATCTCTCTCTCTCTTTCTGTTATCTCTGGCTATTTTGTGTTGTTCTTCATCCTAGGTTCTTTTCATTTTGGCATCCTGCACTCCAAATAATCCATTACACCACCCTGCCCTAGTCCCTCTTTTTTTGTCCTTGAACTTGACTGCCTGTTGTTTTATGCCCTGATCATCTCCTCTCTCCCTCCCTTTCCCTCTCTCCCCCCCCCCTCTCTCTCTCTCTCTGTCTCTCTCCCTGTCTCTCTCCAGGAGTTGGCATACTTGGGTCTTTGGCTCAGAAGCTGAGTTTAGACTGTGTGGAGCAGAGCGGGAGAGGTGGCATGGTAGACCCATTACCGGAGAGACCAAGAAGGAGAGAGAGAGATGGAGAGAATGAGGGAGAAAGCAGGAGAATGGGTGGATCAGACCCAGCCCTGGGGCCCAGAAGGATGAGGACACACCTATTGAATCGGAGATGTGTGTGTGTGTCTGTGTGTGTGTGTGTGTCTGTGCATGTGTGTGTCCAATGTATGAAGATTCTGTGGTTGGACTACCAATGTAGCATCTATGCAGCACATCATCACAGGGCAGTTGGCGCCACAGCTGAGCTGTAAATTGAAGCAAACTTCAACACACCAAAATGGTCCAAAAATAATGCTCACATTTCAAACCAACTCTGTTTCAAACAACTCCCATGCTTTCTCCAGCCTATTAGGCTGAAGGATAGCACAAAAAAAGAAAAGGAAAAAAATATAAACCTCACGGTGGCACTTGTTACATACCCTTAAAATGCTTCACCCACACTAACACCGGTCTAGAGGAGCCACTAAATCCTTTGAGGGTGTGTGTGTGTGTGTGTGTGTATTGGTTAGGCTGGGGTGGAGTGAGGGGTCCCTCCGTTCTTTGTGGCTTCAAATGTTCCCTCGTTTTAGGCCTAAAAGAGCAAGGGAATGGGAGAGCATGGAGGAAGTGAAAAGAGCAAAAAAGCGGTTTGCCTGATTAGTTTGTTTAGCCAGCCCAAGGCCACGGGGTTGCCGCACCTCTCTGTACTGTAAACATCTTTGGTAAATAACGACTCCCCACAACAGGACCGTTAACTTCAGCCGTCGCCTCCCATCCAAAATTAAGGACCCCGGCGTTTGCGCTGATCAAACAGATGCTGTTTCTTTCCCTCCGTGCCTCCCTCCCTAACTTCTGACCGGTGCTTTGTCTGTGTTTTCAAGTTTGTCGAGAAAAAACCAAAGGAGAGTGTTTCCCCTCCTTTAATTAATGGACCAGTGCTGAAATAAAGGCCGGAACGAGAAAGGGGTGTGTTAGAGTGGTGTGTGTGTGTGGGGGGGACTAAATACGCCAACAGTCTATCGTTTGAACTCGGCACGAACCGTGTAGATGAATAGCACTGTAATGCATGTGGCAGCAAGACTCATTCATCATAAATCCATGTTTCCTTTTCTCCAACAAGCACAGAATGGAACGATAAGAATTTTATATAAAAAAAAGAGTCAGTTTGAACATCATTATATTTAATTTTACACATCCAAAAAGAATTTTATTTTCTAAAAGATGCCTCTGCCATCACTGGATTATGTTTAGGATCAAAGACAAATTATTTATTTTGAAATGAATTAATTATTGAAATGAATACAAATGTACCAATCTATTGCCTTAAACAAACAAACAAACAAACAAGCAAACAAGCAAACGTTTCACATTCAAGAGAAATATCTTCAGTATTAATAAAACAGCGAATATGAATTCTCACATTGAAGGAAATAAGCTGGAGGCTGGGAGCATTTTTCCAAATGTTTATTTGATGTTCTGTAGAAGTAACCATAATTCTTGGAAAAAATGTAGCGTCAAAAGAAATTGAAACAATATAATGAGATATTATGCATTTGGTCATTGGATAAACATCCAGTCTCTAACAGAAAACATGTTCATATAACTTAAAAAAAACAAAAAAACATAAAAATCAGACTGTCTGTCCCAGTTTTTTATTTTCTTTTTTCTTATTTTACAATCCTTAATAATTTAAAGATTTTGAAGAAGTACGAACATAGTAATTGCTTTCTGTTTTCTCAACAGGGTTTGTGCATGAAGTTTTACAGTACCAAGAAAAGACAGGATTCAATTTTGATGGGTCTCTATGTGAAATGCTAGGTGTGTGTGTGTGTGTGTGTGTGTGTGTGTGTAAGATGCGTATGTTATAAAGAAAGAAACAGGAGAGAGCAGTAGAGTGAGAAAGTGTATGTGTGTGTGTGTGTGTGTGTGTGTGTGTGCGTGTGCAGGTGACAAAGGATCCTCAGTGGTAAAACATTTTCCATCTGTAAGGTGTGAACTTCAGCATTTCCATGTGCGGAACACTGAATGCAGAATACTGCCCTACGGCATGGTGCAATGTGTGTGAGAAAGAGAGAGGGAGAAGGAAAGTGTGAGTGTGTGAGAGTGTGTGTGTGTGAGTGTATCAGTGTGTGTGTGCTCCAGCTTAAAGACTGGAGCCCAGCGAGGCAGGTCTGAGGCAATGAGTCTAATCCTACCTTTCACATGAGCATGAGGGGATCTTAAGGACAGCAGGCGATGTGTTTGTATTTAAGGCAACTCTTGTCTTTCAACACATACTCTCTCTATATAATCCCTATCAGTGGAAGCAGTCTCTTTCTCTCTCTCTCTCTCTCTTTCTCTCTTTCCCTCCCACCCTGTCTTAATTATGTTTAAGTGCTTCTTCCAACTGTCTGCGCTTTCACAATTAAGAATTTGTCAGAGTTATACAAATATATGGCCTTTCCTCATCAACTGTTTAGGCCACCCTTTGCATGAGGCCACACACTCTCCTCTCTGTTCTCTCTCTCTCTCTCTCCCTCTCTCCCCTACACCCTTCCCCTCTCTCTCTCGCAATCCAATCTGAACCTAGAACCAGACACAGCATAGATGGAAATGAAGCTCATGTGTAAAGCACATACACACACACACATACACACACACACACACACACACAGCAGTACCTTTGAAATTCACAATCTGAAAGCGAGGTCATGCAGGTCTGGCCGACTGCAGTTAACTTGGCACAGTCACAATTGATTTTTCTGTCTATTGTGTATTTGAAGTCATTGTGACAACATAAATAACCTTTAAGTGCCAAGCACACTTTCAGAAAGCAACAGAGGAAGATTCCTTCCACTCGCTTCCCACTCGAGGAGTTATCAGACAGTACCGTTTGGGGCGACTACGTAATAAAACAGACATAAACAGACGTACCATTGTAAACAAACAAAAGCAACAACAATCACAAAAAAATCTCTTTGAGCACTCACTGACAGAGAGAGGATGTTAAATAACACTGGTGTTAGGAAAGAAGGAGAGAAGAGGCAAGTCAAATGTGGAAGTCTTTCTCTTGCCTCTTGTAAACAACAATCTGACGGTAATTTTGAACAGCTGAAGGTGGAATGGACGTCACAGCATGGGGCTACAGTCTCTCTCTTTTCTTTCTCTTTCCCACTCTCCCTTTCTCTCTCTCTCTCTCTCTCTCTCTCTCTCTCATTATCTCTCTCTCTCATAGCCAGAGTAGAAACATGTGAGAGGGCTACACTGTTAACAGCATCGAACACTGATAACAGAAACACAAACATCCCTTCAGGTCATGGCCCCGTTAGCAGGAAACAGATACAGCTCCAAACCTTGAAAGCTATTGCCATTTGGAATGGGAAGGCCTTGGCCTGTGTGAGCTTGCTGCATACGAACACTGCATGTGTGTGTGTTGTGAGCATCTGGGTGTGAGTGTACGAAAGTGACAAAGTCAGCGACTCATATGCACAAATCTGAGTAATACTGATTTGTGTGTGTGTGTGTGTGTGTGTGTGTGTGTGTGTTGTAGTAGTAGTAGTAGTAGCAGAGAGAGTGTGTGTACTTGGGCGTGTGTTCAGAAGTGCAAGGGCCGAGGTGAGAGGAGCCTTATCTCTCCGCGGCTTTATTGTTGGCAGGTTCGAGTTGAGTCTTTTACACCGAGACAAAACAATGTTGGGGTTACAGTCACAATGGAGACACAGACATAACAACTACAATGCCATGGGCTTTACATGAAAATGTACACAAGAGAGTGCACATGACAAGGGATAAAAAGGTGTGTGTTTTGCATGTGAGTGTGTGTGTGTGTGTGTGTGTGAAGAGTGCTAACAATGATATAATGCACTGCGTGTTGGAGCTACGTAACTCCAAAGGCATTCGGTCGTTCATCTTTGTACGCTCATCTCTCTCTTTTTTTCGATCAGTCTGTCCTATAAAAACTTCACTCTTCAGAGGCACTTATCAGGTCTCAACTGGAAGTCTACCAAGGCACTTTGGCGAGTAACAATTCAAATTTTCCAGGTAGAAAAGGAAAAGAAAGTGGAGTCAAATTTCACACAATAAGTTAATTTTGCAAAAGTGTCTCGTTGGAGAGTACTGTTTCAACACTTGGCTAATGCCTGTGCGTCGCATGAACAAAAAAACAAAACAAAAACAAAATGAAACAAAAGAACAAATACAGAGACAGACACACTTAAAGGCACAATTCGACAGTCATGTACAGTACATCCTTCTAATACTGTTCTAATAAAATATATCAATTAAAAACACTTCATCACTTTTGCCATTTAGAAAACAAAAAACAAAGAAATTATAAAAAATAATAGAAAATAATTACAAAAGAAGGCACTCTTCTGAGTGTAAAAAGGAATGTTGCATAGTGTAAGTGTGTGTGTGTGTGTGAGTGCGTGTGTGCGTGTGTGTGTGTGTGTTTGTATGTGTATGTGTGCATGCATAATTGAGTTCAAGTGCATGTGCATAATGAGTCAGTGTGTGTGTGTGTGTGTGTGTGTTTGTAGGGGTGTGTGAGTTGGTAGGAGTGAGGGGGGGTCAGTACTTGTGCAGTATGGGGACTTTGACAGTCTTTATCTCGGCTATATGTGAGGACTTCTGGATGATGCAGCTGGTGGTTCCTGAGGAGCCGTCCTTGGCATGGGCCAGGTTTGTCAGGGCCATGGCCGCGTTGATCTCC
Source organism: Tenualosa ilisha (assembly GCA_015244755.2). Taxonomy (NCBI): domain Eukaryota; kingdom Metazoa; phylum Chordata; class Actinopteri; order Clupeiformes; family Clupeidae; genus Tenualosa; species Tenualosa ilisha. The sequence goes on from PYXC01001312.1 coordinate 35,663, forward strand.
TTCCAGTAAGTCTCCTCTTTCCCCCGGCCCTTTTCTTTCTGCTGCGCACTGCTGTGTCCCACACACACACACACACACACACACACACACACGCACAAGAGAGAGAGAGAGAGAGAGAAAGAAAACACATTTCTAGTCAATTACAGAAGGCAGGTTCAATGTGGTATTAATAAATTTAATAGTGGCTGCAAAGTTTGTGAATTACATATTGTGGCATTAGGTTGTCGGCCATGGCAACCTGAGCAAACCTCCCGTCTCACCGCGCGGCCTGTTTGCTAACTCTACATGCAGGGGCTTTGATTCAGTGGGAGAGGAATGCCCACTGTGAGGGCCGACTGGAACCTCTTTGGAAACGGATTATCTAAGTACGAGGTTAAAACACACACACACACACACACACACACACACACTTTCTCTCTCTCTATCTTGAGGAATGCTAGTATGTCTGTAGAGCGCACAGCTCTGTGTGTGTGTGTGTGTGTATGTGTGTGTGTGTGTGTGTGTGTGTGGAGTGGAGGGGAACACTCACTTGTCACATTTACTTGATCCATGCTCCACCGGGTCTGAAAGCACAAGAGCAGATAAGAGAGGAACGAAACATTAACTTCACAGCTCATCACCGTGCTGAGGGAGATTCATTACACAAGGTCTCAGACATTTGTGTGTGTGTGTGTGTGTGTGTGTGTGTATGTGTGTGAGTATTTGAGAGGTGACGAGAGAGACAGGCAGACTGATAGACAGACAGACAGACAGAGAGTGAGTGTGTGTGTTGAACGTACACTGCACTCATATCCCCTAACACTCACGCCAAGACACTAATTTTCTAGGACATCAGATGGACAAAGAACAGACGGGCGTTCATCACATGACCCATGCTGTAGTCACACCCAGTACGGTAGCCTGTAGGGTGAGCTGAAAGAGAGAAACACTCGACACAAATATAAAAAGGGCCCTGCTGAAAAATGAATCACACGAACAGAGCATACTGACGAGATGTCCTCCTCACTGGATATTTTGGCCAGGATCGTGTTTCAGAGCTTTCGACGGGGGACTGAAACCGCTGGCCGGGTGAGAGAGAGGTTCGATTTGGACTGGCAGCGAGCGCAGCCGCTGCACAAACACACGAGAGTCGTGCACGAGGGAGGCTAGATTGGACCGGCCGCGCCATTAATCTCCCAAATGCACAGAATAAATGACCTTAATGAACACAATAAATCAGCCCATTGCAGCCAGGTGTAACAAAAGCCCTCACAGCGCTAATCGCTAGCAGGACAGCAGTGAAACAAGGGGAGAATGAGGGCCCAAATGTGCTGATATATTTAATACTGCAGAGGAGACGAAGCACAGGAGCAGGCATTAGAGTAAATCACATGCTCAACCGTGGTGGTTCACACCGTAGAGTTAGGGAGGACTTGTGTCAGAACTCAATGTTGCTTGAACTAATAGCATTGAATTGATGAGCGTGTCAATGTTACTACAAAACACACACACACACACACAAACACACACACTCGCACATACAGAGCGAGAATGAGCCCCAAAATAAAGTATCATACTTAAACATATGAGATTTTCAATGTACCTCATTGTGACTTATTGTAAAGTAGACCTACGCTGACACACTGAGAGCCATGGAAAAACTTTTCTTTCAATAGCAGACATCTTCAGAGATAACCAAATAATAAAACTAAGCTCTCTCTGGATTTTGACCAGAGTCATGACTTGGCAACTGCGTCGGCTACTTCAGTTGAGTCTCCATTTTCTCCACTGTGTAAGGCAAACTCAATCAAGCGCAGAGTGACTCAGAGAGCATGATCGGCTGCTCGGGGCTAAGATGGGGGCACATCGGCCCCGCCCCGCCCAGCGGAGGCCAGGTGAGGGAAAGAGAGGTGAAGGGGAAACAATGTCTACAGAGGAAAATACCAGCCTCACTGGACGAGTCAACGCGGCCCAGTCTAGCCGAACCGCTGCACAGACACAAACATTTACAGTAGCAGCGGTGATGGACGAGAGCGAGGAAGAGGAATGGACTTGGAAGACAGACAGGAGAAGAATGAGAGAGGGATGAGAAAGAGTGAAAAAGAGGAAAGGAGGATATGGAGAAGGGCATGGAAGGATGGACATGGGTTAATGACTTATGATGACACTAGCCTGGCACCCATACCCTATTCATAGGGATCCAGCCTACACACACACACACACACACACACACACACACACTGACATTGCAGAGCACAGAACAATGGCGACTTGTAAAACAGAGATACAATATAATGTGGAAATAAGAGCAGAGCAGAAAGCATTTCAGAAGATGGAAAAGGAAAGACTGCCCAGCCAAGACATGGGGAGGACTGAGAAAGAAAAACACACACACACACGGACGTGTGCACACACACTCACACACACATACACTCACACACACTCACACTCACACACACACACACACGCACAGCACACACACACACACAGAGAAAGAGTCAGACACATACATCCTGCTTACATAGAATGTTGTAATCAGCTCGGCTTCCGCCAGCTGGGCTGATTGTGTTGTGAGTTGTGGCCTTGCAGGGCTGATTAAGGTGAGCCTTCCCTCTCGATTTTCTTTATCTTTCTCTCTCTAACACATACACACACACACACACAAAGTTTTTCTGTCATGTGGACACCATCTGCTTTTGTTTAGAACTGTTTGCCCCCACTGGCTATACATGCATACATACACAAACACACACACACAAACACACACATCTCTAAATCTGTATATGCTGTCATCATATTGAGACAAAGAGAGGACCCCCCCTCCCTCTCTCTCCCTCCGTCTCTCCCTCTCTATCTTCCTCTGTCAGCCACCCTAGCAGCCTGCTCGCACCTCTCCCTCTCATTCCGCCCTGGTTGTCCAGGAATGGAAAACCGCCTCCTCCATCCAGTGACGCTCGTTCCATTTTCCGGGGCGAACCAGACGCCTCGTCGCCTGCCCCTCTCTCACCTCATCCCGCTTTTCCGACGGCGACTCCCAGAACTCCAGGGGCGCATTGTTGCTGGGGCAGACGGGTAGGATCCCAGACTCCCGAGGGAGCCCCTTGCGGCACCTCATCACCCCCAGACGCCTCGGCGCTGACCGGGGGAGGGAAAGTAATCTCAGTCCTCCTCTGTCCTCTCCGCTCCCTTCCTCTAACCCTATGAAGCTGCGCTCACGAGTTCAGTGACCCCAACAGTGCTGGCTGCTGATCCAGGATCTGCTTGCATATGAAGCAGAGTGGTTGTGCTCAGCCCCGGGGTCAGACCCCTTTGGTCGGATGAGGAAATGTCTTCATGTTCCCCAATCGGCTCAGTAATAGCTGAAACCCACTGAGGACCACAAATTCATCCGCAGGAAATAGAGATAAAGAGTTGCAGAAGGGAGAGAGAGAGAGAGAGAGAGTTGAACATGCAAGGACATTGCTTTCCAAGGATGTTTGGTTTTGTAACACTGTGAACATGCCAGTGAAATGCTCTAACACTCTCTCCCTCTCTAACTTCATCTCTCTCACCTTCTTCCAGGCAATTTCTTTTGTATGTCTGTTCACAGGGCTGTCAACAAGCTCTCTCTTACATGTCGCTGTCATCCTGAGGCTTTGCCACATAATACACATTCATAGACAAGCATTCAGTGCATGGCTATAGTCAATTACTACAGCATAGCAATGACAATACATTTTCAAAAATACAAGAAAACTGTGGAAACTGGTGTGCTATTAATGGATTTCTGCTTCTACATCAGCCTCCATATTTCTGTCACCACTACTAAAGATGAGTCTAAAGAGGTAGACAAAACCTCATCTTTGGATTGGAAAACAATGAGGAAAATGTCAAATCTTTTATTGAAACAAATGTATTTAGTGAAGACGAATATGAGAAGACAAAACATGTGGGACACAACTACTGATACTCCTGTGTTCCATTCATTAGAAAGCCTCACTTTGTCTTTAGCTCCAATAACATCTCAGACAGTTGGAGAATACAAAGCAGACAATGTGAGAGAATCCCTCACTACAGAATATGTCTGTATTTTCCAGATTCCTGGGTCCTATTTTACATATTCTACTCTTACTATCAACCTCTACTGGGAGTTCAGATTGGACATAAATCATTTTTGCATTGACCTGGACATATGTTCAGGATCGCTGACCAGCTGGGTGATCCAATCATGACCCATTCTTAATGTTATGGCCGAGACACACACACTTTGAGTAAGATGGCCAGGTATTTCTTGGACTTCATGATGCCACAAATCCTAATGCGGTTCCCATGGTCTTTGGATTACATAGCATCACGATTTACAGATCCTCCACCATACTTATACTCAGGCAAGGGGTTTTCAGTAAAGCTATTCTTCTGTGTATGGCAAACCCACCTTGAATGTTTTTTTAAATGTTTCTTCGAAATATAACTCAGAAATATAACTCAGCTTGTTTTTTCCCCAATAGCATTTAGCATCTCCAGCTGCTCCATTTGGATTTAAAGACCAAAAAGGCAATTTGTTTCCATGAGGCGCATGAGGCGTGTTTCCTATTGAATAATCTGCTAGCATGATCACTTCTTTGCCCATTAAACATGCCCTTTTTTAGGCGAGTACATACCTGTATTTTACACCTATTTCTTGATGTACTAAGGTCAAGACACTCCTCTTCATTTGAATTATCTGCCCAAGGTAACTTCCTAGACCAACTAAACATAAGGGAGTTTTTCCTTGCCCCTGTGGCTCTTGGGTGCTCCTTCTGTAAAGCACCATGAGACAATACTATTGTAAAAGGCGCTGTATAAATAAAACTGAATTGAATTGAATTGAATTGAACTGAATTGAATTGAATTGCGTATTCTCTTGTCTTCCCCATGTAGACTTGGCTAGTGTTTGACCTCTGTGAGACTATTTTTATACCTTAACCAGACAGGAAAATAAAGATTACTGCTTGGAACGTCACAAGCACTCTGTTTACCTTTAAAGAAGTTCAATAGAATGAAAAAGAAAAAAATCAGTCGTGTTTTGTTTATAAGATTTTCTAGGGGCGCCAATAATTGTGGCATGTCTGTTTTTATTCAAAATATTTATTTCTTAATGAGGATTTTTTTTCGTCTCAGAATAAATTTATATCGCATTAAGGACAGATTTTCTCTCACTGTTTTCATTGTGACGTTAAAATGCCAAAAGACGACTTTTAAAAAATATCTTCCTCATTTTAACTTGGGTGCCAATAAATGTGGAGGATACTGCATTTTCCTCTTTTAACACACACACACACACACACACACACACACACACACACACACACACACACACACACACAAGTTGAAGCGCCAACATATTGAGGTGTTTAAAAATGACTTGCTCGTCTGTGGTCCAGCCAAAGCAAAGGTAATTTGGTTTCTGCCTCAGCATCTTCAGGGTGAAGAGGCTCTCAAATGGACCTGCTGTATGTCAGGAGGACAGACACATTTCCACATTTACGAGCAGACCAAAGCCTTGACAAATATGACTCCTGAAATTTCCCTCCATGTCTGTTTCTCGCTGTGCTCACAGGGGCTGGTGTTAGCCTGATGCTGTGGACTGATATCACTGTATCACTGCTTGCTTTGGATGGAGCCCCCCACCCCGCCCCTCCCAGTCTGATTAATACCAGCTTAGCTCTAGGGTTTGGAATTGATTATATTTTACTCATTCGCTCTTGCACAACAACAAGGATGTAATTACATCCCAATTATTGTGTTTTTCTTTGTTTTCTGTCTTAGTGTGTGCTAGTGTGTGTGTGTGTGTGTGTGTGTTGTCTTTACTGTTTGTTCAGACTGATATTAGCTCAGTGTTTATCCTCCTGTCACAGTGTGTGGTGGTTGCTCAGGACAACAGCAACACAAAAACACAGGGCACACACACACACACATATTGACACACACACACACACACACACACACACACACACACACACACACATACAAAAGCGTGCACACGCAGGCTGATGTTTGAAAATGGCCACCCGCTGTACCAGAGAGCTCCACTCCGATTTCTTTTTTCTTATTAAAGGATTTGGGCAAGGAGCAGCTGAACAGAGAATGAGAGGCGAGGAAAGGAGAGAAAATCTTTCAAGGGTATTGGAACTTCCCCCAGGCTAATGATTGAAAGACTGAGCTTTCAGTATCCTGTGGCAGAAGAATATGGCTGACGTGATATCATGATGACAGACACATCAGAGTAGAATTCGCAGAACCTTCCAGAACAGGCTGGCTACCTCAGGTCAAGTGCTTTTGCATGACAAGGCTTCAGCACGCAAAGATGCCAACACGCTTCTGTGACGCCATCATCAAAACAAAGATCATCCATGGTTACTGCATCAGTCTTTTTCAAATCCTAACTGTCTTTCCACCTGATGGCAAGGAAGCAATATGGAACAGCAGCCCTGCTCAAGTATCTGGAGCAGCAGGAGAGCTAGTACAGAACAGTCCTAGTCCATGTTTGGCTAGTCATAAAAAAAGGCAGAAAACTCCTCCGGTTCTCCATCATATAAACTGACTGAAAAGCCTCATATGTCTTCATGAAGAAGCCATATTTTAGGGGCTGCCAGTGTCCAGACTCCATTCCACCCCACATCACCATAAAACTCATAGGAGTGTGACGCAGATCCACTGGGCCCTGTGGGGGCGGGACTACGTGGCCAGCTCGATCCAGAGGGCCAATCCCGTGGGGGCAGGCGGCGAGCAAGCTCCTCCCACATGCTCAGGAAAGGCCCTCGAGACAAAAAGCTGGACGCAGACCCGCCGCTATTTTTCCGAGCCGCTCTGCCTAAAACATCTCAAACTGAGATTTTTTAAAACAAAGTCGGTGCCAAAGAAACTATAAATTTTCAATAAATCATTGCAGAGGCCCTTTTTCATGATTTCGTCTGGCCATTTCAGTTTTTTTTTCTTTATTTCTTCATCTCCCAACAGCGTGTGTTCTGTGCTACCGAATGGCGGGTCTTTCATCCCAGTTTTTCTTCTATGCATGCTTGTGTGTGTGTGTGTGTGTGTGTGTGTGTGTGTGTGTGTATGTGTGTGTGTGTGTGTGTGTGTGCATGTCAGAAAGAGTGGACTTACGGCTGGAATAAAACAGAGGGGTTGGGGTTTGTCTGATGTTCTTTTGGCACACAGACAAAATACCCAAAAATACCTCTGAGGAGTGCAAGCCATACAAACCCAGGCAATCTGAGTGAAAGCAAGGGATTACAAACGAATGGGAAGGGAGAGAGAAAAAGAGAAACAGAGTAAGAGAGAGAAAGATAAAGAGAGAGAGAGAGAGAGAGAAAGTGTGCAGGAAGAGTCCAGAGTGCCTCAGACAGGGTGGCCTCCATGCACCTGCCTCCTCACTGATGAGCACTGGGGCTCATCTTTAGCAGCTGTTGCTGTTGTTAGCAACAAACAACAATAAACACACACACACACACACACACACACACACACAAATACACAGGCACAGACACACACCCACCGCAGGCTGGTCTGAATTATGAGATAAATAAACACAAATCTTCATACACAAACACATACACACACACACACACACACACAGAGAAAGAGAGAGAGAGAGTGGGCCTCGTCTTCTTTTGGGAGATGCTCCTGGACAACACAGCTGTGGGCCGAGCAGACCAAGAAACAGATACAAACTATGATCACCACCAACCCCCTCCCCCATCCCCTGTCATCCACCCTCTGTCCCCCTGTCCACCCAGCCCCGTCCTCCGCTGCCCCCAACAAAAAACACACATGCACACCAGGGACATGACTAAGCTAAGTCTACAGATGAGTCACATCCACTGTTACTTACATGACATACACAAACACAAAAAGGGCTGTTTTAGTCTCACAAAGGTTCTCTTTCTCTTTCTCTCTGACACATTCGTACTCTCCAGTCACTGTGTGTGTGTGTGTGTGTGTGTGTGTGTGTCCTTGTATTAAGGATATCAAACTCATGCCAGGCACAGTTCACCAAATCTTTAAGCTACATCAAACACATGGAGAAAGACACAGATGCCCTTAACAGCTGGTCTGGAGTCAGTTTCCAGCCTCACCTTACGTTGAAAAAGAAAACAAAAAATGAAGGTGTCTGGCAAATAGAGGAGGAATGCACATTCCACTACAGCTAAAACACAGGGGAGAGAGAGCGCTTGTCTACTCATCCACATCCAGCCACTGCTTAAGTCATCCCGTTTTTTTTTTTTGGTTCATTCGTCTAAGTATCTATCCATGCATCAATCTGTTGACTCCTCTGAAGCATATTTGAATGAGACGCAGTCTAATGTCACTGAGCGCGAAGGAACGCGATGGCCCAAAGAAAACAGACAGCGCATGAGGGAGCTCATCGCTATCGGCCCAAACAAGCCACCCGAACAAATGGGGATTTCATCACTTTAAACAAATGAGAGTTCCATGACTACAGACAACACAGCCGTCTGCGCAACCAATCGGCCAGACAATGACTGCCACAGACGGCTCTCCGTCTCTCGCTTTCGGCTGCTCTCTTCGCTTGGGTTTTTTCTTTTTCGTTTTCGATCTTTCTCATGCTCTGCACATTTCTCTCTCTGGCTGCGTGTGTGTGTGTGTGTGTGTGTGTGTGTGTGTGTGTGTGAGTGTGTATGTATGTGTGTGTGTACATCCTCTGGACTTTTTAAAAGCTGATCTGTTGCTTTATAATGTCACAAGCAGTCTGTGAATGAAGTTAAAGGGCTTCTGGCAGGCGGCAGGTCCCAGGCGGCTTTGCCAAGGCTGCTTTTGACGGAGCCCTGGCCGTGCCAACCCGCCCTGCCCCACCCTACCCCACCCCCACTGCCTCTGCGTCTGGCCTCTCTCCTCCACACTCCTCTCGCTCGCCTCTCTCTTTTCACTTCATTCTTTCGCTTTGTCTTTCGAGCTTTTGTCTGTTTCATTAAATCATTTCCCATTCACACACAGGCACACACACACTCCCTCAAGTTCAGATGGGCTACACTGAGTTTATATGGGGTAATCAGGTACATAGTTTCCGAGCACAGAAATAAAAATACTTGTGGAAATACGGGACAGGGTACTTAAGGATGGATAAAATGAATACCCAGAAACCTGTATACACACTTGTATATATGACACTTGATAGAAACCACATCTCTCCACATCTCTCTTTCTCTCTCTCTCTCACACACACACACACACACTGTCTGGCTCTGTGTGATGAGAGTGCTGTGAATAAGAGACAGAGGTGGTGCAGAGAGGCCAACAGGCTCCAGGTTGCAGGAGACAGTGAGACAGATGCAGGAGAAATGGAGACAGATGCAGTGGTAGCAGACAGCAGAGCTGGGCTACATGTCGAGAGACGAGAGCACGACCCCATCGCTCACAAGGACCCCCCCCCCCCCCCCCCCCCCACACACACACACACAGTCTCTCCATGACAGACAAGCTTTCAGCACAAACATCTAAAGGCAGCAATGTGTCTGACCAAAAACTCTCACTCATCGAAACATACATCCATAGATACTGTACTTATCTTCCTGTCTATCTTTCTTTCTTTCTTTCCTTACTGACTTTGGGCTCACTGTTCCTTTCTTCATTTCTTTGAGTGTATCACTGTTACATTCAGTGTGTCTACATTTCTAACACCCTATACACACACACACACACCACACACATTCTCCTGTAATGCCTCCATAATGGCCACATGTTACAGGACAGGAAAGGCTGGGGTTGATGGGGTGATATTTTAGAGGGATTTCACATGCTCTGCGGCGCAGATGGTGGAGCCCGACGGCCCCCCGACCACCACGCATCCGTCAAGATAAAAACAGACACCAGCGTGGCCGCAGCGGGAATCACACTTTATCTTAGCAGATGCTGAAATAATGACAGTGTTTGTACGCTTTCAACCATCCCCCTGGCCCTCTGTTTACAGGCCACAGTAAACACCATCTAATCATCACACACACACACACACACACACACTCACACACATTTACGCAAACACAAATTCAAGCACATTTAAATGATAATGTAAATAGCCTATTCTGACACTGTAAGCGTGTGTGTGTGTGTTAGGGCGTGTGTATGTTTGTAAGAGTGCGGTGAGTTAGAGTTTGTATTTATGTCTAACTGAACAACCTCTTGCTTTAGATGTCAGCGGGCAAAGGAAGGAGGGGGGGGGGCTTTGTTAGTGTACTGGTTCGTGTGGGGGGCTAATTGTGTGCATGCTTAAATGTATACTTTAGCTAATGAAGGGAGAGAGAGGCCGCAAAGATTCGGTAATGGTGATTGCGTGTGATGGAGTGTCTGAGTCTGTGTGTGTGTGTGTGTGTGTGAGAGAGAGAGGGAGAGAGAGGGGCTGAGGACATCTCTCAGGACAATCTCTAAACTGAGAGGTTAGCGTGACCGAAGTGTTACAAACTCCTGCCACAGATGGTTGGCAAGAAATCATGCATCTTGCTAACATAAGAATGTGTGTGTGTGTGTCCGTGTGTGTAGGTTTAGGTGTGTGTGTTCAGGTGTGTGTGTATGTGTGTGTGTCTGAAAGCTTGTCAGAAAAACGTCGGTATCGTTCAGATCTGTCCGCTACAAACATCAAACGGCAGGCCCAGAATGTTCTGGGAGGTGTGCGGCTGGCTCGGGGGGCACATCGGGATGGAAACGATATCCCATAATGACGTGCGAGGGCGGGCCAGTCCCCGAGACGGCCAGCACGGTCATGGAGGAACTATTTCACTGATGTCTTATCGCCCAAATCCCTCACGTCTGGCAGGTAGGGGCTTGGTCACAGTGCCCAGGACCCACAACAACAGCGCAGACATGACCGCAGCTTTAAACACGGAAACATCAGGCAAGCCTCGCTCTCTCTCTCTCTTTCTCTCTCTCTTTCTCCTCCTCTCTCATTCTTTCTCCCATTTCATCCATCCCTCCTTTCTACCTTTTTTGATCTCTCCATCTTCTTTTTTCCACGGTTAATATCTTTCCATTCCTCAGAGCTGCTCCTGTTCTCCTCTTCCTTATCGCTTTCTCTCTGTATTTTTTCTCTCTCTTCTGTTAATTGTTCTTCAGGCCTTCCAGAGGAAGTTTGGACTTGTTATTTTTTTTCCTTTCCTCCAATGAAAGTATCTTCTTGAAAAGGAGACTAATTCAGTCCTACAGGAGACAGTCTTTTTAAAGCTTAGTCCACTAGCCCATGTTTAGAGCTGGGGGCAGAAAGAGACTTGTTTGTCTAAAGAGAAGGCACAAATGCTTGGGTAAACAGCTTGCGAGTTGTGTTGGTTTTTCTAACGTGTTTTTCTGGACAGAAATATCGCCTCTGCAGCTCCGACCAAAATGAGACGTTAGCTCCCCCAGAACACCCCACGGCATTATGGTGTCATTCCAACGTGGTAGGGCCTCCAGTCTTACACACATACACATACAGAGACACACACACTTACACTTCCATTCACACACAATTACAGTATGCTGACAGCATACATTATATATGAGAAGTGTATACACACACACACACACACACACACACACACACACACACATACACATACACAAACACACAAACATTCTGATCAAATGCACAAATATTCAGACTAAAACATACACACATGCATATATACAGTAGACACACACACACACACACAACCAAAGACAAATTTCACTTAAACACATACACCCAAACTCCAATGTATGTGAACTTGTGTTCAGTGTCTGACATGTAAACTCACACAAACATAGAATCACAGACTGCGTGTGTGTGTGTGTGTATGTGTGTGTGTGTGTGAGAGAGAGAGAGAGAGAGAAACAAACATAAACAAATGTTGAAGGGTCTTGACCCTTCACACCACATTGGATTGGCCGGGCTGCAGAGCACTCTTTAATTAAAATACTGTTGAACCACAGTCTCCCAGCCTTTCTCTTGCGCACACACACACACGCACACACACACTGTCACAATCTGCCCCCTCCCAACAGAAGAACACTTATTGACATGGAGGGACAAAGACACAAGGGGAGGACAAAAGGATGATTTTGAAATGGGATCCATTTGTGTTTGAAACAAGGATTTTCAAACGGACCGAGCACAGCTGTGTTTTCTGATGAGCTGATTGTAGGCTGCCCGAGTGTGTGCAAGCCAACCCATTTAAAATCTATCAGCCAAGCGCGCACACACCCACATGGACACACACACACACACACACACACACACACAGGCACACGCACATGCACACACACAAACATTCAGATTAAAACATACACACATGCATATATACAGTACACACACACACACACACCACACACACACACCTCTCTTTCTCCTCTTTGTCCCTACGCCCATGTTAACACCAAGTCTGGACATAAACACTCCGTCTGGGCTGTTTGTCAGTTCACACTTCTCTCTGGAACGCTCGTTAGGCTGCCAAGCGAGGCCAAGGGCTCACTGCTCCTTCACGCCATCTGCTCTTTGCACTGCGCTGCACCTTTAACAACTGACCCCAGAGCAGCTGAAAGTCAGCTCCAGCATGTTTGGGGTCAGGAGGAGGCAGTGCAGGCTGATCCAAAATCAGCTATTTTCAAGGGGGTTGGGGGTGAGTGAATAGAGCTTTGCTGCTGAACTTCAACAAATGTCCTGGATGAGGCCAGTGGACAAAAAGCAAAAAAAAACAAAAAAAAAAACATTTACTATAACAATGTCTCTCTCTGATCCATTCCCCCTCTCTTCTCTCTTTCTTTCTTTATCTCTTTCTCTCTCTCTCTCTCTCTCTCTCTCTCTCTCTCTCACACACACACACATGCAAATGCAGAACACAGATAAGTAGACAAAAAAACATATTTCTTCTTCAATAAGCCAGTAAAGGTCACCAAATGACAGCCTCTCTGTCTACCACTCAACTTTCTCTCTCTCTCTTTCCCCCTCTCTCTCTCTTTCTCTCTCTTCCCCTCACTCACTTTCTCCCTCTGTCATCACTGTCTTGCTCTCTGGCTTCTTCAGACAGCCTCATCCTCTCCTCAAGACAAACGGCTCTAATCTTCCATGTGATGGCTGCACCCCAACCGCACATACACACAGACACACACACACACAAACACAAACACATACACACACACACACACACACACACGCACATACATGCTGTCTGAATCTGGTGCAGGTCTGTACTTTGGCCAGACTCATCTCCTGGAACTATCCTGCTCTCCCTCTCTGTCTCTATCCCTCTCTCTCTCCTGGACCGTGAGGAGGAGTGGAAAGGAGGGATGGGAGTCCAGAGCACACACGCGTCTCCCGGGGAGAGTACCCATCAGCCCCTGTGGCGCACAGCCACCGGCTCCACGCTGGGACCTTGCCTGATGCCAGGGGCCCTAAATCACACATTCCTCACATGCACTAAGTCCCTCTGACAAGCCCCAAAGTGACATTCTCTCTCTCTCCCTCTCTCTCTCTCTCTGTTCCTTTGTGTCTACGATTCTTTTTCTTTGCTTGTCTGAAATTTTCCAAATGTTTGGCCTCAAGTCCCTGCAGCCTTTGTAACATGCCCGCCAGTTTGTGTGTGTATTTGTGAAAATGTAAGTGTGCAAATGATTGCAGCTGGACATCAGTGATCATTCTAAGTTAATCTGAAGATTAAGTTCTGCACATGAATCAAACACAGATATGCACTGAGACCCAAAAGTACAAACACGTACACACACACACGCACATATATACACACACACACGCACATGCATACATGCACACACACAAACACACACACACATGCATATATACACACATACACACACACAGTAGGCTCTCTCCCAGTCAAGAACCTGGTAAAGCGGGACACCAAATGTCAACCTGACTGAATGGGTCCCACTGGAGAGTCCACCACTTGGTCCAAACAGCTTAATCTCCCCCTTCCTGCCATCGCCACAGACTCTGGAAGTCTGTAAATGCCTGGAAGCAGACGGCTGCCTCTTTGCAGAATGACCTTATGAGACTCTGTGGCTTTGTCAAACAACTACGACACTCAGTCCGCATCTCGGCCTGGCCCCCACTCCTCATGAGTCCTGAATCTGAAGAAGGGGAAAATACACTGAAATAATATTCTCTCTCTCTCTCTATATATATATATATCACTTCTTTCTCTGTGTGTGTCCACAGGCTGTTTGAAGCAGTCTAAACAGTAAAAGAGGTACAATTTCAACCAATAAATGGCACTCCTGCATGAACCCTTCACAATTACCCCCATCATTAACCTATTAAAGTTAATTTCTCACTCTCTCTTTCCCTCTTTCTCTCTCTCTCTCTCAGAGCAAAACTGGAGGTTTCTTTGACTGAGCCAAGATGCTAACGATGGGGGAAAAAGGCAACTAAAGCTTAAGTGGAATGATACAAAGTTTGCAAAAAGACAATGGTGGTGATTACATGCAAATGACACAGGCATTTCCTCCACTTAAGAAAGTGGAGCGGATTCCCTCATTAAAGATAGCCAATAAGCTAAACATAGCATGGCTTTTATCACTCGTAAATGTTCACTGATGTGGAATCAAGTAAGCAACCGGCCATAGGAGTTCATTCCATGCGAGTGTATAGCTGTAGATTATTCAGTTGTTGCTTATTTATGAGACGCCGGTGCTCCGGAGAATCCAGTGATGACATGGACAATGGAGTGTGATGTCCAACTAGTCACTATAAAGTTGATCACAGGACAGGGATAAAGACATACCATGACGCTTAGGCTTGATGTCTCTCCTGTTCACAACAACTTCAAGTAACATCACCACTTCAGAATTTATTGTGGAATTAGTGGAACAGTTGCATCACTCCATGGAATTTGGGCTCGGATGGAACATAACACACTACAATGAGTTGTGATGTGCGAGTTATGTGCAACTTAAAAATAAAACCGTTTATTTTTATAACCGTGCCATTCACATGAGAGGGACCTTGCCGACAGATTTGACATTGAAAATGCACAGCTAATTGGCAACCCAGTCGGGATCTTTTTTATGGCAGTTTGCACAGCCAGAGAGCTCCACTATGGTCTGTGCAAATATACCATACTACTCTCACAAACTTGTGATAATTCTGTAGTCTCTCTCTCTCTCTCTTGCTGTGAGTGTGTGTGTGTGTGTGTGTGTGTCAAGGTTCCGGCTGTGTTGATCTATATCTTCTCCAATGAGGGCTGGAGTCTAGTGCCACATGAAGAAGAAAAGTACAGGGACGGAGATTCCAGCCGTTTAATTTCCCATTAAAAGAGCCGTTTGGCAGCGGGGCTTTGGCCCACCGCTCGGAATTCTGCTGCTCCGTGTTTTTCGAC
Organism: Tenualosa ilisha; assembly: GCA_015244755.2. Lineage (NCBI taxonomy): Eukaryota > Metazoa > Chordata > Actinopteri > Clupeiformes > Clupeidae > Tenualosa > Tenualosa ilisha. Next base: position 50,956 of record PYXC01001312.1, read on the forward strand.
GAGGGTCCCATCAGGGTGTTTCATTTTTAATTTTATTCCCTACTTCAGGAATAAAGAGCTGTCGGAGTTTTCCACCAGGGGGTTTGCTTGAGCCCCCTCTTCCTGACTCTTTGTATTCTCTCTACCAACACACATACACACACACACACACACACAGGCTCTGAGTTCTGCCACATATGACCTCCTTACCCATTTGTAATTGCCCGATTAAGTTAACTGTAAATTAACAGACCCCTTGTGCTAAGCTGTGCCACTTCAGTTCAAGTAAGCAGGGACAGGACTCTGAATGGACCACTCAGTGTGTGTGTGTGTGGGTGGGGGGGGGGGGGGGGGGCGGGGGTCTGTATACCTGCCTGCCTATGTGAGAGTGTGTATCTGTGTGTGTATGTGTCTGTGTCTGTGTGTGTGTGTGTGTGTGTGTGTGTATGTGTGACTGTAATCCGGGACAGACCTCCACTGCCAGGAACTCCGAGAACTCACAGCAAAACCACAAATCTAAGGTCTGAAATTTCAGACCTGCAGTAATAGTCCACAAGCTCAGGAATTCTTTCACTACGAAAATATCTTGGAGAGCCCAAGCAGGACAGACAGTGGCTCAAAGTGGTTGAGAAACTGAGTGAGAGAGGGAGTATGAAAGAGAGAGAGAGAGAGAGAGAGAGAGAAAGGGCGAGGGAGGAAAACTATGAAGGAAATGATGCAAGCTGCTCGAAGCTTAAACCTGTTTTAGCTCGGCACCGCAACACGATCAGATGGAGAGTCGAGTTTTGGGTTTAATCTTTATTATTATTACATTTCTCCTCCATAAAGCTCTTGTGGCCCAGCGTGCGCTGGACAGGTGTCTGCCGAGGGAAGCCAATGAATCTGCGTGCTTTTGGACCTGGGCTCCGTGACACGGATATAACAGACGACGAGTCAAACGTCCACTCGCATGAGACAGGGAGACTGTTAGCATTACAGACAGTCTCTCGTGGAGATAAAATAATTATCCCCTATTTGGAGAGAGAAGGAGGGAGAGAAAGGAGACAGAGAGAATAAAAAAAAGTGGACGAGAGGAGATATAAAAATAATAGCGATAAGAGAGATTCGGATAAATACTTTCTCAGACAATTTACTAGCAGATGGCGAATCCGAGACTCTCACTCTCTTTTTCCTCTTCTGTCTCTCTCTCTGTATATATGTATAGTAAGATGTATATATACTTTTTTCTGCCTCTCAAGTGCTTTCGTTTCTCTCTTTGTCTGTCTGTCTCTCTGCAGGTGTCTCTGCGTGTGCTCCCGCGTTCACGTTCCGGTCAAGGATTTTTAAAGGCCGGGGCAGGGGCGAAAACCACTCCCGCTCCCCACTCGGCTCCGCTCCTCTCCTCTCCTCTTCTCTCGGCCGTTTCTCCTTTGCTTCTCTCTCCAGGGTCTGCATTCCTCCTGGCCTTCAGAGCCGACATAATGTAAAACACATTTATCTCGAGAAACAGACGGAATCAAAATAAAGCGGCAAACAAAGTCAAGCGGAGAGGGACCTCCCTCTGATGAGAGTGGCGGTGGCGACGAAGGCCAACTTCCCTGTGTGCTACCACTGTTACAGCCTGAGACGCTCGCTTGAAGAGCAAAGGCAACAGCGCTGTCCTCCAGCAGCGGAGAATTGTCTCGGTAGGTAAAACTGAGAACAAGTGCTTCTTCCAATACACTTCAGTCCAGCTCACCAAAATAAATATAATCCCTCAAAATAAGGGTGTTTACTTGTAAAATGAACCCCGTTTTTCCTTCCATTGGTCATCTACTATGACAAATGTGAGCCTAAGCATCCAAACTGGACTCAGATCAGTGTATAAGTGTGTAAGTGCTGAAGAAGAGAGGCCCACCAGAGAACTCAAAAATCATGAAGAAGTTTACATACAAAGTGACTCAATGATGGCCCATACATCTCCCAAACAAGGCCAATTCTAGCTTTGTTTCCAGATAGTTTACTAGTGGTGTGAATGGACACTACTGACAGGAGAATTCCTGTCAAGCCGTAGAGCTGAAGTGTGCAGTCCAAGAGCAGCCCAGAGGAGTCGGCATCTCCTGGGAAATTTCTCAGGCCAAATACAGCCTCATTTACACACCACACACACAAGCTGAGTTATGGTCCCTTCTCTCAGAGACAAAAATACACAAACACACACACACACCACACACACACACACACACACACACACGCACTTTCCCCTGTTCTGCTGAACCACTGCTGAAACTGATTTACACTATGGGATAAACACACATTCAAGCACAGTGCAGAAACTAGTCCCAATACACATGTTCTAGATATAAAATGCTCACACACACACTCACTCACTCACACACACATACACACACATCACACTTGCATAACATATATACACAGAGATGTGCATACACAAACCAACACACAAGACACACTTAAACAAACACACACAGATAAATTCAAACAGACACAAAGACACGCACAAGCACACACACAAACACACATACAAGTGTGCGTGCCAGTCTCTGGTGTACCCATGTCCCGATCAAAGACTTGCCTTCTGGTGGCCCATGGGCGCACACACACACACACACACAGACAACATAGACAAGTATGATTAAAAAATTGTAAACTGAACTGCTGTTACAAGGGCAATTTCATGCAAAGGAAACCCTCTGTCAGATCCATAGCACTGATAAAATGCCATGCACTTTTATTATAAAATGATTATTAAACTCCAGGGTTTGTCTGCAGCCAGTTGTAGCAGATTCATGGCAAATGACAAAATAATGGCATAATTGAGGCATTTTGTTTACCAAATGTCATACCCATAATGATGGAAATGCCAACCAACAATATGCAGTCAGCTTGAGTGATAAATGTCTAGTCTTTTTTTTCCTGTACTGAGGCATCCTACTCATTCGAGGCCCAGTATTTCTTAGCTATTTTAGTGTGCCCTGCCTAGCCAAGTGAAGACTATAGTAGGGAACTGTGTGACCGAGAAAGAGATACAGAAGGAGTTACAGAGAAAGAGAGATAGAAAGAGAGAGAGAGAAAGAACCTCACAGACCTCAGCTCAGCTGCAGCGGTCTGGGCACTTCAGTTTAAGCAACGGCGGTCGAGGGAAACACAAATAGAGTGGGTGATATACGAGGCAGGTTTACTGAGATGGCAACACACACACACACACACACACACACACACACACACACACACAGCTACGCCCACACACATCCACAGCTTACCTCCCTACACACACACATACACACACTCACACACACACACACACACTGTCCACATGGAGCAGTGGAGAACCGCTGCGTTAGGAGTGTCTTAAGCGGCCCTGAGTGACCACACAAGTGACAAACAACGAGGCTCAGAGAGGGTGACAGCTCTCTCCATGGCAAAGACGGAGAGGCATAGAGAAGAGGAAGAGAGGATGTGTCGTGCCACCAATGTGGGAGAAGAGAGGAAGAGCCCTGGATCAGAAGGAAAGTAGTGTTCTGGAAAGTTCTGTGAGAAAATGAGTACTGGAGAGAGAGAGAGACAGAGAGAGAGCGAGAGAGAGAGAAAGAGAGAGAGATAAGCAGACACAAATAGACTGAGTGCTACTATCAACAGACCCACACAAACAGACAGCAGACACACAAACACACACCCACTCCCAGAGTCTCAATCACAACAAAGGAGTAGTGAACAGACAGATGAGACAGATGAAAGTTCTGGTAAACTAGCGGGGAGCGAGGAGAATGGGCTTCAAATAGAGCTCTAGTCTAGAAGAACAAAGAAAGTTACTGTTCTGAACAGTCATAATGAGGATTAATGGCTATCTAATGAGGACTAACGATGCCTTGCTGAGGAGAATATGTGCACACCTATGAACAATGACTCCTTGATAGGACAGATGGTGGAGATAGAGGATAGATGGTGTTTTAAGACTGGAGCGCAAAGCACTGAGGAACATTCTAGAAGGAAGGGGGAGGGGAAGGATGGGACATCTCACCGGTGCGGTAGACAAAGTTGGCTTCAGGTTCTGAGCAGGAGGGCGACAGCAGCTCGTCGTCATACTCGTTGGAGCTGTAGGAACCCGAATGGTGGCGTTTGCGAGCAGCGCCCATCACGCCCCCCGCCATCACGTGCCGCAGCGAGTCGTTCAGGTAGCGGTGGAGCAGGCTGCTCTTGTACTTGGGCGGAGACACGTAGTCCTCGGCCAACGCGCTGTCGGCAGGGGAAGGGTGATGGAGCGACATGCCGGAAGAGCCGCCCTCCTTCTTGATGACGCTCTGGTACGTGGGCTTGGAGAGGTCGGTAGGACCTGACTGCGTGTGAGTGGGATTCTCACCATCTGAAAGACGAGGGAAAGAAATGACTAAAGACAGAGATAAAGCAAGAAAGAGAGAAGATTGACAGATGAACAAACATGAACAAATCACCAGGAGAGAAGGAAATACTATCGTTGGTAAAAAGATCAAAAATAAATTATAATAAAAAATTATATAATAATAAAAAATAATTGTTCATGTAGGTGTTTATGGATTTGTGTGTGTGTGTCATGTGTACCAATGATACCAATCCAGGGGTTGCTTTCTCAACCATTTCAGATCTCTCTCTTGCATACACTTACCTTACACATGCCTATAAGTGTGTGCACACACACACAGATCTGTGATTTTTTTAATATTATAAATAACAGCATGAACAGAGCAAGAGCCTCAGATGAAACACAGCACTGACAAATAAATTATAACACACACATACACACACACACACACATACACACACACACACCTGTACTGCCAAGAGCCTAATGGGCTAATTCAGTGCTGCTTGGAGTCGCACTGCAGGGCCCAGTGCCAAAACATAATTACAGCCGCTGCATATCACAAGCACATACTCAGACTTCCACTTCCTGTGGGAGATACCTGAGGAGGCCTCAAAATACCTGGCCCCTACTACACACACACACACACACACACACACAGACGCACACACACACATGTATGATTGTACGTGTGTATGTGACATACGCAAACACAAACACACAAATACGAGCACTGGCCCCAGAAAAAGAAAATGCATAAATTTCCATATTCCAATCCCTCCATCTGAACACAGCTGCCTTTTTACAGCCTTCACGTAATGAGCTCTGATCACAGAGTGGCAATAGTACAACAGCTCCGCTCCCTCCATCTGCTTATACTCATCCAGATCCTCTGCAAATGACTTGGAGGCTTGTGGAAAAAGGGCTGGACTACACACAGGGAATATCATTCTATCTTTTTTTTTTGCATGCATGGTGGACTCATTTGTGGAGCGTTTGTTTAACTTAATGTTTGGGTTAGTTTATTATGATTGATCTCAGGCTACACTGAAAGGTTCAATCCTCTAAATTTCTTTGTAAAACTCAGCTGATCATGGTTGTCCATGTTGTTCTAGTTGTCCATCCAGTGTTTGTGAACAAATAATTGGAACCCTGGCACTGGACAAACATGCTGCTCTGGACAACGCCATAAACAATCCAAGCCAATGAGCACACTATTGACTTGCATAAACAGAATGGGTGGCTGTTACAGCTCTATTTCAATTATCTTGATTATTTTAATGTCTGTCTATATTATTGTATAATATAAGCTAAAGATACACAAAGCAAAACAAAGACAATAACAGAGATCATACAGAATATTTCAACTTTCCAGATAAGTATGCAGACAATTTGTGTTTTTTTATTGACTATAAACTAAAGAGATCTTAGAGCTATGTTTACATTTACATTTACATTTAGGCATTTAGCAGACGCTTTTATCCAAAGCGACTTACAAAAGAGGATAACATTCAAGCTACAACACAATGAACTAACAAGGAGTGCATATGCTAACATAGAATCTGCGCTGTTTTAAGTTGAAAGTGCAATAGTGTAACACAGTGTAGAGAATTAAATTATTAAGTGCATTCTCAAAGTTTACACTTAATAATTGTTTACACATGTTTACTTTGATGGCTTTTACTAAATGAAATGAGAATGATATCCACAAATAACACTGTGCATAACTGTGAGTTCTAAAAACAATCTGGATGAAAAATGGTCATAATTCCTGAAAGAAAGTGGGTTAAACAGATGGCTTATACAGAGCCATAATGGTGAGGCTCTACTGCATACACTCACTCACCCACACACACACACACACACACACACACACATGCATACAGAGATAGGCTGGGTTGCTGGGACAACCTGTTGATCAATGAGGTCTGCCAAGGTGACCTGAAGGATCACAGGGCCACAAGGGTGATGGGCCATGGGAGAGCAAGGCTAAGTACGTTACTATGGAAGCACTACTGCCATGCACATACAGCCATTTGTAGTGCGTAGTGCTTGTCTCAAAGTGTGTGTGTGTGTGTGTGTGTGTGTGTGTGCGCGTATGTGTGTATTGGCAGTGTGTGAGTGTTTTAAAATGAGCAGTCTGAGGATGACAGAGATAGATGCTTCACATTCTATCAAAAACACATTCTTTGTGTGTGTGTGTGTGTGTGTGTGTGTGTGTGTGTTTTTGTGTGTCTCACTGGAGATTCTAATTTAGGAACAGCAGTAGCCATTTTAGGGCAGTGACCATGTGTGCGGTTGAGCATGTTTGTTTGAATGAGATAGCTGAGGCAATAAATACACTCCTTACTGACCCACTGTCCATGTGTACTGGCAGACGGGTTTATGTGTTTGGATGAGTACACTGTCAGTCTGTGTGTGTGTGTGTACTAAATGTGTGTTTATGTGTGTGTGTGTGCGTTTTAGAGTGCAATTTTCTGAATGGTATAAATGTTTACTTGAGCACTGAATACATCTGTTGGAGAATGTGGCATCTGAACAGTGAGCATATAAAAGACAGAGATACACAAATGGAGTGTGTGTTTGTGTGTGTGTGTGTGTGTGTGTGTGTGTGTGTGTGTGTGTGTGTGTGTGTGTGTGTGTGTGAAGAATATGCTCTTCAGAGAAACAGTCTATCATTTGCTACAGTTCTATGCCAACTGAAAACAGAGACACAATCTTGACGCCTGACAGTGTTTTAATCATAGTGTATGAGTGAGTGTGCGTTTTGTGTCTCTCCTTCAGTGTGACATGTGGTGTGTGAGTGTGTATGTGTGTGTGTGTGTGTGTGTGTGTGTGTGTGTGTGTGTGTGCTCGTGCGCATGTGTGTGTGTGTGTGTGTGTGTGTGTGTGTGTGTGTGACTGAAAGTCGTGACGCGCCACCATGGTGTGTTAATAACAGAGTTTGTGTTGGTCTGTAAGCCCACGCGTCTGTCCTCCATCTTTAAACACAGAGAAGGTCTCCGTGTCACTTTTACACTCTCTCTCTCTGACACACACACACACACGCATGCAAACACACACACGCAACACTCACACACACAGTGTCCTTAAACTTACAGAGGAATGTGCAATTGACTTCCTGCAGAAACAAGCAGCATTCTTCAATGTGTCTGTGTGTGAGAGTGTGTGTGTGCTTAACGAGGTCACACAGACACTGACTCATACGGATGTGCCTGCAACCGTCTGCACAGGACCAGAAAAAGATGTGTGTGGTTGAAAATGAAGTGACCGTGTCACAAGAGCAAGCAGTCTGTGATGTTTTTGTGTGTGAGCATATGCCTGTGTCTTTTTTATACCTTACACTGGAATTCTGTATCTGTGTGTGTGTGTGTGTGTGTGTGTGTGTGTGTGTTTGTGTATGTGTGTACCTTCTGAACAGGTGTCGTCGCTGCTGATGCTGAGTCTCTCTGCGTTGCCCTGCACATATTTGTTGTAAAGTTTTATCCGGAGGGCCCAGCTCAGATCTGGTTGTCTCACAGTGTTCTTGAGCCGCCTGCGAGCGTTTGCAAACCAGTTTGATACCTAAGAGAGAGAAGGAGAGAGAGAGTGAGAGAAAGAGAGAGAGAGAGAGAGAGAGAGAGAGAGAGAGCATAAAAGCAGACAGAGACAGGGTTGGAAAAGGCCAAAAGAAATTTCTGTTATTATTTTGAGTCAAAACACCTCCATATCCGTAACAAAACAAAGACGATATGTCACAAGAAAGCAAAGCTGTTTTTCGCTGCCCCTTCAGTACTCTCCTTCCATTTGTTTTCTCTCTCTCTCTCTCTCTCTCTTTCTCCTTCTACCCTCCTCCCTCCTTCTCTTTCTATCTCTTTTTCTGTTTCTCTTGTGACTCTCCGCACTGTATTAGAAGGCATATGGTTACAGTCCATTGTAACTTTGTCTGATCTGAGATATTCCAGACCAGCTGAGAGACACACACTCGCCCAACCACACACAGACACACACACAGACACAGACACAGACACATGCACACACACACACACACAGGCACACACAGGCACACACACACACAGACACACACACACACACACACACACACACAGAAGCACGCACAGGCACACACACACACACACACACAGACACACACACACTCACATACACACAGGCACACACACACACACACACACTGCTTTATTCATTTCACCCCTATCAGGGCCCTTTTCTTTATGGCCGACTTCAGAAGCGTTTAGCGGCCACGGGCGCTGTTTGAACGTAGCGTCTCGTTAGCCTGGCCTCGTCTGAGCGGACGTGCAACGTGCTTACTCTGGCCGCTCGGCGCTGCGCTCCAATAACACACTTTTTCCGAAACCTCGCTCCTCTCCTCTCGGAGTGCCATAAAACGACACCCGAGCAGGCCCTTCTCCCTTTCACAAGGAACAGGGACCATTAGATGTTCAACTAGAAAAACTTTTCATGCCCAATAGATTTCAAGTGGCTTATGAACGCCGGGGCCGGCCTCGTGTCAGAGCACTTATTTGTGCTGGAGCACCGCTGCTCTGATTGAGCCCCGGGTTTGCAGATCGGGTGTCTGGGGCCCCTCTGTCTGCCCCTCCAGACAACCCCCGAGAAAAAGAACAGATAGAGAGATAGAGAGATAGACACTTTATGTGAGAGAAACTGACAGAGAGAGGGAGAGAGAGAGAGTATTCTGTGTCCGGGTTAGAGAAGTACAATGTAATTACTTGGCTTACCATTCCAATGTAGCATGTAGGGGAAAAGCTACTTTTTGTGAAAAATCTGAATTGTCACACCACTACCTCAGAATCCAAACTGTTCACTTAGCTCAGCAGAAGAGGCTTAGTGTAGGCAGTGCCAAGGTCAGAGAGCACAAGGACTGATAAAATACATTCCTTCGCTACCTCACCAACCTGCTAGCTGAGCTGGGAGAAAAAATGTCAGCTGAATGTGACCATGTGACCACTGTACTGTAGTAAAATGCATGTGTGCACTGTATATATGTACATGTGTGTGTGTGTGTGTGTGTGTGTGTGTGTGTGTGTGTGTGTCTCTCTGTGTGTGTTGTCCATATTGACGTCATGTAGTAACTCATAAGCATGTTGCTTGAGCAGATTCAGTACTGATTGCAGCGATTTGCCATCTCTCTAATGTGCCCTATCATGCAGTGGACAGTAACTACAGTGTGGGTGATGGATTGGGTTTGCAATGCAAAATAAGACCTCCAGAACATATGTATTTGATCGACGATATAAGACCAAGAAATCAAGCTCGGGGATCTGCAGATGATTTATATAATTGTTTTATTTATGGCTCTTTAGTGTGCTATCCGAATGCTACTCACCAAACTTGGTTTAATCTCTCTCTCTCCCCCTCTTGCTCACTCTCTCTCTTTCTTTCTTTCACTCCTGCCCTCTCTTTCTTTTTCTCTTATTCTGTCTGCCAACAGCCATGTTACAGAAAGAGAAGAGACCATGCATGACCACATGTCCAGCAGCTCAAGTCTGTGTGTGTGTGTGTGTGTGTGTGTGTGTGTGTGTGTGTGTGTGTGTGTGTGTGCGTGTGTGTGTGTGTGTGTTTGTGCGCGTGCGTCCTCATCATGATTTCATTTTTCTCCTGTGTGTTTTCGCTCAGAGGGAAAAAAATGGAATCATTAGAGAGAATATGAAAAGCAGACTAGGCTGAGCAATGTCATTCAGAGTCACACACTGCCCTCTCCCTTGCAAACACATACACACAGACACACACAGACACACACACACACAGGAACACACATGCACATCACACAGACTCTCACACTCTCTCCAAGCCAATTCTCAAATTCTCTTTCTCTCTCTTTCTGTCTCTCTCTCTTACACACACGCACACATGCACACACACACACACGCGCATGCAAGCACGCACGCACGCACACACACACACTTGCCGGGCATGTTGTTTTGTCACAGTTTCTCTCATTCTCTCTCTCTAACACACACACACACACACACAGACAGACATACTAAAGCAGAGAAAAAAATACAGAAAGAGCGCACGAGAGAGAGAGAGAGAGAGAGGGAGGGAGAGAGAGGGAGGGAGAGAGTACAGTCCAATACACTATCTGTCCAGTCTGATGGCTCTCTGGAGGCTGGCCAACACTAAATCATGCATCAAAACAACTCTCCCTCCATCTCCAAACCCTGGGATAACTCCTGATGGGCCCACATGAGGAGCCCCTCTGACTGCATGTCAAACACGGCAGCACTCTCCTCACAGCCTCTGCTGTCAGCAGGCTCACCCCAGCAGCCACCCCAAACCACTTAAAAGGCCACCCCTCCAAACATGCAATCACTAGCACAACAATCACGGCTACTAATTAACTCTCCAACAACTCGGCGACAAACAGTCCAGAGCTGAGAGCCTATGTTCAGACTGTTAACTGTTTTGTTTACAGAAGCCTGTTGCAACAGTATAAATGCACACAGACAAATGATCACTTTTTCTCCAAGCCCACAGCTGCGTCATTTCAGCCACACAGGGAGTGCCCCCATCAGACACGTGACTCTGTGCACCATTTAGCCAAACTATATGAAATTGCCATGGAAGAAAAGCACATTGAGGAGAGACTCGGAGCAGTGCGGAGGTGTGTATACCTGGACCAATGTCATCTGTGAGCCGAGGGCCAGGAGGATTTTCTCTGTTTTGGTGGGGTACGGGTTGTCTCTGTGTTTGTAGAGCCACTGCTTCAGCGGTCTGGCCATATCCTGCAGGGCTTGCCTCTTGTGTCGCACTTTTCCGCCATTCTGACGGGACCTGCAGGCAGGGAAGAGAAAGCCATCACGGTACATTCAGCTGCCATTGCATTCCAGGATTTATTTGGACTTTGGGGCAGGCCTTTTATAACCAGCTTTACATAAGAAAATTAATCATTCAATAGAGTTGGGATGTAACAAAATAATTTGTGTATATAACTGTTAAATAAAAAGGCTATTTTCATAGCGGGTTAACCAGCTTCAAAGTTTCATATTTTCATCCCATAGTCTGTTTTTTCACTGCATTTTAGTGAAAACTTAATGAATATCACACAAATCGACGACGCCCTGCACATTGAAAAATATTTAACAAAATATTGAATATCCATGGAGACATAACAACAAAACATGCCAAAATATATTTTCATTTAAAGGAGTGTGGCCAGTGGGTTGCTAGACACCTTTCATCACTAGGACAGAATTTTGTCCTGTACAGTGGTATAGTTTTATTTCCTGAATCAACACATCAATACACATCATGCTGAAAACCTGGTAATTAGTAATTACACATTCATCATGTCCCCTCCAATTTCCACTTAGATCTAAACCTTCGGCCAACGTCATGTCTAACTTACACAAACACAAACAAAGGTTTATTCAAAAATTATATTTAACTTCTGGGATGAATCATAGACTAAGCTGATATTCTGGCGTTTTTTTTTTTCTTTAAAGGCAGTTGGGGAAGCATTTTCACAAAATGCTCATCTGACTATTAAAATGTTTGTAGTTATGCAATGGATGGATTATGAAGTAATTAATCTAGTGAGAAACAAACTATCTCTGTATCGGCTGTAAGAGAGAGGGGGGTTGTACATGGATGTGTGGCACGGATACGTGTGAACAAACAGCCATCTCAGCCGCTTGACAATGGCCGGGTTCATGAGTCGTGAAACGCACTGAGAGAAGTGTAATTCCGTTGCCTAACTGCGCTGTAATTGAGCCCGAGACCCGAGGAGAACTCGAACAGAGGCGTTTTAACAACCTACGTGTTTTCTTTCCCACCGCAAAGCACGAAAAGGGCGCAATTAAACAAATAACAACATTCAATTTCACACCCACGCCTTGAGGAGTCTTAAACGAGCTCTCTCCCCCATCTGCGGCGCAGGCCGTCTTATTGAGACGAACCCTCTGGACAGAAGGCCATTTTCGTCTCTCTCTCCCTCTTTCTCTCACAAACACACACACAATATTGTTTATATGCATCCTGCCTGTTCTGCGCATAACATGGCATAGTGGGTTATAGGTCTATGCTTTGAGGGCAATTTGGTGTGATTGGCCCTGCAGGGGTCAGTGTGGAGCCGTGATAGTGCGCTCTTATCTTCCACAGAGAGCTCTACAGATGTAATGTGTTTCCCATGCAAAACCCCGAGTCCGCCCGAGGCTCGTGTTCGACAAATATTTTCCTTGTAACCCATATCTGTGTAGACAACCTACAGAACATTTCTGCTCCCTGTTCAAAATTTGGGCGACGCACACCTCGTTATTTACATTAATATTCTTCATTAGCCTGCATGGGTCAGTGTGTTATGCCTGTCTCACTTTCCCGACACCCGGAGCGCTTCAATAACCCGCGCGCAGACGCGCCCCAGAGCGGAGGATGTTTGCACGAGCAGACTCGTGTTTCAACAGTACCAGTCACCGGCTCGTTGGACTGATGTAGCAGCGCGCATAAGGCACTACTGTGCTGTCAGCAAATAAAATGCGTGGTAACCGTAAACAGCCCGAGGTGCTGCTCGCGAGGGACGAAGGGTTTGGGGACCGGCGGGGGATATGAATCCTTTTCTGCCCAGTCTTTACAAAAATATCCATGATTGACTGGACCACACATCAAGTTAAAGGACATGCTTATTTATTGGAAACAGACCGGGAGCAGTTTAAAAAGCGCTACCGAACACACAGGACCTAGATTATAATCTTGAAGATTAGTCTATCTAAAAACATCAACACTAAAGTGTTAAAATTGAGTAGTAAATATTAATTTCCTGTGATTTCTCTTTTTAAAAAATTAAGGTCATATTACTACTATTGGCCGAAAAAACATGCTTGCATTTAAACTCAAACCATATGGTCAAAGCTCAGTTCACGGAATGGCGAGGAGCATACGATATTTACTGAGGACACAGGAGGAAAGCAAACTGTTTTAGTTTAAAACATTAAGTTAGGCAGACTACTGTCAAAATGATAATTAATTAATTCCGACAGATGTGTCCCGATAGATTATTCAAAACGAGTCTTGTGGAAAATATATCTCACTTTTCCGTTGGAGTTTAGATTGGGTCACACTGCGCGAGAGGCTATATTTTTCTGTGTAACACCAAATATTTTGGGATTAGCTGTAATTACTTTGCTTCAAGTTTATTGCGTGTTAAGCCTCTGAAACGACTACCCAAAACAAGCATTCCCTTTCCACCAGCATAACAGTTTTGCCAGTCATTTTCAGTCCAACAGCATTTTCATCCATTTCACTTGCCATTCCACAGGCGATTGTATGACTGCTGGATTTAATAAAGACTTCATAAAACACGTACCCCGCGCGCCGGTGGCGGATGGCTGAGCTGTCTTTGATTGCGGTGTTGCCCGCAAGAAGATCTGCGTGCTGTCCATCGATCACTTCCAAATAATTCCTGCTGCTCCTCTCCACCTCCTTGGCTTTCTCCTCGAACAGAACCTGATTGCTAAGTTTGTTGAACACAATTGTGTTCATCTTTGGTGCCGTATTCCTCACGCGCTCCGTTGTGCGGGGGAATCAAAGGGATGTGTGGCGCGTGGCCGCTCCGTTCTCTGAAGCCGCTGCTGATCGTCCGGCTTCCTAGTCTCTCCTGTGAAAATGAACAGAGAAGATGTTTGTATATGTTTTTTTTTTAATAATCACGCAGACGTGCCCTTTAATCACGAGCGCACAGCGGGGCCACTGACGGACAGCCGTGAGCTCATCACTCCGAGGAGCTGGGCGACGAGAGTTTATTATCATTGGGATGACAGATTCATAAAATAAACAGCGCGAGTCTTGTACCAAAACAACATACCGACGCAGTGACCATCCAGGGGAATGGCTTTCAGACACATGTGTTGCAGGTTATCCACGGGCCAAGGTTCATTTAATCAGTACAGAATCTTCCTAGATAACTATAGTGGGAGACTAAGGTAGTAAAATTTGTGGTCCCTTTTAGGCAGCAATGAAACTATCGTACATAATAACAGCAAGCGACTGGTATCACGCGAAAAAGGAAATAAAAGAGGAGAGAACAAAGGCATGTACCGAATCACTTTCTCCGGGGCTTCTCTGTGATTTAGGTAAAGCAGTTACCAAAAAGACCTGCAGCAAGGTTCTACCGACGTAAAATGACTGACAGCTGTATCCAACATTAACATGTTACACGACAGAGTGTTTGATAAAATATATTTTGGTATGATCCTCACTGTAATTGTCAACAGTTAACGAACTTTACCGGCGTGCAAAAGTACTGACACTTACGTTCGCTACCGATCACCCGTCAAATAGGCTACCCGACCAAGTGCATCGTTTACAACAGGCGTCATTCTAGTTATGGGTTCAGATCTGAGAAACTATCATATCGCAACAGCAACTGCAGCGCCTTAACAAACGTTCATAAAAACTTAAGTGAACACCAGCTGGCGTAAAAAATCAACAAGTGACTGGGTTGATAATAAATGGAACCGTGTTACCTGTCAAGCGCCTGTCCTGCGTGACTGTAGTGAGCAGTCCCGTTGCCAATGGTCCATTCCCCGTTTACATATTCCCGTCCTCAACTCCTGAGCGCAAACCGCACGCATCACGCTCGCCTCGCAGCTTTATTCAACGGCCCAGACTAGCAGGGCCCCGGAACATGAATACGGCACCCTTCTCATGTTTCCTAGCACAGTGGCTCAGTTTGCGAACATAGGGTGAATGCAGTATGCCGGTTCCGCGGCGTGCCCGGGGGAGGCTACCGGGAGACGGCGCGCGCAGCAGCCTTCTGTCTGGATCGTTCCCATGTGCCCAAAGCAGCGTGTTGATAAGTTGAAATGTTTGCATGAAGTCAGGTTGAACAGTTTTTGTTCAAGTTGGCGTGCATAGGATTCAGGATTCTACGAACCATGAAACTGATAGGTGGTACAAGTGAATAGATCAGTGTAGAACTTGCATGAACGTTTCTTTCTTAGCGAATTTTATTTCGACACGAAAAAGCAATAGGCTATAGGCCTATATAATAATAATCGGCCTATGCTTACAATAAATGCTAACAGACTGCAGACTGAATATTTGCATACTTTTACACCAATTATTAGTCATGTATGTCCATTTGGTCAGTTTATTACACATAGGCTACAGTACAAACGTTTTTTTTGTAGACTATCCATTTGTCAACTTCCTAGGAATGAGTACTTATATGCATTGTGCTGTTGACGTGTGTCTGAACATAGCATATAGGCTACAAAATCCATCTTTACAGACATGTTCTCTGAAATAGCACGGAAATTGTACCAGACAAACATTTATTGACTTGACCTTTGCAAGCGGAACCCTAAACCTATCAACAACACAACCGGTCCTACCCTATGCGAGATTTTACCCTAAGTCATCCACCAAGGGTGAAATTAAATTCTATTCCCGTAGAGTCAAAACGCCACTATAAACCAATTTAATCCAATTAATTATATCGACCGAGAGCGCAATGTTTAATCTGGAACACTAGCGTGCGGAGGAATAGAGCATTGATAAGCTTCTGGTGTTCTACCCTCTCATTTACCCAAATTACACCACTTGTCGGTCTAGTCTCGGCTTTATCCAGGGTAGTGATTGCAAGGCGCATGACTTTGCAGTACTGGCCCATCTGTAACTTTTAAACCCTGTGTAATGAACGTGTTTGTTTTTATTTGTGTTTATTTTTACCTATTTAATGAAGCAACGCTCCCGGACGCTGTATGAGTCATTCGATTTTATTCCCCACGAACTTTTTTTTTTCATGATGGGATGCCAAGTATTCTCTGGAGAAATCAAATGCAGATAGAGGGTTTGGAGTTATTTGAAATTCGTGCTTTTCCACACAGTTATGAAGATAGTGAACATTCAGCACGAATAGTCTATGTTCATTCACCTTCCTTCCCTCTCCGCTATGACCTCCACTGCATATGTGTGTTAGTGTGAGAACTATACTGATGCATATATTTGTTTGGTTTAGTTCCCTTGTCTCACTGAGTGGTTGGAATGTGTGTGTGTGCCTGTGTGTGTGTGTGTGTGTCTGTGCTGTTGGAAATTTATGAGCATTGAGAAGTGCTTTGGACAGCTAGTGCAGCAGCTCATGGAGAAGAGGGCTTACTGAAGAGTGGAGCACTCAGAAGAGACCTCTACATCTGTTCCACTTCAATCAGCACTTACACACACACACACACACACACACACACACACACATACAGTAGCTGTAGCTTTCACAAAAAAGTGTCTGTGCTACCTTATCTTGTCAACCTCTCTGGGGTAATATGCCTTTTATGTCTTGTGAGCCCTGTATGAACAATTCAGACAAGCTGTGTGACAAGCTCATGCCAAATGCCACACACTCATTTTTCTCTCTCCCTCTCTCTCTTTCTGTCTCTCTCTCCCTCTCTGCCCCCCCCCCCCCACACACACACACACACATACACACATAGAGAGAGATGCGGACTATGTGGAATAAATATACAATAATCTACTTTGTAATAACCCATCTTGGTCTTAAATCTGTACTTGTTGTGTCAGATTGCCAGATTGACCACCAACAAAATGACCTGCACTCTGCACTTTTAAGGTAAGTAAGGCAATGGCACTTGTTGTTTCACTTAATGAGTGTAAGGTGAGTGAATGGCAGCAGTTATTTGTTTCTAACTTACATTGGACGGTGCGCTGGTAGTCTTTAAATTTTTATTTCTGAGCATCTCTCTCTCTCTCTTTCTCTCTCTCTCCCTGTCTTTCTCTCTCTCTCTCTCACACACAGTTTTAGTGGGAACAAGCAGGGAGCACTTGTTGTTTTATGTCCCTTGCTGCCGTAGCAGCATCTGTATAAAATGACAATTTGGTGTTTATGTGATAAATAAAATACCACTTAACCAGACAGACGCAAGAAAACCAGAGTCTGATGACAACACAAGATGTCTTACTTAACAAATACACTCACTGTTATACAGATCTTGGATTTTCCATGTGTGTGTATGTGTGTGTTTAAGCTTGACAGCTTTAGCTATTAACAACAAATTATATAGGCTTGCTACAGTAATGTAAGAGAAAATACATCTCTTTCACTGCCCTCCTTTTTTCTCACAAATACACACACACACACACATACGCACACACTTGCTCACACCATGCAGACGCGCAGGGTCAAAAGCTAACAATTTTGAGAAATTACGATTATGTCTACACCTCGTCTCATTAAAAACTCAAATCCATTTCAGTGGCAGCTCTAATGGTCCTCTCATTTAAAGTGACGTTTTCACACAAATCCTGGGTCCCTTGTGGCTAAATGAGTGTGAGTGTGAGTGTGAGTGTGTGCTTGCCTACCCACCGAGGTCTACGCTACAAGGCCACGTCACAAAAGCCACAGACAAATTTGTTAAAATCATTGGTCCCCTGGAAAATATGACCACGACACTACAGGACAAACAATTACACCTATTGGATTGGGTGATTAAAGTGTTTTTCTTATTACCTTAAACATTTAGGGCACTAATCAGAGAGGGAGAGAGAAATGCTATTATATCCTCTTAGACATTATTTACTTTCCATGTAGACACATATACAGACAGACACCCGCACTCTCTCTCTCTCACACACACACACACACACACACACACACACAAAGCTTACACGGAGAAGGGGCTGGTGTCATTAGTGCCGTTCAGTTCTGGCATCGAGTCGCTCTCAGCAAATAATATGTGTGCAGGGCAGTGCTCCCATTCACTGTTTTTCTTAGGCGGAGAGAGAGAGAGAAAAAAAAAAAAAACAGCTTTCCAAAAATAAGCACAGCCGTCTGAAGCAGCTGGGCTGGGACCCGTCTCTGGGCCGGGCTGAGCCTGAACCGGTCCATTGGGTTTGGTTGGGTTGGGTTGGGTTGGGTTGGGTTGGGTGATTCGGCCTACTTTTGGCCCCTGCGTGCGTCTTTGGCCCCAGGCACTGTTGGCACGGTGTTATCGCAGTGCGTGGGCTGCGTCCTCAAGAATCTAAGTGACTAATATGGGTTTGTGTATTTGGAGTGGTCAGTGATCTGGGTGCACACCCCGCAGCTATTTATGATCACAAGGATTATGACTGGAATATAAAATCTAGATCAGGAGCAAGAGGAGAAAGTGAGCTGAGAAGTGCTTTTAATTATGGTAGTCTACTGACACACTGAGGTGGCCTATGCTGTCGTTTGTCCTCAGCCCCACAGGAAACCACACATGTTTCTTCTTAAAACATCACAGTCCGATGTCCAAGGACAGAAAAAGAAACGTTTGGTTTCATTTTTATACCATAGAAGTGACCAACCAAGAATCCTCTGCATTACTTTTGTGAGGGTGCAAACGATTATGTCATTCCTTTCAAATGCATAAACAACACACAGAGTCAACAAGGATTTTGTGACCATTTGCGTTGGAAAATTGGACACAGTGTCTCTTTCCATTTCTTTACAATATTTTGCACTATTAGAGGAAAACTCTTAAAAGTAAATTTGCACTTTCATGTCATGAGATGTGCTAAGACCCCATTGTGTCTCAGTAAATGTCATAGCATGCTTATTAACACCAAAGAAGCTTTGAACTATCCAAAACCCACACAGAGTGACACACACATCATGACACTGATGCTAATGAACACTAAGTGACTGATTTATCACAGTTGAACAAGGAACAGCAAATAGACCAGTAAGTCATAAAGTGGGATGAGGATGTTTCAAGATAATTCCACTTCTAGATGAAGATAACAAAATAAAGTGATATGATGTTTATTTACACATACTGTAAGCCTGAAACCATTGTGGTGTACTTGCCTGCTAATCCCAAGATAGGTCACTAGCCTGGCGACGCAGCTTCCCTCTACTCCCCCTTTCTCTCTTCCTCTCACTCTCTTCCTCTTTCTTTATGGTCATCCCTCCGGTGCTGAAGTGCAGATGAGAATTGAGGGATAAAATCACTCTTGGTCTGGAGCCATGGCGCCTTCACAGGTTCACAACCCAAATGAGGTCCTGCAAAGAACACACTTGGTCAACTTCTGGCTCACAGATGTGTGTGTGTGTGGTGTGTGTGTGTGTGTGTGTGTGTGTGTGTTTGCGCGGATGCCTTTTGTGTATATCCTGTATGCTGTCATCTCCTTTGTTTATGCGTTTTGTGAATCCACGGATATTGCATTACATCACTTTGGACAACATATTATGGGCGTCTGCAGCCATGTGTGTTGTATAGTATGCAGACATATTTGTAACTTGTAAACATGCGTTCCTACATGATCTGTACTGTTCTGAAACGTGTGTGTGAGAGTGTGTTTGCATGTGTGTGTCTGTCAGTGGAATTATTTGACTGTCTTCGTGAAAGAGTGTGTCTGTGTACCTTACATCTGCCCAACAGTAGGAGCATTCAGGTCCATTAATCAAGCCTGATGATGACATCATAATGAGGACCAGAAGACCCAATCAAAGAGACCCACACATCTCTCATAAAACAACAACAGAAGACATCATCGGCATCTGTCACTGGCCCATCAACACGCACAGTAGCCAACCAGTGCAAAAGCCTCTCAGCCTAGACGTCTGCATTTCATCTTAAAAAAAAAAAAAAAAAAAGCCGGAGATTTTTACAGGCCATAGGCAAATCAGTGGGTGGATTGGAACTGACACTTTTATTGGCCAAGCTCAACAGGTGGACTCTAACTCTGATTAGTCTATAAAAACGTGTTTCAACAAACAAAATCCAGACACACACATCTTACACATACAAGCATGCGCCCAAAACACACCTACACCTACAAACGCAAGCACATGTGTATGAACATAAACACTCACATGCACACACACTCATGTGTGCACACACAGACATGAATAGCATTGTAATGTCCTCACCATGGTTCAACACAGGTTCAACACATATAATACGACAACCTGCAAATCAACACAATTGCTATTACACACACATACACACACACACACAAACACTGAAATGTTGTGATGTACACCTGCCATTCAAAAGCATGTAGAGCTACTGGGGCCACTGCTGCCCTCTCCAGTCACTTGCCACAGACTCGCTCGATGCACTTTATGAAATCAAATGTCAAGTATTATTAGCGACAATGAAACCACTTCAGAAAAAAGGAGAAATGGAGAACTGGGATGGAGAGAGAATATTAGTTTTTGAGGGTGTTTGACTCAGCAGGAATGAGAAATCTAATATGGGTATTGAATGTGACAAAATAATGAGGAACAAGAGTGTGGCCACACAGAGAAAGTTGGGGCTTAGCTTAGCTGCAAGAGCATTAACAAACATATGGAGCCCAAGAGAGGGCATATTGCAAAAGTTGGTGTTTGTGGGCATGCATGTATATACATGTGTGTGTATGTGAGCCTGTGTGTGTGTGAGTGTGTGTGTGTGTGTGATGTCTTCACCACAATGCTCCTCTGTGTGTGTGTGTGTCTGTGTGTGTGTGTGTGTGTGTGTGTGTGTGTGTGTGAGGCTGCCTGGGAGCTGGTGAAGCCACTTCTAATGTCTGGCCGCCGTTTTTACTGCTCATTAGCTTCCTTATGAAATCCTTCAGCCGGACCGCCTCCAGGCCTGCGGGATCCCTCCACTTTCATTTCACAAAACAATCACCCAGACCCAGTCTCTGTGTGTGTGCACCCTAGTCAATGTGTGAATGTGTGTTTGTGTGTGTGTGTGTGCGTGTTTGTGTGTGTACGTGTGTGTGTGTGTGATCACCCTAGTCGATGTGTGAATGTGTGTTTGTGTGTTTGTGTGTGTGTGTGTGATCACCCTAGTCGATGTGTGAATGTGTGTTTGTGTGTGTGTGTGTGAATGTGTGTTTGTGTATGTCTCTGTAAATGCACGGACTGTATGCTTCTACACGGACTATACATGTGTTTGCAAACGATCAATCCAGTCTGTGTGAATGTGTATTTGTGTGAGTGTGTGTGTGTCTACTTATGTGTGTGTGTGTGTGTGTAGTCTGGCCAAGTCTTGCAAAAACTCCCCATCACAGCAAGTAGAAAGAGAGAGAGAGTCTCAGAGGGAGATGAGTGACATGTCTGCTGTGGTTCCAGCTCCACGGCTGCGCTGCTGTCCTCTGCCGAGAAACACACACTCATCCCTCACCACATGAAACCTGAACACACACACACACACACACACACACACACACACACAGCTCTGTGCATTATTCAACACTCTCACACTCTGCACACACACAAATTGTTCACTTTTGCATGCGCACATACAAGTACACATGCACATACGCACGCACACACACACACACACACACACACACACACACACACACACAATGTAACTTCCCCTCCCAGTCTCTCTCACACACATCTAGACCACACATCTTTATATACAAGTAATTAATCATGCACATGCATTTTACATACTTCTTGTGTTCATAGTTTTTCATTTCACATGTACTGCATACAGCTACTGCAGAACACATTGCTAGCCAAGTAGTCATGCATACTCCGTGCAGTGGAAAAATGTATAGTGTACAGTTTGCAGTGCATTTGCCTTTTATGTGTGTGCCTGCTAGCTTGTGTTTAATGATTTAATGTAATGGCTACCTTGACTGATTTGTGGAGAGCAAGCCTCTAATTTTCTCAGAATAACGTTGGGCTGCAGACAGGGACCCAGGAGAGTAGAGGCGCATGTGTGTTTGAGTGGGTGATAAATGGGACATGGCATTCATGTGCAGACAGAACAGGCATTAAGAAAACACAAAATTCTGTGTTTATACACAGTAAATATTTCATGTCCTCCATTCTCTGTTCCTCTCTCTCTCTCTTTCTGTCTTTCTCCATTTTTTCACACTCTCACAGTCTATGTTTTTTTTTTTTTTTTTACTCAAACCACTAACAAGCCATTGAGAATCAGCAAAGCAGTAGTATATCTGTGTTGTAACAGTGAGCCTTTGACCTGTGAATGTTGGTCTCGGGCGACTGGTGAGACTCCACTGGAGGAGAAACTCGGCAGCCGTGGAGAGCAGCATGTCAGGCAGCCTGTGAGAGGCTTTCTCTCTGAGTGCTACCTTCACTTTTAAGACCCAAGGCACGATTTAGGAGCGAAATCTTTATGGATTTCTCAACAGAGGATCAACTTTGAATGAATTAACCATAGAGTCTAGACTCTCTATCAAGAGCTATAAAAAGCATAATCTGGAGATCACTAGAGGGGCAGAGAGAGCAATGGTGAAGCATACAGAAGTACAGAGTGCAGACATGGCCATGGGACACACGCACCTCATAAATTCCTCTGCTTTAGTGGAACATGCTACATTTGTTCAGGGCAACTGTGCATGACCCCTGTTGCGGATGGCCTCCATAATAGGCTGCCACTGCAGCCAGATACTGGGAGAAAACCAGTGCATGGAAGCAGACAGCACATAATGTAATGAAAGGTACACAGTTTTCCCATATTTCTGTGGGATGGACTCAGGGTTTGTCTTGTTTGATGGTGCTCATCGCAGCCATTTCTAGCAGACTAAAGTGCCATGCTATCTTGCCAGATAGCCTGAGGGTATTTGACTTTAGCAGGGGTTTTGCCAGGGCTCGGCTCAAATCTGTTGCACAGATTCCTGTTCTTCGGGTAGATGCATCAACTATGGAACGCATTTCTACACACTCTGGCAGTGGGGCTGTTTACTGCTCTCTGTCAAGCTGATACATCCTGACTGGAAGATGGAGAGTGACAAACAGTTTGTTCTTGGAGGACTGTGAGGGCTGTTCATTATATAATAGCATTAATTTGGGTCTGAACGGAGACAACAGGGAACCAGGGCCAAATGCCTTTTTTTCCAACTGGGCCGAGTGCCTCTTTCCACGGAGCAAATCTGAAAAACTTTCTTTTGACTTTTTTTGATCTAGCTCTCTCTCCCTCTAATTCTTTCTCTCTGTCTCTTCTCAGCTGGTGCTGGTTAGTGTGTGTTTGAGAAGTGCAAAGGTTCCTAACCACCAGCGTCTGATGTTACACTGCCTTCGCGATATGGAATCACAGTGATATTAACACTGAAAGCCCCCCAGGGTGGGACATGGGTCTCCGGAGCAGGGTGTTAAGCCTATGGCCTAATCAACACCAGCAACATGGTGGCCAGAAAAAGAGAGAAGAGAGAGAGGGAGTAAAAGGAGAGAGAAAGGAAAATACAGGAGAGGAACTTTAAAATACTTATTGAATCAGTAGTTGTTATTGTACAAAATGTAATTTACTATACAAAATGACAAGTGCACATTTTACAATTTTACAAGAAAATTGGTTGGATGATCCAACAGACTTTTGACTTTTGAATTTTGACAATCAACATTCCAGCTTATGCTCAGTTTTGGTGTTTCAAAACATGTTGTCATGTCTCTTGCAGTGTGAGCAAACGTGAACACAGTGTTAGGACAGTAATCTCATCAGATTGAAAGGTGTGGTGTAAGTGACCATGTCTGCTATGCAGACAGCGTGTTTGCCTGGCTTAGAGCATTAAGGCACTCGACATAGACAGCCTATCAAATCCCCAGATTAAAAAGAGAACAGCAATACAAGAATCATGCCAAGTCCTCTCTTTCAACATACTCATACAAAAAACGTACTTCAGGATGGATGTGTCAGACTTGGAGCTGTGTGGATCTCTCAAAAGTGCTAAGAGCACAGACAGCGCCAGAGGAGAGGGTGGGATGAAAAAGCTTGGAAGCAGACACGGGTGGAACAGAGTAGAAAAGAGACGTTTTAACACTACAACATTCATAGATAGAGAACTTGTACGTTTCAGGGTAGCCTATATGAACAGATGATTAATAGTCTCCCTGGTCCTCTACCATCCCAAGGAGCCACAGGAAGTCAGGGACCCACTGTGTCTCTTGCTGAATAGTGACAGCTTTTCTGTGTTTGTTTTCTTCAATTGAGCAGAGAAACATCCCTCTTATGACACTAAGGGCATCCCACCACATCCTGGCATACTGCAGCATCTTGACCACATTCAGGTCTAAGCGCCTAACTATGGGGAACCAGAGAGAATTCATCTCCTGATTTCATCCCCATCTCATGCCAAAACATTCCAAGTTACTCATGGCCTTTGTATTTACCATAGTCCTATCAGTAATGCCCCAGATTAAAGACAGATGGTCCTTTTTTGGATCTAACCAGGTGGTCAATGACTGTTCCTTTAGGACCTTTAGGTTGATTTAGAAGCCTTTTAGTCTATTAGCAGCTAACCATTTTTTTCCTGTTCTGCAGTGAATCCAAGTCTCCTTCAGGCTGTAAAGACAGTCTAGTTAGATGAACCTATTCAAACCTTTCTCCACCACTTTAACAGTAGTCCTTATAGAACAGAAGAGAATAGAGAATAGAGAAGCGAGAGAGAAATGATGGAGGAGAGAAACAGCAATGAGAGAGAGAAAGAAGAGAAGGGATGACAGGACTGGAGAGAGGGAAAAAGAGAGAGAAGTGGGGAGAATAATGAAACAACACAGAGTTGAATGAAAGTAACAATGAAGGGCCAAAGAAAGAGAGAGAGAGAGAGAGATGACCTAAGAGTTGGAGGTGTTGAGAGTCTTGTCTGGGAATTACTTTCCATCCTCTTTGTCTGCGTTGGTCTGGGAGTCATTTGGGGGGGTTAGACAGGGTTTATTTGTTTGTGCGATGGCAGCGCTGAAGTCTGGGTCTGGACGCGGTGGTCTCCTGTAATACCCAGCGCCGTGAGGAGGAGCTGGAGCAGGACGGCTCTCTCTTTTATGGGGTCTGCACCCAGGCTGAGGTGGTCTCCTGCCCCTTGCTCCCGCACATTTCTCCACGCTTTACGAGCCATCTTAACGAGAGCGTCCACAGAAGAACAGCATTTATGTCCAGCAATTACATCTAATAACGCAACATATTTTGGAATAGTCGCAAAACGGGGATGGGGCGGGGGGTGACTATGT
This sequence comes from Tenualosa ilisha, assembly GCA_015244755.2. Lineage (NCBI taxonomy): Eukaryota > Metazoa > Chordata > Actinopteri > Clupeiformes > Clupeidae > Tenualosa > Tenualosa ilisha. Next base: position 76,149 of record PYXC01001312.1, read on the forward strand.
GCACAATTTATATTGGTAAATTCATATTTACTTAGACTGGTTGCGCAAAGGGCGACGTCTGTTGTGCTGCGTCTTGTTATTCTGCCGTCTAGCGTGTTTACCTCATCGCTGATTGAGTTTATGGGAGTCATTTCATATTTTACGAGAATATCTCCATCTGTGTGTGGATTCACTGTTGAGCAAAGGGAGAGGGAACTGAAGCCCCACACACAGTTAGTTCATGCAATGTGTTAGAGACACTACTGCATGTCGTCAAGGGCACACGACAGAATTTGTCTCTTGGTGTTGGTGTGCCAGTGTGCAGGTTGTAACATAAAGAGTGTTTTATCTCTGTCGCCATGTTTGTCTCTGTGGTTGAGCCTAAGTGTGTGAGGGAGCGAGTGCTGGAGTGTGTGTGTGTGTGTGTGTGTGTGTTTCATACTAAACAAGACAGCCAGATGTGGCTGTTGTTTAGATGTCAGCCCATGAAATATGCAGCACTCACACACTATGAAAAGACACACACGCAAACACATGCACGTATGCACACACACAAAAACACACACACACACACAGTTGTGCTTGGCATGAGCACAAACAAGACAAGAAAGGCTTTATTGTTGTGATTAAATTAGACACTGTGACGAGAAGACTATGGCTCAGCCAAATCCAGAGAGAAGACAAGAGGGAGTCACAGCACCAACATCCAAATGAAATAATTACTAAAAGCTTTTTGGGTGGGGAATAAATACTTCCTACCATTAGGTTACACACACACACACACACACACACACACACACACAGAAAGTCAGAAAGACAGACAGAAAGACACACGCGCACACACACACACACACACACAGACAGACAGAAAGTCAGAAAGACAGACAGAAAGACAAACAGAGACACACGCACACACACACACACAGAAACACACACACAGACATCATTTGAGTGGTAGTCCATGTGTGTAAAAGGGTTTCAGGCATTGAAACAGTAACAAAGAAAATCAAGGCAAATCAAAGGAATCAAGTTTTTTATTTTTTTAACTGTAGCGAGCCTTCTCATTGGCCAGAGCCAACCGCCGAATGTTTGCTACACAGCCGGCTGATGCTTCCTGCAACACTTCATCAGTGGAGCCCATCATCTCAATCAGGAGCTGAGAGAGAGAGGGAGAGAGAGAGAGAGGGGAGAGAGGAACATAACATGACAACATCATCTAGAACAATCAGTAATTAACAGTAATTAATAGCTTCATCAAGTATCTTCATATATGACTATTCTTCTCTAAGTATATCAACCACATGCAGCAACCCTATCATGCATTTGTTTGCAAGGCATTAGGAGAAGGTTCTGAGCCCTATTAAGTGATCTATGCATACGACTGAGTATTCTTGGAGCACCATATGTGGACGTGAGTGTGTGTGTTTATTTGTGTTCATGTTTACAAGCATGTGTGACTGGAGAGAATGCATTTAGGAAGTTTGCACTGTGTTCTTCTGCCAGCCCTGACATTTGCAGTGTGTGTGTGTGTGTGTGTGTTGTGTGTGTGTGTGTGTGTGTGTGTGTTGTGTGTGTGTGTGTGTGTGTGTGTGTGTGTGTGTGTGATAGACCCAGTTCTGTGCCAGGTCCCCTGTGCACCCCTCCAGCTGGGTGAGGTCACACGCTGCCCCTCTATTTCTGCCCAGCGCTGCCGCCCGGCCGCTTTGTTTGATGCGAGCGCCGCACAACTCCCCCCCCCCTCCCCCGCCCCCCTCTCCTCCACAAACTGCCCCGCTTTCCGGAAAACTCTGGCTGCATAAAATAATACATTAAAACCTCCCTCGTTCAAAGTCATGTTTAAAGAGTTACTTATTATACTGTGACTGGGAGTGAATGTAAAGCGCAGGCTTGCCAAACATACTGTGGCCATGCTATATGGCAAACCACCATAGCCTTTCTTTTTTCTCCATCCACAGACTCTGCTTTCATTCGAAATTTTCTCTCTCTCTCTCTCTATATCTTTCACTCTCTCTCTCCCTTACTTTTTCTTTGTACCACCTCCGACAGACTTGAGCTCTCTCTATCTCTCTATCTTGATCTCTCTATACTCCTATGTTAGTATCTGTCCTCTACCTCTCTCATCAATCTATCTCTCTTTCTCTCTCTCCTCCCCCCCCTCCCTCCTCTCTCTCCCTCTGTCGCTCTCTCAGTGAAGGGGAAATGAGTGAGACTGCCTGAGAGACACAGTGGTGAGCTGTGCTCTTGAATCTAAATAAACACAGAACGCATAGAGCAAAGCTCGCTGGCATGTTGACCACCCTCAAATGCTTTCAATATGTGTGTGTGAGTGTTCGTGTGTGACAGTGTGTGTGTGTGTGTGTGAGGGTGGGGGGTGTGTTTATGTGTTTGTGTGTGTGTTTATGTGTGTATGTGTGAGTTTGTGTGTGTGTGTGTGTGTGTGTGTGTATGTGTAAGTGAGAGTGTATGTGTGTAAGAGAGAGGTTAATTTCCCTCCCTCTCAACTATTCTCTACTCACACTTCCCCTGTTATCAGGCCCACTTTCCAGCAAGATCACAACACACACACACACACACACACATAACACACACACACACAGACCAGAGGTGCTGAGTTTCAAGAGGTCATTAATACAACAAGCTATTAACACTCTGAGGGCTCTGGAAGTCACAAATCCAACTTCACACTCTCACTCTGTGTGTGTGTGTGTGTGTGTGTGTGTGTGTGCATGCACGCATGTGTGCAGTGTATGTGTGCTGCTTTGTCAGTGTCCTCAACTGACACTGTTATGGCAATGGTTGGCAAAACAGTGCTACATTTTCACTCTGTGCACGCAACCACACACACACACACACACACACACACACACACACACACACGCCCCACACATCCACACACAGGCTGAGGAAGAGCACCTACATCATGCACACATGCCGACACCGTCACCTCCACCAGCACTAATGGCCCAGTAGACAAGACAAGACGGTATTTGGTGGTGCTCCAGAGCCTGTCCAAGCCCAGCCACGGCCACGGCCTGAGGCAGCACAGCAGGCCCGTCAGGAGTGAAGGCCCCACCGCCGCACTTTACTGAGCTGCACAGGGTGGGCTGTGTGTGTGTGTGTGTGTGTGTTGTGTGTCTGTGTGTGTATGTGTATGTGTATGTGTATGTGTATGTGTATGTGTGTGTGTGTGTGTGTGTGTGTGTGTCTGTGTGTGTCTCATGTCCAACTGAGCATCTGTCTAAGTGATGAGGAGTAAGAGGAGGAGCAAGAGGAGGAGAAGGAGGGGAGGCCACAGGCCTCCAGAACACTGACAGAGAGGAGAGGGTGCGCGGGGAGGTGCAGACTGACGGAGGAAGAGACAGAGAGAGAGAGAGAGAGGGGTGAAGGAGGAGACAAAAAAGAAAGAAAGGCGTTCTTTCTTTCACTGGATGACTTCTTCTGTAGGCCTCAGGCAGGACCACTGTGGAGCAATGCCTCTCCAAATCGATAACAGAAATGAATGAGCTGCCCATAGATTTCATCAAAACAGTAATCAAACTGTTGAACAGACTTTTTATTCACGTCAACAGTTCCTGGGCCAGTTCAGTTACAGTGGCAGGGAGAGTATTTACTATCAGGGCAAGACTTTAACACTCTGCACAGCACTGGCTTACATGCTGTGGATTACATATATACCTTTACGTCCCTTTCAAATAAACAGTGTAGTGTGAATCCAGTGTGTGTGTGTGTGTGTGTGTGTGTGCCTTCGCCCATAGATGTGGACTGGTCTCCAGCAGTCCTATTTGCTCTATTGTCTTCTCATACTTTGGCAGTGGTGCACAGGAACAGCTGAGCCAAACACAGAGCCACTTTGAACTCCAGATGAGACAGCAAGAGAAGGACATTGAGAGAGAAAACCGGGAGGGACAGAAGTGAGTGAGGGAGAGGGAGAGAGAGAGAGAGAGAGAGAGAGAGAGAACGGTGGGTGGGTGGGTGGGAGGGGTGGTGGGGCGCAAGTAAAAACAGGGACGACCGTCGCCCTGCGTGACTGACTGAATGACTAGCTCAGGAAACTGTCCCTTTCGAACCAGATGTCCAGTCAGCCTCATCTTTCTTCTTCTTTCTCTCGGCCTCTCTCTCTCTCTCTCTCCCTTTGCTCTCTCTGCTTCTGAGTCAGTCAGTGTAAGTGTGGAGGCTGAACGGATGAGAGTTTGCACTGGAACTCAAGAGTGCCTGTGGGAATGCCATGGCTCTGTGTGTCTGGCTGTCTGGTTGCCACTCGCCCACTTTCCCTCAGAGAGCGCGCCCAGCAGGGGATGCTATCTCTGGCAAGCCAACCCGAGGTCCCCAACTGCTTATCTTGTGTCATTGAAAAGTCTGTGCTATGTGTGTCCTCACTGTGTGTGTGTGTGTATGTACGTGTGTTGGTGTATGTGCATGTAAGGGTATCAGTGTGTGTGTAAGTGTGTGTGTGTGTGTGTGTATGCAAGTGTGTATGTTGGTGTGTGTGTGTATGTAAGGGTATGAGTGTGTGTGTGTGTGTGTGTGTGTGTGTGTGTGAAGCTGAAGATGGACCATGCTTGACACCCTCCGCAGGCCGTGGCACACATTTATGTGGTCAGCCTGGTGCCAAGATACAGAGCAGGGAGACATTCCCAGGACATTTTCTGCTGGAGACAAACAGAGTGAGGAACGCAGCCGTGAGACAGAGAGAGAGAGGAGCCTTCTGTCTCCTAACACGGACAGATTCCTGGATTTAATTGACATCCTTGGGAAGCTGTGAAAATAATAAGGCCTGCGTCTGGATGGCTCAGACTGCTGAGGGCTTCCCTCCCTCTTTCTCGCTCTTTTTCACTCTCATTCCCTTTTCCTCTCCCTCTTTCTCGCTCTCTTTCTCTCTCATTCCCTTTCCCTCTCCCTCTTTCTCTGTCTCTATGTATGCCTGTCTTTCTGCGCATCACCCATCTGTACATCTCCATCTGCCTGGCTGTCTTTCTGGTTACCTCTCCACCTCTCCCTCCCTCTCTCTCTCTCTCTCTCTCTCTCTCCTCTGTCCCTTAATTTGGAAAACTCATGATGTTGCGCACCTTTCCAACTGAAATTTTCCCTCCAAACATGAATGTATCGGTCAGCATTCCTGAGCTTGACACGTCTGGGGATTTTAAAATAGCATCCAAAACACCTCTGAAAAGTAAATAAAAGCACAGACACACACACACACACACACGCACAGTAGACAGAGGAAAGCATACACTAAATGTACTACACACAAACACATGAACACACATACCCTCCTACATAGTTGGGGACACACACACACACCAAACACTTTGGCTTACACATGCACACTCTTACACACAGCGGAACATGCAGCTCCCTCGGACAAGTTGCTTTTGTGTGAAACAGAGGATGCCTGAGTGTGAGGTGCCAAGGGAGGTGTGTGTCTCTGCCGGCCTGTGTGTGTGTGTGTGTGTGTGTGTGTGTGTGTGTGTGTGTGTGTGTGTGTGTGTGTGTGTGCGTGAATTTGTGTGTGTGTGTGTGTGTGTGTGAGAGAGGGTTATTCAAAGCAAGCCAAATAAGGGCTCAGGAGGCAAAGGGCCATGATGCAGATAAGCCTACCCCTCTTTGCCTCTCTCTCTTTCTCTTACTCTTTCTCTCTCTCTCTCTCTCACACACACACAGCTGGGTTCCCGAAGACTATAATACACTGCTTGTTAGATATTCCCCAAACCCTCAGTAACATGATAACCGACCTCCCGTTTGAAAAATGGATCCCAGCCGGAGTTTGCTCTTTCTTTCTCTCTCTCTCCCCCTTTCTTTGCTCTCCTTCTCTCCTGTTTTCCTTCGCTCCAAACGTGGCCGGAGAGAATCTTGACCTCCAGGAAGGCAGCGAACACATTTCCCAGACTCCTGCTCTCTCCTGAGCACTCACTCACACACACGTACACATGAACACACACACACACGCACACACGCACGCACACATGTCCGCATACTCCGTCATGCATGGAAGTGTTGTGGTGTTAAGTGTTGTGGTGGTGAGCTGCTGTTTCCTGAGGAACTGGCTTCAATTCCCCCAACACGCACACACGCACGCACGCACGCACACACGCACACACGCACACACACACACACACACACAGAACAATCCAAGAGCCCCACACAACTGCGCTCTCTACCTTAGCAACCCTTATTTCCCCAGTACCTATACCCCTAACCGCTCCAAAGCTCAAGACATCCTCGCTCTCACTGCGTGGCCTCCACCCACCCGCAGCCTCCACACACCACCCAACCTCCACCTCGCCCCCTCACCACACCCTGCTCCATCTGCACTCTCTGTGTGTCTGCTAATCAGTCCTCTTGTGACTCCAGGCACGGCATTCTGTCTGTCTTCCTCCACATGGCCATGATCACATTGCTTGGGGGAGGATGGTGCTGCTAGTGGCTCTCAATGGCCCCAGATGCTTCTCTAGCGTCAATCTACTGCCTCTACTGTGGGTGCGGACAACCATTCATCAAGAGGCAAAGTGCTTTTTTGCCAAGTAAAAAGCGGTTCAATGAAGCCATTAAGAAGAACAGGAAGAGCAACGGTAAGCTAAGCGGCTAAGCTAAAGCAGTATAGTGACTGTAAGCTTCTCTGCAGTCCAGATGGCTGGTTTCCCGATGGGCAAATCATTTAGGATGTCTCTCATAGACCTCGATGACTGATCAGGAAACAGCTTTATCTTTCCCAACTCTGACCATAACCCTTCGCAGGCCGGGCAGAGACTGAGGCTAGATCAGTGGGCAAATCATTACAGTCTCTCTTTCTCCTAATTCCGAGATCTGGCTGTGTGGGCCAGTGTGTGTGTGTGTGTGTGTGTGTGTGTGTGTGTATGTTTAAGGCACTGCTCAGTGTGTAAACAGCACAAACAGGCACCTCACAGCCGGACAGCCAAGGGGGAAGTTACTGAAGGAAATCCAGGTAAATAACATTCCCTTCAACACACACACACACACACACACACACTTTCCTTCTGCCGACACTCAAATCAGTGCCTAGGGTTTGGCCTGGTGAAAATCTGACTGTAAAACCGTTCAGAATCAAAGTTATTCCACCACACCCCCTTTCAGCGCCTATGCTCACACACACAACACACACACTCTCACACACACACTCTCACACACACTCACAAACACACTCTCACACACAGATGCACACATACACAAATGCATGCATGCACCAACACACACACACACACACACACACACACAGAGGCTGCTAGTCTGAAAAGCTCTGCATTCCTCAAGCCAGACGCAGTAGCCGCTAACACATAACACACAGAGCCGATAAACCAGCCACAGTAGCAGCAGCACACTGCACACACTTCACTGCCTCATCTGGTGCCCATGCCTCTGACACACACACACACACACACACACACACTCCTAAGCACACACTAAGCATGACTAAGGGGAAACGGCAGACATATTTTCGGGGCCTAAAACACTAACAAAACATGGGTTGCCCCCATCCGTCTGCTCTCTCTGTCCTCTCTCTCACACGCACACACACAGTCCAAACACGGGACATGCCACCTTTCTCACGCCTCCTCAACCCTTCTGCACCTCACACACACACACACACACACACACACACACTCACTCACACGTTGACAATGCCTACATTCCCACTTCATCTCAAACCTACACAAACCTGCATAAACACATGCACATTCATTGTTTATGAATGAGGGCAAACACATTTGCAGTTGATACAAACACAGAGATAGGAGCACAAATGCACACATGCACACACACACACACATGTGCACACTCACACACACACACATACACACACTCACACACACACACACACACACGCACACATATCGATACAGTATAAGATAGTAACCAGCAGCAGCAGCCATGGCAGCCATAGCTCCCAAACGTTTTTCTCATTTGCTGTTTTCCCTCTGAACTGAGACCATCACAGCAGCAGCAGTGGCACCATTAGTAGCTGAGAGGCGAGGGGGGGGGCTGCCAGCCGGAATGCCTTCACATGGAAATTACCCATAATCAGTCCTCCCCATTCACTCACATTTTGCTATTTACATCCATTAACTAAAAAAAAAACAAGAAGAAAACTCAGCTCATGAAATGGGAAGGGCTGGTGTGGTTCCTTAATGTAAAAAGCTGGCCAAAGCTGTCTATGAGGATTTATGGTTTAAGCAAACAATCCCCAGCACTTTGGAAGCCATGTAAAGGGCCCTGGCTGGGCCCTCGGCAGGAGGAGGGAGGTGTGTGTGTGTGTGTGTGTGTGTGTGTGTGTGATGGGGGTATGCGAGAGGTGGGACAGCATTGAGGACCATCCCTCTGAAACTGTGAGATGTCATGGGTACATGTCAAATCAAATGCTGCAGGTTAACTGCATGCTACTGTACTCCCAGCTGTGTGGTGTGTGTGTGTGTGTGTGTGTGTGTGTGTGTGTGTGTGTGTGTGCGCATGTGCACATACACACATAAAAATACACATAAGGAGTTAGGTAAACACATGACACACACACACACACACACACACACACACACACACACACACACACACACACACACACGAATATGAACTGCATGCACACGCAGGCGTACAGTATGCGTATATGCACAGAGGTTCACACACACATATACACACACATGCATGCAAACACACATAGAACCACACACACACACATAGACACACACACACACATACTTCCTGAGGGAGAGTGGCCCCTCAGCTAGCTATTCGAGGTCACGCTCCAAGAACCTCAAAGACGCACATAGCCCAGAGGATCAAGAAAGGTGGCAGCTTCCCAACAGCAAACCACCATAAGTTACTGCACACACACGCACACACCACACACACACACACACACACACACACGCAGGTGTGCGAGTGTGTGAATCAACCTCAGAGAGCCAAGGCAAAGCGGAGGTGTGGGGTGGGCGTGAGGATTACTCTAATTCTCTGGCTCCTCTCAGAAAGGTACGGTCAAGCACCCCACGTTATGAAACAGCTTGGGTTTCACCACTGAGCCAACGAAAAAAACAAATCAAAACAACAACAAAAAAATCCCAACACACGGCCGTTTTTATGATTTTAATGAAATATTACAAGTTATTTTAAGCACTTCTGTTTTTTGGGAGCTTGGCGTTCGGCCGCTTAACAAAGTTCAAACAAATAGTGTAAAATGTGCTGTTTAGGGGACTCGGAGAGCGGGATAATTTGGAGACAGCAGGGTGGGGTTGGGGTGCTTTGGAGAGGATTCAGACGGGTCACTAATGGCTTTTCCAGTGCAAAATACTTTCGTTCTCGATGCTTAATTTCCTCCGCGCGGCTTCGGGGGACTCAGTTCTACACCATTAAGCAAGCTGGGGAGCGAGGGGGCAGACTCCCAAAATGTCAAGTCTGGGAGAGGACGCAGACGCAGCCCAGCATATCATTATAAAGCCTGCCCGGGCCTTCTTCCTGCTTCTAAGGAGAGGGAGAGAGAGGGTGAGAGAGATGGAGATTTAGAGTGAGAGATGGATAGCAAGGGAATCTTATAGAGAGAGAGAGAGAGAGAGACAGAGAGAGAGAGAGGTGGAGGGGGCTTTGCTGAAATACGGTTGCAATAATAGCAGAAGGCAGTCATAAGTTTTACACCCCTTCATAAATTAGTCACCAATGCTCACACACATACGCACTCTAACTCACACATGCAAACTCATGCACACACACACACACACACACACACACACACACACACACACCATCAACCTTGCCCCACAGTGAATGCTCTCCTAACCCATCCACAAAATTCTAAATATTGTTTTAACACGTTCTGCATCACACTAAAGCATGCATCATATGTAGAGGGGCCAGACTGGGAGGGCCACTCTCTCTCTCTCTCTCTTTTTTTTTTCTCTCTTTCCCATTCCTCACTCTCTAGGGTGTTCCAGGTACAGCTGGCCAAGGCCTGAGGGCTGGGTGTCTGTGAGAGTGACTGTAGTGCAGACGTTCGACTGGTCAAACAGGGCTTTGGCCGAATAAGCTCTTTAGCAGGGGGTCAGACACGGGCCACTGTGGCACGGCCACATGACGCAGTGTTAAGACAGGCACCACGCTGATCTCCAGACGGGTGCTCAAGCTGGGAAGCAAAACAAACACACACACACACACACACACACACACACACACACACACACACACAAACAAACAAACATAACACCATGCAGGAATACTAAGAAAACCAGCTGTCCAGTTTTGCTGTCAAGGCTTGCACTACAAAAAAAAAAAAAAAAAATGTTCTGCTGCTTAACGACTTTTGCAAATTGGACATTACTCTTTCGGAACACCCAATGTCGGGTCCAGCCTCCAATTATGGGCAGTGCTCAACCACATACACAGCAAGGGCAAATCCAGCCGAAGCACACCATTAAACGAACATGGGAAAAAATATTTGGCTGCAACTGGCGAACCACTTCATAATTTATATCACAGTTCCTATTCAGGAGGAGAGAAAGTGAGAAAGGGAAAGTGAGGGATAGAGGGAAACAAATGGAGAGAGAGAAAAAGAGAGAGAGAGAGAGAAAGAGAGAGAGAGAGAGAGAGGAAGAGAGGGAGGAAGAAAGGATCTATTTAACTCTGTGTGGTTAAAATGTTTTCATGTTTTCTCATGTGAAAATCGAGTTGTGGAAGAGAGAGCACAGATTGGGATTCGATTACAGTATCGGCCAAACAAACCCGTTTCGTCGGCCCCAAACATCCCTGCCTCCTCTGTTTGCTGACATGTCGCTTGCGGGTACGGGTCGGCCCCGAAAAAAAAGAGAGAGGAAAAAAAAAAGCGAAGTTCAAATCCATTCATCAACGTCACTGGGAAACATAAACACAATGTGGGAATGAGTTATGGCTTCAGAAGCTGACGTCGGATCTGATAACGCACACTAGGCCTTTTGTCCTCCACTCTCTCCTGAGGAGGGGATCTTTCCAATTTTTTCTCTCCTTCTCTCTCTCTCTCTCTCAGGATGCAGTGGTGCGGTGCAGACAGTGGGAACCCCCCCCCCCTAAAAAAAAACACACCTCCCTCCCAATCATTGGGGTTTGTCGTTCTGGACACCCGCGCTGCTGTTGAGGCTGTGAAAACACCGGGGCCTCTATTTTTACGCTAATACCGACACCGACACGAGTGTGAGTGGTGTTTTCTTGGAGCGAGCACTTGCCAAAATACCTCCCGGCCGCTTGACCCAAATCCAGATTTGCCTGATTGCTCAGTGACTTACATGCGCAAAAAAGCCTCGTCCAAAAGGCAAATAGACTTCAGGAGAAAAAGCCTGAAATCAAGGCTGTGGAAGAAAAAGGATTATGCTGCAGAACAATGCGGTTTTAGGAAAACAGGAGCTTGACCTCGGCAATGCAGCCCTCAAGAGAAACACACACACACACACATAAACACACACACACACACACACCTTAGACATTAACCTCTGCCTAGCAGAGCCAGAGCATCTTTTCTTTCCTCTTCTTTCCCTTCTCCCTTCCTCTGTTTCCTTTTCTCTTGCTCTCATCCAGGCCAAAGTCACATTCAGTGCCCCCAGAGCCCCCAGAGTTCCTGCCGCTGCTGGCTTGGCAACGGTTACCCCAGGAGCTGGGGCTTTTCTGTACGCCGTGGCGATGGCATGCCTGGTCCTGGGGCAGAAGAGCGAGGCACTCTGCACACACACACACTCAGTTTGCTGTTTGCTCTGGTTGTTCCCAGGGCACCGCGAGAAGCAAGCACGTTGCTCATTCGCCATTTCCGAAGCAAGAAGAACGCAGGCCTTGTTTCTGGGAGCATGGCGGGCCAGATGGACTAGATGGCTAGGTCAGTTGGGCCAGGCCGGGTCCAGCCCTGGGAATGATTTCACAGGCTTTAAAAAAAATATTTGTGACATTCTCACACCTCGACAAACATAACCTGACCTTTGAACTCTGACCTTTCTGCCCTGGATAGAGAGCATTTAGAGACTGAGTGAGGTGGAGAGTGAGATAGACAGACAGATAGATAGATAGATAGATAGATAGATAGACAGAGAGAGAGAGAGAGAAAGAGAGAGAGAGAAAGAAAGAAAGAAAGAAGAGTAGGCATAAACTAGTGAGAGACAGAAGCAGATAAAGTGGAACTGAAGTGCCCGGGCAGAGAAAAAGAGAGGGATGTGCGTGAGGAGTGGGCAAAACGACGAGCAGAAAGAAGTGTTGAATTAGGAACCTTGACAAACATGACTTTGAACCTTTAAAAAAAAAAGTAGAAGAACCCCAAAGAACCCTTGAGCAGAGTGTGTTTAGAAAAAGTGACACTGGTAATTCCCTCTGACAGCGCACGGAATGGAAAAACACACAGTTGTGGATAAACACAAATGTTTTAAGTCATTATCTGGCTGGCGAGGGGCCACTGCATAATGTGTTGTATCACTCACTCCCAGGCATGTGGGCTGACAGAGAGAGGGCGAGTCAGTGAAGAGAGGAGAGAGGCTCAGCAGCCCAGGGCCACACTACGACTAACTCACTGTGGCTCACATGGTCTCCCAGTAGATGGTTTGATAGAGAGGAGCTGAACAAGGAAGCAACAAAAGGCAGAGCCAACCACATAAATCTGCCAGAATCAACAAATACAGCGTTTTATACTGCCACAAGTTCTCTGTGGCGTGTGTGTGTGTGTGTGTGTGGTTGAGTGTGTGAATGTATATGCGTCAGTCTGAGAGTAAGTGGTGTCCCACCGAGAAAGACCCAGTTTTGTTCAATTGTTGTGGTTTATCAGTAAGTCAATGCGCTTGTAAGAGTGGCTTTATTGTAAGAACATAACCCGATGTTGACCACACTGTTCTCGGCAATTCTTTGTAATGGTCGTGTGAATGAGTGTGAGCATCTATACGCGTGTGTGTGTGTGTGTGTGTGTGTGTGTGTGTGTGTGTTTGGGAGACTCTATTAGTGCATGGAGGGGTACAGCTCTTTCTCAGCAATATGATTTAGCTCCGTATTGACGCAGCTGCTGTAAGAGATGTGGTCTGAGGGTGAGTGTGTGTACCTTGACCACGCCGTTCTCATGCATGGTGATGCAGTTGTTGGGGTCTTTGGAGAGCTGGAAGAGTGCCTGGGCGGTGGCCTGGTGCACACAGGGGTCTCTGCTCCGCAGGTAGCGCACCAGGGGGGCCACGGCCCCCGCCTCCCCAAACGCCACGCGGTTGCTGCCCCACATGCAGCAGCGGGCGATGGCCTCCGCCAGGTGACGCCTCAGTTTATCATCCGTCTGTCCCAGACACAGACACACACACACACAGATACAGACAGTATCACTTATATTACGCAATTACTAATAACACAGAAGGGGAGTGGATGCGTTGTGGCGCATGCAGATGTTTTAACCACATAATGTCAAGAGTACCCACAGGCAGGCTGGTATGATCGACAACTACAAGCTGTCACCTCCCAATCCCATCTCCATCCATTTCTTGTCACTTGCAATAAACACCAAAATAAAAGAGAAATGATATTTCACTAACAAATATGGCATGATTTTGTAGGGATTATCGTTCATTTTCATTTTGTTTGACCATTTTAAGTAGTCTCGATTGCCTTGCTTTGCAATCCAGACAAACACATCCATAGGAGCTTAAATGGGTGTAAGTGCATAGTAGTAAAGTTGGCCGTGGGTAGAGAAATGACAGTTGTGTCAGTGGGCCTTGTTGGCTCTAGGCCCTGGCCCCTTTGCTCCAGGTGTAAGGTAAGGCCCAGAGAGGGGAATGTGACTGGGGCCGTAAACAGTCAGGGGTTACTGCCAGCGGTGACTGAGCCCAGTCAGTGGAAAGTGTTTATTGTTATGAGGCTCCGGAATGATCTGTCACGCTCCAATCACAGGTGATAAAGAGATCAGCTTCAAATGGAAGTTCTAGATCTTTCCAGTGGCCAACCGAGAGCACAGAGGCCTCCTGTCTCACTGATGGGAAGCGCTCTCTCTCTCGCACACACACACACACACGCACACATGGAAAATCACATTGCTACATGGGACATGGATTAACAGTTCACCCAGGGCCACATCCCAACACCTGCATTACAATGCATTGCAGCGCAACAACAATGTATCAGATGCTGGGGACAATTGATGCCAGGCATCGCTGCCATTTTTATTTTGAATCACAGTTGTCACAGTTTAATTGTGTTGAAATAACTCAGCCAACCTTTAGTGTACTGAAGATCTGGCTTAAGGCTCAGAGAAGCTGTAGGATAGGCTGTTGAGTTTGCACGTTTGCCCAGGATGACTGATGGAAGAGTTACCTTTTTAAGGCAAACATGTCCTCTATGCATGTACGCTTGGGTATGTGAGTGTGTGTGTGTGTGTGTGTGTGTGTGTGTGTGTGTATGTGCACTGCTAGTGAATACCTACATTGTAAGAGCGCATGCTTACCAGGAATACCTCCTTTTCATTCCTTTCTAGGAATTGGCCGATGGCTGATTGATAAGATGGAAAGATGCATTGTTGAATTTGTTGTCCTGGTCCTTGCTGGTTTGTCAGATTGAAGCACTAGCCACTGATGGTGATCTAGCTATAAATGTAGCCCATACATTGTGCCATTTAAATTATGCACAACTTAAGTGTGCAGAAATCCTCACAATGCAGAAAATGGTGGAAAAGACTTTTATAGTTATGGTGGAGTTAACATCCAGACAGAATGAATATACATAAAGCATATTTCAATTGAAGAGAATTTTAATTAAAGTTGTATTTTGCTAAAAGGTTGTTTGTTAAAAAGCTTGACTCCATTAAACCTTGGCTGTGTCTGAATGATACCTCAGTTGTAGGCAATGCAGGGTTACAGGGCAGTGACAGACACTGCTTACTTTATGAAATGAACGTTTGGTAAAGTCCAAGTGATGTAATATAATGTGCTTTCTGCAGACTGACCAAGGTGCTGTTTACACTGCCTGTGTACACCTACCCCTGCCAAGAAGTCCTAAGTTACTTTCACAGTACATTAGCAACATCAGAGAGGACCCAAAGGAAGTCAAGATGATGGGTAACAGCATCCCCGCTCTGCCATTAACTTTGTGTGTGTGTCAATAACTGGTCAGCGCTTTGAGGAAAGGGGAGATGTGTGACTGGGCTGAATGAAAGCCTTCTGGTTCCAACAGTGTTAGGCTGAGTTATGGGACTGGACACTTTCCACAACACTGCAGATGCGCAAAGAACACACATGTTAAAACACAGATTTCATAGAAAGTTCACACATGTTTGTGTTGATGCATGCGCGTGTGTGTATGCAGTACTATGAGTATGCACTTGGGAATCTGAGCGTGTATCTAAGTGATTGCTCTCAAGATTCTTGGGCTTTCAAGGATTCTGAAGAGAAAGTCAAGTGGGATATTACTTAGTTGCCTTGTTGCTGGCAGTCCTGTAGGGCCCATAACAAGCCTGATTACAGAGCAACAGGAGCTAACGGCGGAAAGGGACACTTAAGGCTCATCAGTGAGCCTCATGACGCTGCTCCAAGTGGCAGCACATCAGAGGACTACAGTGCATGTCTCTGCAACAGGGCTCAGTGATACAGCATAACATTTGCCATCCTGCTGTTTCGCTGAGCAGGGATTAATAACTGAAACTTGACCTGAAGTATAACATTTACATAGTGATTTACCAGTTTAGCCTGTAATCTGCTTTCACCACTCTTCACCTGGTTCTCACCTTGTTTGCCAATCCCCACCTCTTCATGAAAAATGATCAGCGACTAAATCACACAATTCAATTCAACTTGGAATCATATTTAAAAGATTATCTGTCAATCAAGTGATTGCTTTCTAAAAGGGAGGAACATTGCAGTTGCAGAGCCAGTTTCTAAGATCATCGGAAGTCAGCACATCTCTGAGAAATACTTTGGCTTTGCATTAGTCGCCATTTTCCAACTGCTGCAACAGGCACGCGCCATGCATGACTAGTTGATTACATCTGGGCCTTTTTTTTACAATTTCCTTTGCAATGTTGCATTCAAAAAATCAAGTGCTTAAAAATGTATGTGTGTGAGTGAGTGTGTGTGTGTATCAAACTCACTGTATTGGTCAGTTTGGCCAGCATGGGTACGACTCCGTGGTCAGTGATGACTGCCAGGTTCTCCTCGTCCTTGGCAATCTTGGCGATGGCGGCACACACACTGGCCAGCACCTCTCCGTTGTTGGACTTCAGAAGATTAACAATCAGTTCCAAGCCACCGACAAAGGAGCGCACCATTTCCCCTGCATCCTGAAGTCAAAAGAGCCTGTCATTAGTCTCTCTGTTTGTGTGTCTGTGTGTGTAGGAGAGAGAGAGAGAGGGAGAGAGAGATAGAGAGATAGAGAGAGAGAGACAGATAGAGAGAGAGAGAGAAAGAGACTGTCTTTCTTAAAAATGGTCATGTTGGTAAGACCTGCTAAGACCTAATCAAACAAGCAGAATATTCCAGAAAAGGAATGGCACTGGGCTGGGGTCCACCAATCAGCATAAACATAGAGGCCTCCATTCCACCTGGCAAACACCACAGCGTTCATCTCTGGATTCTATCCAGCTGTGCTTTAGCTAAAGACGCCCTTTGACTAGACAGAAATACTGTTTTATTTCCTTAAACAAAACACAAGCACAGAATGGCTCACACACAGTTTGTGTCTACACTCCTTCAGCCCATCTCCTTCAGAGCTCTATGTACAGCTTAGTGCAAACTGTGGAAGAACTAGGTGATATTCAGCAAGTCATCATTTTGTTGAATGAGGTCATCATTTTGTTGAATGAAGTCAGTGACGACTCCGTCATCAAAGGGGGGGGGGGGGGGGGGCGCAGTAACAAAGTGGCAGAAAAACACACAAAAAAATATGACATATGTCATTTCCCAAATATATACGCACCATGTAACCTCAGGTCAGTGTTTTATGCGGAAAACAAAACACCAAAAAACATACATGCATTGGCTGCACCCGTGGAATAACCGCATCCATATATTACTGCAACCGCAGTTTACTAGTCTTTACTTACGGAACCAGATTTCATGAGAAAGTAGAATGATGAAAATAAATGCAATCCCATGTATAGCCCTTTCCCATGTGTCAACCTCACTGATGAGGATATTTTGCAAAATGAACGCATTAACCTTGGTTAATAACTGGGAAGTTACGGTAACAATCACATCATCCTGTATGGTCAACGATGCATGCAAACTGCAAATACATTTTTTTCTGAAAGCAGAAGTGATGGATTGTTTGCATGTGGACAGGACCGATGGCATGCCCTCTGGAAAGGAGGGCACATACACACACAGACAAACAAACACACACACACACACACACACACACAGTATTGCCCACAAGCCTGGGCTGCAGTGGCAGCGGCAGGGCACCAGGGGGTTGACGGCGGGCAGGGGCCATGCCAGCAGACTGGCGCAAGCGTCTGAAGGGCAGCCACACAGGAAGAGCGGGCACACACAGAGGCTTGGCTGTGCCCGGTGGCCGCTCTCGGCCTGGCATCATCAGCAACGCAGACGGCAAGAATATCACAGGACGGCCAACAAAGATATCTTTATTGCCAGAGCAGCAAGCGTGTTATTATGGCTTGTAAAATGCGCACTCCCATAACATGGATAGCTGAGAGCATGTGTACACTACTAGTGTACACTACTACTATTTTATATAAAATTCACATATATGCTACTAGTAGTGTGTGTATATATATATATATATATATATATATATATATACATACACACATAAATAAATACACAAACAGCAAACTCAACACTTTTAATACCCACTGCAGCACACACTTGAGGGAGAGCAGGACAAGAACAGTTTACACACGGCTGTGGATTCTTATGCTTGTCCTATTGAAGGACACTTGAATCAGGATCTTCCCAAGGACTTCACTTAAACACTGATAGTTAAAATGTCCTAATGTTCAAAATAACCCTGCAGCAGATCATTCCAACACAGAACACCTTTAATGCACTTCTTTCTGATCATGGCAGTAGCATAAGGTGAAAAGCTGTTGTCACAGTAGGCAGGAGCACGGGACAGTTGAAATCACAGCATAGCTGCATTACGCCATAAAGAGAGACATCAGCAATAGAAATGTGCAACGGACAGACAGACAGACAGACAGACAGACAGACAGACAGACAGAACGCCGTCAGTCTGACAGCAATGAAGGCCCTGCGCGGCTCGGCTGATCATAACAGGCTTGCTGCGGCGGTACGGCTAATCAGAGAAGTGCTGTGGTCCTGCTGAGTCTGTCTGGTCAAGGGAGGAGAGGAGGAGTGGAGGAGAAGAGGAGAGGAGGGAAGGAAAGGGAAGAAGAGAGGAAAAAGAGGAGAGAGGGAGGAGGGGCTGGCTGTCAGAAGAGCTGCCAAAAGATGAGCTGTGTGCTGTGGGTTTGGGCCAGAGGAGGGGTGTGAGTGTGAGTGTGAGTGTGAGTGTGCATGTGTGTGTGTACATCTGTGTGTGTGTTTCGTGTGCGTATTCTGATCCCCACTTACACAGGAAACGCTACCTCAGGAATACTGATGACCAGAGAGAGATGGATAGAGAGCGAGAGAGAGAGAAAGAGAGAGAGGGAGAGATGGATAGAGAGAGAGGGGGTTGGAAGAGAGCGATAGAAAAGCGGAGCTTAGATGAGAGCCAGCAATTGAGGAAGGCTACAGAAGCCGCCAGCTGCAGCAGGGTCACTAAGCGTCCTTTTCATGGGTACACACACACACACACACACAAACATGCAAGGACACACACACAACACACACACACACACACACACACACTCAAAAAACGCACACACACATATACACCCACTCCAAACACACAAACATCTGTAAGCTCCTCACGCAAAAGCTCACTGAAGCGCAGATAGAAAGTGTGTGTGTGTTGTGTGTGTGTGTGTGTATGTGTGTGTGTGTGTGTGGAGTGGGGCATACAAACAGACAGCGAGCAAAGGAAGGGAGAAATAAAGCCAAGAATGTGGCACGGCACCACTCTGGGCTTTGCAGTAATGTGCTGCGGTGGACGGTGCTGTGCTGTGCTGTGCTGTGCTGAGCTGAGTGGCGCTATTCTGTCCTCTGGTATGCGTCCGCACCGAGGCCCACGGGCCCATGGGCCAGCCATAAAACACGACAAGAGTTTGCACCAACCAGATGACCTCTGTCAGACAGAATGGCTGCAGCAATAAACGTCAAAGCGACGGTCAACATCCACTTTTGGATACACACACATTCCACGACTTTTTTCCTCTGCTTTACACACTGTGTTCCACGGCTGTGCTTGCTCTCTGCTCTTGCCTGCTGCACCGGGGCTGTAATTTCGCTCGTGTTACGAACAGGTCTGGGGGCAGGGTGGGTCCAAGGGCTGATGGGTCGCGTGCCTTAACGGTGCTGTGCTCTACTGCCCTGTGATCAGTCACTGGCTTCAGGCAGTCAGGGCTAAATGAGCCATTAACAGGAGGGCCGACATGGAGAGCCAGAGAGCCATCGCCCTCATTATAAGAGCAATAGTCTCTGATTGAGGTCATGCTTGGGTGTTCAGAAGGAGCGCACGAGTGTGTGCGTGTGTATATGTGTGTGTGTGTGTGTGTGTGTGTGTGCGTCTAATAACTGTATGCCTACAGGATACAGTACAACACATCTGTATCTGTAGTTTCAATTGAGGAATGTGTAAGAGGATCAGGAGTGAGTGAGTGAGTGAGTGAGTGAGTGAGGGAAGGGGTTAGGGGGTTAGGGGGTTAGGGGATAAGCATACTAGGGAGTGGAAAAGAGCAAGTGTGTGAGTGAGAGATTAAAAGTCAACAAGGGCGCAGGCGTGTGAAGGGGATGGCATGTATGCTCTGCCTTTTACAGTGTTGCATGCGCGTGCTGAACTATTTGACTGTAGTGCATGTGCCGATGCGTGTATTTTCATTTGTGTGTGTGGCTATGTGTGTATGTGTGAGAGTGTGTGTGTGTGTACACAAGGTATGGAGTGTCCAGATGCCCCTCTCTTGGGCTGATTCCCTCATAAATCCAGCCCTGGAGCTGCTAACTGAAGCCACATGGGCTTTTATCTAAATAACTACAGCAGCATGGAGTATCACATTCCCCCATCCTTCCACACACACACGCGCACACACACACAGACACATACACGCACACGTGCACATGCAAACACACAAGGCCCTTGTCATTGCCCCCCGTCTTCAAAAATCACAGCAGCGGCGTGGACATGTAGTCTTTAAAAAATTGGCACTGTAAACTTCAGACAAACATTGTCAAACTTGGTTAGCACTCAGTAACGGCCCACTCGCCCGCTCCGGCCCATATGGTTAGCATACATCACCTCCCTGCACACCACACAGGATCCCTATAGGCACAGACACACACACACACACACACACACACACACACACACACATACACACACACACACTTCCTTCCTAGAAAAGAAGCACAGAAGGCAAAAAAAGAGCGAAAAAGGAGAAAGAAAAAAAAAACTACCAAAAAAAAAACCCATATATATAGTGAAACGCCCCCCCCCTCCCCTCCACACACCCCCTCATTCTAAAACACCTGCCTATGTTGAGGCATGTGTATTTACATAGATGTAAAACAGATTACATGAAGGGCAACCTGTTTATGTTAATCACGGCCATAATCTGATCGAACAATGATGTACTTTGTACTTGGGCTGCCGAGCCAATCAAAGCCAGCGGGCTGGCATAGCCCCACTGTTACCATCAAGTGCCATGTCTACAGATGGGGACACCAAACACAGGTACCAACGAAAAGCTCACATTTCTCCTGGGTTCCAAAGCTTCAGGGGGGAAAAATGCAGTTTGGTAGAGTAAACCATGGCAAAAGTGTATGTATAACACCATAATGTCATGCCATGATGCTGTCCAAGGCTACGCTCGAAGCATGTGCTTTTGATAATGAATCACACCATATGAAAGCAAAAGCTACTATTTATGTTTTAGCTCTGGCAAGATTTAGTGCACATTTTGAATATTAAATCTAGCTACTTGTCTGGACTTGCTTTCTTTTTCTCTTTGTGTGTGTGTGTGTGTGTGTGTGTGTGTGTGTGTGTGTGCGCGTGTGAGTGTGTGCATGTATTATTTGTGTAAGCTGTTTACAGTGGTTATGCTCTTGTGTAAGGGATCACACAGGTCTGCAGTTGTATAAGTTGTTGCTACAGGCTCTTGTGCTTGCTAAGCCTCTGAATGTCAGACTGTTCAGCTTTTAATTCGGCCCGAGTGGAATGGGCAAGTTTATAAATATGTCTCATTAAAAATCCCTGCCACGCTGGATTCCCATGCCTGCCTGGGAACCATTTACGCTAATCTGGATATGCAATCTGCAATTTGAACACTCTTTATCAGTTTCATAAAGGATATTCTATATGTGTATGTGGTGTGAGTGGGAGTACAAAGCTGCATATCAATTTTGCATATGTGTGTGTGTGTGTGCGCGTGTGTGTATGTGTGTGTGTGTGTGTAGCTCTGCATGTAAGACGCTACTCCTGTGTGATACTACTTGTGTTTATTGCAAAACTGAAGTGTTCATGTCCATCTGTCTTTGTGAGTCTTTGTGTATGTGTGTGTGTATGTGTGTGTATGTGTGTAGCTCTGCATGTAAGACGCTACTCCTGTGTAATACTACTTGTGTTTATCGCAAAACTGAAGTGTTCATGTCCATCTGTCTTTGTGAGTCTTTGTGTATGTGTGTAGATGTGTGTGTATGTGTGTAGCTCTGCATGTAAGACGCTACTCCTGTGTAATACTACTTGTGTTTATTGCAAAACTGAAGTGTTCAAGTCCATCTGTCTTTGTGAGTCTTTGTGTATGTGTGTGTGTGTGTGTGTGTGGGCGCATCTGTGTGTAGGGCCCGGGATCTCTGTTGAGGCCACAGGATATTACAGCATTATAGCAGCCCTGTCCCACACCACCCGCTTCCACTCCAGGGGCACTCTGCTTCACTAAACCAATACACAGACACTCATTCTCTTTCTCTCTCTCTCTCTCTCTCTGTCAGGTGGCTCTGGCTTACCTTTGCATTTTCTATACAGGGGCAGATGGCCCAGGCAGCACTAGCCTGCACATCTGGGTTTGGGTTCTTCAGCAGAGACCAAAGCAAACGCACACCATCCAGACGATCTATGATCCTGAAGGATGGAGTGAAAGAAAGGCAGAGAGAGAGAGAGAGAGAGAGAGAGACACAACAATGGTGAGAGAGAAAACTTTTTGTCATGCTGCTGCACATATTTCTCTTACTTAAAGCACTTTTTCATGAGATGCTTAGACAAATGTTGATGCTGTGGCACTAAAGCTCCTGGCCATCCCAAATGAGAGACAAGTATACTCACTAACTAGAATATTCTACTGATTGATTTTATAAATGATCAAGTCCATTTGAGAAAAGCCACCCAAAGGCATATTTTCAGGTCTTTGAGAAGACTCACAGTAATTTAGCGTAACCAGAAAGTTGGTTTTGTGGTACAAGGAACTGAAGTGTGTGTAGTGACAGAAAGTGTTGTCCAGACTTGCTGTGAAGGTCAGCCTGGTTTTGGCCATTGAGTACATGCAAGCATATGTGTGTGGGTGTGTGTGTGTGTGTGTGTGTGTGTGTGTGTGTGTCTGTGCCTGTGTGTGTTTGTGTATGTACTTTTGGAGTCATCCCTGGGCTTGCATGCACCAAGAGAAGAGGGCGCACACACAGATCTCCCACAAGCCTCAGCTGCACGGTCGCGGGATCCGAGAGCGTGGGGTGCCAGTGCCCGCGCCCGCGCCAACAGACTGACGGATGCCTGAAGGTCAGCCACACAGGAAGAGCGGGCACACACTGAGGCTTGGCTGTGCCCGGTGCCCGCTCTTAGTTTGGCATAATCATCGTCACCAACAGCAAGAATATCACAGATGGCCAACAAAGATATCTTTATTGCAAATGTAGAAAGCGTGTTATTATGGCTTACGAAATCCACACTCCCATGACAGTGTGAGTGTATAGCTTATATGTAGCCCCCTTAAAGGGACTACATGATAGAAGTGCTGTCATTTACAAGAGGTAGAAGATGTACACAATTCTAAATCGGCCTGTATAATGTACTGTACCAAGTTGGCCCTGGCATGGCTGACTATATTGGTGGAGGTGAACGCAAATGCAACCACAGGCACTAGAGTCAGTGAGAACACAAAAAGCTCTGGTTTTCTGTTACCAAACCACCAACCAAACATCCACCACTGGTGTGAAACACACGCAGCTTTCAATACATCAGTGTCACCGTGCTAGCCTAATGCAGCGTGTGGAACAGATTCACTGTTTTAGTTCCTGAGCAGTGGGAGACTCCAAGGGCACTGATGAGGTCATGCAGAAAAGGATCACACCTTCCACACCATTCTATTGCATCTACTGCTACTTTGGAGTCGTGTGTTCCTATCTGTCATCTCTGTCATCATCTGTTACACTTTGAGCATTTTAAAACATGTGGCTAGTTCAGAGCATGTTTACAGTAAATATTTGTTTGTCTCTTTTTCTTCTCTTTCTCTTTGCGCTTCTGTTTTCTATTAGTGTTTTGGAAAGAGGGCATATCAACTGTCATGCCAATAAAGCTCCTTTGAACTTGAAGTTGAGACTGAGGAAGGACAGAGGACAGAGAGAGAGCCGGAGAGAGAGCTGGAGAGAGAGAGAGAGAGAGAGAGAGAGAGAGAGAAACAGAGTGTCTCTGTTAACAGGACATGACTGTGCAGACACACTGTTTTCCTCCGTCTATTGATCTGACTCTCTCTCTCTCTCTCTCTCTCTCCTGCCATGTCCCTGCTGTGCTGCTGAAAGCTGCACAGGCATCCTGGGTAAGGGATGAAAGAGCCAGTCTGTCAGCGAGGCTTCCCCATCAGCCTGCCTGACCAATCCCACGTGTCCGGACGCGCCCGGTCATCCAATCAGACGCGAGACGGTCGCTCGGCAAACACCTCTGGCGGCTCCAGCCCTCTAACCCTGGGGATTCTGGTGTGCGCTCCTGAGCGCCTCGTCGGTATTTATAGAAAACTGTATGGAGCCTGCTGAGACAAACATACACTGTTCACTGGTGGTACTTCCATCCTGTCTATAGCATGGAGGAGAGAGAGAGAGAGAGAGAGAGAGAGAGAGGGAGAGAGAGAGAGAGAAAAAAAAGAGTGCGAGAGAAGAGTAAAAACACCACCAGAAAAAGGGCTTCTTTTCCAAATCAAACAGCCAGCGAGACAGGTCAGGCCTATATTTCACAGCATCTGAGCGGAGTTTACCTAAGCACTGGCCATATTTTACACTCTGGGCTCCACTGAACAGGCCTGCACTGGAAGCAGCTCAGAGAGTGGGAGAGAGAAACTTGCTCCATAGAGTAGCTCTTGTGTGTGCATGTATGCTTGTGTGTGTCTGTGTGCACACAGGTGTGTGTGTGTGTGTGTGTGAGAACAAGCATGTGTACTGTGTGTTCATGGATGTGTATTAATATGTCTGTGTAAGTGTGTGTACGTGTGTGTGTGAGTGTGTGTGAAGTGTGTGTATGTGTGTGTGTGTACTGAAGTCGCCATGTAACATGTTTCCCATGTGTGCCTCCTGCAACAAGGACTGCATTCAGTGCCTCTGGTAATTGCTTAAACACTCCCTAATCAGGGTATCTCCACCAGCCAGGGCCATCGGGAAGCATCTCCTCTCTCTCCCTCCATCTCCATCTTTCCACCCCCCGTCCCATCTAAAGCCCTCCATCATCATCCCCCAGGTTTGGACCGTTAAATCAGCCAGAGAGCCTGTCATAACACTGCGTTATAGCAGATCACCGGAGGGTCCTATAAGTCATTCTGATCAACCAGACATTATACTACATTATCAACCATGTCATGCTAACAGACACACTCTCCTCTAAGATGACAACTGGGAGACAGGATAAAGTGAGGGGGGCTGGAAGAAAAGAGAGAGAGAGAGAGAGAGAGAAGAAAGAAAAGAGAGAGAAAAGAAAATCCGTATATGGGGAGACAGATGGAAGAGAGTGAAAAATGATGATCAGATCCTATGGGAGCCATGGCATGTAGTATGTGTGCAGAACACTGTGTGTTCCCTGGATCCACGTGGACAGCACGGTCTGATCTGAGGAACGCAATGTTTTCCCAAGACTCGTGTTCCTCTGCTAAGGTTACACTCGACAGGGTCCTTTTTACATTCAGAGTGATGTTATAAACATTAGATCCATCTCCTTGACCCCTATCTGAATTACTGTTCAGGCTGCTTCCAAGTTCAGAAAGTGAGCTATACGTCTCAGAAATACTGGCCAGATATACACCTCAAAGATTCAGGAATTAGAAAGACAAATATTTGTGTTAATTCTGCTTCAAACCTGAACTGATCAGTGATAGTGAGTGAAGACTATTGAAGCCATTTCACTCCCACTGAATGCAACAAACACAACTGTTCTTACAACTCCACCATTTTCAGAACACACTCTTATTTCCTGTGTCAACTTAGAGTGTGTCACTATGTGAAAAACTACACAGAGTTGAGGAGAATTCAAAAGTCAACACTTCACACCAAACTGTGAGCATTAACGTCCTTATAAAACACTCAGAGGGAGAATTCATTTAGTCGCCCGCTGCAAAAGGACAGATAATCTCCTTCCTGGATTTTATACAAGGACTTCTTTTTTTTCATGTGCTTCCCAGAAACTGCCTACATGCTCAACTGTCCTCTGATCCTTTGAGGAAGCTACAGAGGCTTGCTTGCAGGCCTCCGGAGGCCTAACAGGACACAGACAGTGTTCGCAATAAAACATGAGCGTCCACAGCAAGGCTGTGTCAGCCGTCGTAAACAGATAGCTTTATCTCGGCTCCAGATGTTAACAAAATTATTTAAGAGCGCTTTTGTTCTGCCTCCAAGGAGGTCAAGTCAGCAGACAGCACTGATAAAGTAAGAACCCGCAAGCGAGAATGTTACTACTCAGCATCTCTCTCTTCAATAGTTCTGTCATGTACGATGACTCGCATCCAGACAGAGAAATGGCAGTCATTTTTTTTTTTTTTTGCAGCGCCATCCGAATGCAACGGCATGCGGCATTAGGCCTGTTTCCACCCAGCTTGCTTAATCTCAGAAACAGCAGTGACCAGAATGGTTTGGAGCAGGAAACAATCAAATGTGAGCTATGCTAATTGCTCAGCAAACTACTGTGCGCGGCTCTCGAAATAAGCCAACGCCACAAGGCATCGAAAAATGCCGAGGGGGAATAAAGAGACTCTGTCCACAACTAAGTGCAAACGTGTGGAAAGAGGGGGCTACATGACAAATTCTAAATATAAACCCAGAGAAAACATGAATAACATGTTTCAGAGGGAGAGGGGGAAAGAGAGAGAGAGAGAGAGAGACAGACAGAGGCGCATACTGTATGTTACATGACTGTTGGGCCCACAGAACTGCTATGCCTCCACAAGAAACAGAAGTGCAACTATTTTTTTCCCCGTCTTCCATCTTTGACTTCAAAACAAGATGTTTCTCCTCTTTTATGGCACGACTGTGGTTGGGCGCATCCATAAATATATTATTCTTTCAGACAATGTCGTTGGCGGCTGGCTAACAGAGGGCTTCCCGAACGCTGAGCCCTTTATTTGAGTCCAGTGTTAATTAAGAAGGGGCTGGGAGTCTATATAACAGGCTTGTAAAAGCAATTAGATTCAGATGGCGGCCGTGCGGAGCGGTGCTCGAACGCAGCAGAACAGGACAGACAAATGGAACACAGCGTTCAGATCAGTGGAGCTGGGGAGTGCTGAGGTAAGCACAGCCTTTAATGTGTGATCCCTTAGTCCTGACCACAGCTAAGCTGCCGGGGCTCAAACACCACCTGCGTGACCCCGGTCCCAACAACCACAGACCGCGCTGGTAGACACTCGATCGTTTTAATCATCGCTCTTCGTTTCTATTATCAACTCTCGTCTTGGGAACTTGGACCCCATGGCCCTGGCTGTTGGTTCCACCTTGGTCAACCGACTTAGCTGCGTCCTGGGAAGTCTGCAGCAGGCTTAGCTGATGTTTTTCTCCCATGCACCCGTCCAAGTGATAACCGTCACCACTGGCCCTAGTGGCACAGTGACTTTTGGCGCTCTAAATGGCAGCTGGCTAACCACATTTAGCACTGAGGACAGCACGCACCGTTAGGAGCTTTAGCTGCGTTCAGGCGCTAACTACCCCCTGTGGATGGGGAGGAGTGGCAGACGCAGCTTTCCCGGAGCAAATAACCCTTGTGTGGGAGTTTGATCGCCCCAGCGCCACAGGTCCCCAACAGAGACTTGACCGCCACAGTTGAACAGGGCTCCCCGCCGCTCCTCTGTGTGACCACTGATGACTCCCAGCGGTGCCTCCTCGTCGCGCTAGCACTCTCGGCACAGACCACAGCAGGCCAAGAGGAAAATGGCTTCCCACTCCCTCCCACAGCTATGCCCACTGCTCAGCAGGTAGGTCCAGCTGAGTGAGGAGGGCTGTGATTAGCGGCTTGGTGTGGACGATGGACGCGTTGGCGGGCACAGGAGGCGCCTGACCTCAGGTTACTCGGCAGATAAGACTCAGGCTCCAGTCGAAGCTGCGGCCTGGCTAAGGCAGCGTGGCACGGTAGAGCTTAATTAAGCATACTCTTGTGAACAGGACACGTCGTATTCCTCCGGCCACAGCTAAAATAGCCATGGTACTGTTGGTGGAGGTCCTGATCCGTGAGCGTTAACAATGTTCCCGTGGGTATCGTGGTGAGCTACTATTATTGCAGCCCTGAGGACAATGGGAGCTGTCGAGGCCAGAAAGCTGTGAAAGTTGGACTATTTAAAGATTCTATGGATGGGAGCTATGTTGATTGTGGTTAGGCTTTGAAGGTCTGAAAGTTGTTTCAATGTTCATTGGGGTGCAATTAGGCCAGTCCTTCTGTGCATTATGAGATTCTTACATACTGTAACTATCCCTGCTGTAAGACACCATGTCATTTGCATGGGGCTGAGGTGCAAAGAATGTTGTTGTGGAGTTCAACAGAGATCGAGGTAAAGAGTCCTTGCTGCCTTCATGACAAGTCTCTTGTCACAGTCTACTCAAAGCCCCACAAACATATAGTCAATGTATACACCAGTGTTGTCATGCTGACCGTGCTGTCAAGCACCTACTGAAGTTGAGTTTCATTTATCATAACAAATTTTATTTATATTTAATAGTGTTGGGAATAGTACATGATACATAGAACAAGTGAGAACTGAGACACAATAACATTGAGAGTGTGGTGTTGGTGTGACTTACGCCATGTTCTCTGGCTCAGTGGCACAAGCCCCCACGGCACGAGTGACGTTCACCAGGAGGGGCTGATTGGTGCCTGTCAGCAGGTTGACCAGCGGAGGGATGCCCCCGCTCTTGCGTATGGTGGTGCGGTTGGCAGGTTGCCGGGCGCACTCCCCCAGGGCACCCACCACGTTCACCAGGACCTCCTCAGGCTGGTTGGTCAGAAGCCCCACCAGGATCTCCAGAGCCTTATACTCCTGGAACCTGGGACATGGAGAGAGACAGAGGAGACAAAGAAGAAAAAATAACAACACAAAATTTCAGTGCGTTGAAAAGAGGGAGTCACACTCCGAAAGAGGGGGAGAGAGAGAGAGGGTGGGAGAGGGAGCCCATGAAAGACAGAGGTAAAAAAGGCAGAGTGAATGGGAGGACAGCAGTATCAGCAAAGCTTCACAAACACCAGGCATCATATTGGAGAGATTCCAGAGATTGCGCATGAACTCTTTTGCACTGACAGACACAAAGTCTGAAATGTAAAATGCTGCAATTGAACTCAGGCCAGTGAAAATAAAATGTACAAAAAAAAAAAAAAATCATCGTTCAAAATTAAAATACCACAATAAAAAAATAAGACATTCTGCCGTGACAGATAGCTTTTTCAATCCATCTTCACCTTCCTTACCATCCCCCCCAACCACCCTTCCCACCCCTTCGCTATCGGACTCTGAGGTAACTTTGCGGTGAGATATGCTTTTAGCTCCCCGGAGTGTCACGGTATGCTTGTCTAATGACATCACCCTCTTAATCCTCTTTATATGACTTTGGACAGACACAGACATGAACCGTTTCCATCACGCTGCCTATATGGGCCCGTATGCTTCGCTTCGCATCTATTAAATGTCACAATCCGCGCTCTCTGATGGACATCCACCCTATACTTCATAGAGGTTGTGCTGGGTCAGAGCTGTAAACATCTCGTCTATTGGCTGTCAGGGGGTTCAGTCACGAGGACTGGGGTTCTGGGTGAGACACTGAGGGATAGTTGGCTTTTTTCTCTTTTTTTCTTTCTTTCTTTTTGCAACTGTGCAGCTTTTGCGTGGCCCAGGACAGGGGGAATGACCTCATCACGACCAGCCAGCGCTCCACGACTTGACTGGTGCGGCTAAAAACAGCTCTTCAGGCGGACAGAGTGACCCGAGGTACGGTTGGCACCCTGTAATTGGCCCAGCGTGATCGATGCGGTGGAGGACGCCTCCTGTTTGGCGGGTATAAATCAGGTGCGAGGCGTCCTGGGCTGGGGTGTTTTCCCAGAGCCAGCTCCCCCCCCGTCTGTCCGACTCATCCCTGCTCTTCCATGCGTGTGCTCCGTATAGCCTACATCCGCTGTGGCTTGGCCACTCGGCGCTCCGCTGGCTCCGCTCGCCCCGTCTCGTACAGTGGTCCACTACTGTAAACATTTTAAAAGGGATATAATGTGGTCACGCAGAGCCGCGGCGAACCTCTGATGTACGGTTAAGTTATACGACTGTTTTTATTCACAGTTACGGTCGCTGGCAGCAGCCGGGGCTGCGTAGGGCTATTGTTGCAAGTGTCCAAGGTCATTTGGTTTTGGTCAGGGTCCATAAGAACGTTCTCTCGCAAGTGAAGCGGTAATGAAGAGAGTAGCTGCCAGGACAGAAGTGCAGTGGGAAAAAGAAGAGGGGAAAAAGAAAAAAAAAAAAAGGAAAAGAGAAACAACATAGGAAAACACAATGAGCCCCACACACCAGCAACTCCACTGTTATCGGCACACACAGTGCTAGAATTATGCTGTAATTGCACACGTTGCGTTTGATAAATGGACTGCGAGCGATGTCTATTTTTGTTGAGCCAATCCCAGCACGCGTAATTACAATGGGCAGAGGGAAGCATAACATGGTGCGGCCCCTGAAACGGTGGGCTTCGCACAAGTGGAGCTGCTCAATGCATGTGTGTGTGTGAGAGAGTGTGTTTTGTGTGTGTGTGTATGTGTGTGTGTGTGATGAAGGGAGGGTGAAGTGGAGGGCCTGAGCAGGGAACAACACAGAAGTGCTTCTGTCTGCTAAGGATATGATGGATGGCATTGCTCCATCCGTTTAGCAGACATCTGCTACAATAACGCAGGCGCACAGGAAGGGCTCCTCGCTTACATGCGCCCTGGAGGCTGCGTAACCCAGCTCTTCACAAACGTATACACACACACATGCACACACACACACAGACAGACACACACACACACTGGAAGGTTCAGCTCCAGCTAATGATGCTACAGTGCATTGTGTTCTGGGTCATGCGTTTTGGAACCATATTTTGGATCTCTTTCTCAACTACATAGGAACCGCTAAAGGTTCACCAGCTCACTGCTACAGTGTGTTTTGTGTGTGGTTTGATACCATACTGTAAGCGCATGAAATAGCAACATGTTACTGAGACGAGGCTAGTGAGTCACACACACACACACACACAAACATGAGAGAAAACAGAGAGAGATAGACAGAGGAGAGAATAGCGGAAGAAAAGGACTTAGGAAGAGCTGCAATTATGGTTTGCTCATCACCAACTAGCCACTGACTGGAAGGCCCTGTAGAACCCATAATTGCTTATGGACTTCTGAATGGTGACCTCAAGCAGGCCTGAGTTCAGGGGAGAGGCGCTCAGAGCTGATTGCTTCCCATCCAAGGCCCAGCAAGAGCCCAAAAACAGCTCGCAATGGCTGCTTCAATGAGCCAGATATCAGCGCAGGCATAAATCTACTACCGCTGACTGAGCTCACACACACTGTCCAAAACGGTTTGTCTTGGCAAGACAGGAGAATGAAAGCAGAGAAAACGAGAGAGAAAGAGAGATAGAGAAAGAGTGTAGAGAGAGAGAGAGAGAGAGAGAAAGCAAGACACAGACAGGGTCAAGTCAGAGACAACACAATGGTGAGAGCACAAGAGTATAAGTGGATTGATGTCAGAGAGTCCAGGGAGAAGACAATGTTGAGCTTACGGTTTTATTATAAGGTGCTTCCCTCACACAGCTGGCTGGAAGCAGACCTCCACCTCTGGGTGTTTAAGAAATGCTCAGCCTTATGTAAACACACTTAACTTATGAACATAATTGTATTTTTCACCATCAATCATTTCTTATTCTGATGCATCATTAATCAGGCAAATGGCTCCCGCATGTTCCTGGGGCCGATGCTGTGGAGGTCTCCCAGAACGGCTAAGGTGTGTGTGCGCATGCACACCCATCCACACCCACACACACACACACACACACACACAAGAAGTGTGCTGTCTGCAGCAAGCCACAGGGCTTGACAAAACTGTTCATGTAATTTTTGGTCAGGAAGAAAAAACTAATTTGAGGAAGAGGGAAAAACATGGCTTTTCATTGCTGTTGTAAAATACGTTCAAAAATGATTTTGTTCCTGATTCGTGGAGTGCTGAGTGATTGATTTTGAAGCAGAGCAGAGCTGGAGGCAGATGGAGTGAGTTGGAGAAAAGAGGGAGAGAAAGAGGGAGTGAGAAAGGAGAGAAAGAAAAAGAGAAAAAGCCAGAGAAACAGTGCTGGTCTGCCGTCACTCTCCACCGCACTCATTTCAACGACGCTAATGGCCTGGTCATTCCATTCCAACGCCGTATCTGACCTTGACGTTTTTATGCGTCGTTCAAATAACCCTGGCAAAGTCGACCAAATCCAGGTTCCTCTCTCGCACATCTTTTTTTTTAAAAGTGGGCATTAATGTACATGCATCTGGCATCCCGCTGGCTTCCTCTCTTGGGCCGGCCGAGGCCAAGGCTTTTCCTCACGTTCACACCCACCGGTGTGGACGTTCTGAGGCAATGCAGCAGGCAGCGCAGCAGGCACAACAGGGTGCGTTGGCCGGCTGTGGGAAAACCTTGTAGCTGCGCTCTGTCCGCACGCTCTCGTTTTGGCCTTCTTCCTCACGACGGATTCCTTTGTCATCACTCACGTCCCGTTCCGTAACGACTGGCCACGTCGATGCCAGTGAGGGCGTCGTCTGAAGTCGGCAAATGAAGTGTCACCATATGTGGTTTACGCTGCGATTATGGGAATTATTGTTATCATCGCTATTATTTTCTACAACGATGGTGACGATGATGATGATGATGATTATTGTTATTGCCGCCTCTCTGCGTAGCAACGGTGTTATGAGTCATTAGGCGGTGGAGCAGAGGCTGTAAGAGCTGGGCACAGAGCTGTGCGGCGGTGCCCGCAGCCAGAGCGGTTAACGTGTTTTAGCACCTGTGCCAGGCAGGGCCTCCCGAGCAGGGTAGCTTGCCTGGGCATGGATCCCACTGGGGTGGGGGTGGGGGGTTGCAGCTGAGAGGAGGGAAGCTAGGTTGGGGGGGAGCCCAGTGCAAATGTGTTGTTCTTGGGCGAGTGGTAGGCGAGGATATGTGTGTGTGTGTGTGTGTGTGTGTGTGTGTGTGTGTGTGTGTATGTATGTGTTTGTTTGTAGTGTGAATGAGTGCCCATGTGTGTTTGTGTGTGTGTGTGTGTGTGTGTGTGGTGTGTGCGTGTGTGTGTTGTCCACATATGGCTTGGGCTTGTATGCAGTCTTCTGAATGTGTGGCTAAGACTAAGGGGAGCCGAGTGCAAGCATGTTGTTCTAGTGAAAGCGTGGCAGGACTGTGTGTATGTGTGTGTGTGTGTGTGTGTGTGTGTGTGTTGTGTGTGTGTGTGTATAAGTGAACCTTGACTGAGTGAGTGTGATGTTATTGTAAGCATGTCATTTTGTTTGGAGGCAAGGGCACAGGGAGGCCTTTGGAAAGGCACACACTCTGCACAAAACTTGAGCTAGAGTCAAGAAAATCCCACAAGGTGTTTTGTTGTTAAAGTGTTTGCCTGTGTGTGTGTGTGTGTGTGTGTGTGTGTGAGTGTGTGTGTGTCTGTGTATGTGGTATATGTGCGTGTTTCTGTGTGTGTTTAAGAAAAAAAACAGACAGAGAAAGGGCAATTGTTTTGGTGTGGGTGCCTGTGTGTATGCATCTGTTTATGTGTGCCCAGCCGCCACTTCACAAGCCATTGCAGTGCATAAACGATCCCACTCGCACCTCCACACACCCTCGGCACTTATAAAGTCTACCTTTTTTATGACCATGTAACATGGCTGTATAATGTTTATTGGTGCAGCTCTAACATATCTGGTTAATGGGCTTCTTTTGTTTTTTTTCAAGCTTGCTCCTTCAGTGGGGGAGACTTAAAACTGATCTAAATGCGGGATAAGAGTCTGTCAGCTCTGATGTACGAGGTGGGGAGAGAACTGACTTAGCGCTACTGGGCGTTTTTTCGGGAAAGCAGAGAGCGCCTCTCTCCCTCCGTAAATTCCCTCTTAACTCCGGCTCATCCGCGGCTTTGAGGCCAGACGCTTCGAGACACCCGTTCCCAAACGTCTCAATCGATCAAAACCTGACAGTTCTCCAGAAGGTGTCTTAGTGTAAAGAATGCAGCTTATCAGGTTGTTGGCCTGCACGTGGGACAGAGGAATATAAATAAATATTAAGTGCAGTGTTATTTATGCGTAGGTTGCCGTGGGATGGAATAATGCGTGTGTAAGCTGTGTTTTGGTATGTCCCCTGCCTTGTGCCGTAGGGAGAGTCAAACGCTCTAAATCACACTGTTATAGGAGAGCCTGTGCGACAGCATGTAGCTGCCAGGTCACGTTCTCTGGTGCCGTAATTATTTATGGGGGGAAAATGACCAAACTACAAACCACCAATAAAAAAAGGGGAACTCAAAAAAAAAAAAAAAGAGTGCAGCCAGGAACGCGTCCCTAAATGTCACCAGCGCGCCGAACGAGGCCGACTCAGGACCATCTCTTGCATGGCGTACATGCAGGACGATTTAAGAGCCCGTCAAGCTTATACTCCAGACCATTAAAGCACAGACATCTTTAGCACATGCATACACACACAGGGACATACGCACTCTCTCTTCTCTCACACACACACGTGTCCTTAAAGTATACACATACCCCCTCTCTATGCACACTCCCCTCACACACACACACCCACACACACACACACACACACACACACACACACACACATATACACATATACATGTGACATGCTCAGCAGCACTAATAGGGTAATGGCTGTGACTAACACATTACTGAAGTGTCCATAAAATCAACACGTCTCACGGCCCTTTGTTAACAGAGCAAGGGGGAAAGAAACGCCAGAGCGAGAACATTCCTCCCGCAAAACAGTCCCCATAAAAGACACCAGAGCTCAGTCACCAAGTTGGGGAAAAAACTGTGTTTTTCACTCTTTGAAAAGTCAAATGATCACTTTCCCGAGGCCACGCGAAAGATGGTGGGATGGGGTATGACAGCGCAGCAGACGAGTGGAAAAACTGAGTCTCGCATGTGAACAAATGAGACGTCTCATAAAAACAGAGGAGGGGAAAGAAAAAAAGACGGCGGAGCGGGAGAAAAGAAAGCAGCACATGTGATTGCACATCCTCTCTCGTTCCCCTTCACTAGTATGCTCTCATGACACGCACATGCATACACACACACACACACACACACACACACACACACAAGGTATGGTAGATCCATCTACCTACACCACAAATTACAATCACCTGAGCCCTTGCCTTCACCTCCACCACTCTGCTGATACCTCTAGGCTTCACTCATACTTGAGCTGTGGCAATGCCCCTCCCTGCTTCAGTAATGTCTCTCCTCCGCAGCCTTGGCCCCTTTTGACAGCCAATCTCTCTGGCGCGTCTGAAATATGGACCCTGATTGAATGACGGGGCAATCAGCCCCATTGAATGGTTCCATTACGAGGTGGCTGATGTCTGGCAACTGGATATGAATATTTGGTTTAATCAGGGTGAGCAGACAGACAGACAGGCACAACAGCACTTTGTGTGTGTGAGGAGCAGATGCTCTCCTTTGACCCTGACCATGCAGTACAGTTTTGGTTTTTTTTGGTTCTATCTTCCTAGCGCCGCCATGCTCTGCAGTCCATAGTGGCAAAACGATGACACATACAACGCACACGAGAAACCAAATCAACACTGGTTAACTCATCCAAACCAAATCAACACTGGTTAACTCACCCAAAACAAATCAACACTGGTTAATTCACCCACAGGCACTGAACTTTGGGCAAATCATGAATTTAGAATGAAATTAGACCTTCAGCTAATGCGTATGGTGCTACTTTTCTGTATGCATTACACATAACTGTATGTGGTGGCTATAGAGTCTCATGAGTCTCACGTACGGTGCATGTCTGGATGCATTCACATACATTTCTAAGAATGTTACTGGGGTGTGTAAATGTTGCAACAGGAATTGTGTTGTGGTGTAGCAAGTGCATCTCCATATGTTTGTGTGTCTTCATGAACGTGTGCTAATGGGCTGCTTACATGGCTACATTCTCCATGCTGATGGAGCACTTCCAGATGGCTCCAGTGGTGGCGGCCAGCAGCTGCTTGTTCTCCGACTTGCTGAGCAGATTCACCAGGGGCTGGAGGCCAGCATAGTGCCGGACCAAGTCACGCGTTTGCTTGTCCTCCGCACACTAACACACACACACACACACACACACACACACACACACATAAACACACACACACACACACACACACACACACACACACAGGCACATAAACACACACACACACACACACACGCACACAGGCACAGACATTCACACAAATAAAGACATACAACAGCAAAAACCAATGGAATCATCATGATGTGTTTATCTACGACTATTTATCTGTGGAAAAGAGCAGACTGCACACTGTGCTCAGTGCTACCTTAAAGATGGCGCTGGCACAATGCATCTGCAGCTCCTGGTTGTCACAGCTCAGGTTCTTCACCAGGTCCTCAATCATGCCCTCTGTCTGGATGGCAATGCGGTAGCTCTTCTGCTCAGACACACACACACACACACACACATTAGAGCAGTCACACTCGAGTTCTGGACAATGACAGGGGTCATAAAGGTCCCGAAAAAAAAAACACAAAATTCTATTTATCATATGAAATCAGACTGAGATCAAAAATGATCAACAGACAGATGACTTCTGTTTCACACACACATACACACACATGCATACACACTCAAAATAAT